>JAGPOW010003685.1:13794744-13852971 GCA_030014935.1 Caiman crocodilus
GAAACACATCTGAGGACTTTTAGTTTGTTGCCCTACAGCTGTGGAGTGAAGCACCAGGCTCCATGCAGCTCAGGGACTCTGCAGAAAGCCTGTGCAGGCAGCCTGGCAGCAGCCTGGGAAAGCAGGCTCTGCCCAAGGAAAGCAGTTAGCCTTAATTTTTTTATTCTCCTGGAGCCTGCCTGAGCTGTGTGGGGGCCAGTGCTTCCCTCCAGGGCTGTGGTGCCCCCTGGGACCACCCAAGTAAGATGCCCCCTGGGGTGGTGCCTCTGCGACCACAGAGGAAAGCATCAGTCCCCACCACAGCCCAGAGACTGCTTCAGCCTCCAGCAGATCGCTCTTCCCTCCCTGCCTACAGAGAAGCAGGTAAGTTGGGTGTGTGCTTGACACAAGGGCATAAAGGGCCCTAAATTTAAACAGTGTTTTTAAAACCCACCACTTCAATTTAGGCCCCCCGGTTCACCTACAAACACCTAAGAGAAAATCTAGCACTAAAGACACTTCATATTAGACTCAGGAAAACACAAGACTTGTGTTTCCTGTGCAGTGGCCCACTTGTTTACCAGGGGCAGCTCTAAGTCTTGCTATTATCTGCCTGTATTATAAAACTATAAGGATTTGTGGTTGTCAGGGCAGTGAAATCAGTGATATGATGAGGCACATCAAAATTCTTCCAAATTACAGTAACCTCTACATGGGCATCCAGACGAAACCAGATTGGAGGGTGTCAGAAAGGCAAGCTTCACAGTGTCCCCTTACAGACTTCACTATGCAATTTACAAAGTATACTGGGGGTGTGGGAGATTTAAACAGACAGTCTTAATGGACCCTGTCCATACAGTATACACGTCTATAATCCCTAAACTTTATCTGTATAGAAACTGTAGGCCAAATTCTAAGATGCTGTAATTGGATCAAAATCGCTGAAAATAGTGGCTGTCTGCCCATCCCAAACACTAGATAATTAGGCCCTATCTACTTTTTATAATAGCAACAGTATCTAGTATAATGAATATATATGTGTGGGTTTGCGTCTGTAATACATGGATTTACATGCAAACATTTTGAAAAAAAACACTGTATTGATGGTTAGAAAGTGATGTTTAGAAATCTGGTTCTAGGAATTGGCTTGAAGGAAATGGCAATAGTTATTTGGTTTCTAAACCTGTTTGTGGCAAAGTTTCATGTTCTCAGCCTTTCAGCAGGCACTAGGTGTACCTACATAACATGCTACTGCACAGTGGTTACTGCACATTTATTTAGTACTTGTTTAAGCAAGTAATAAATATGCAGTAACCAGAGTTACTGTGTAGTAGCACTGGCAAATGCCTTTTAAGTGACACTACTGCACAATAGCCTAATAGTCCTGCATAAAAGCGTCTTGGCAGGGTTTTTTACCACGCAATACTACTGTGCAGGAGTATCAGGCTACTGTGCAGTCAGTGTCTCATGTAGACATGCTCACTGTATCCAAAGCTAGCAGAAAAATAGGTTAGGAAATTGAAAACATGCTGACAGTGTCCTATAACAAGAGATAAGGAACCTGAGGAATTGGCACCAGCTCACATTGACCATTTGCAAAACTCCTGGCATTTCCAGTTCTGGTAGACCAAATCAGGAGGCCAAAAATGCCCAAATTAAGGCACCAGTAAATAACTAAATTAAGTTATATGCAATATATGTTTGAGAAATGAAGAATTATGCTGACAGGGCAGACCCTGTACGGTATGATGACCACAGAAAAAGACAAGTAACAGTACCTGAAAATGAAGAGTCATCAGGGGAGAAATAATACAAAAGGATGGATTTTCAGAGCAGAGGGGGTGGATCCCAAGGCCACCATGGGCAGATTGTGCATCACCAGCCCATCTCCCCCACCCAATTGGGAGGGGAAGGGGGGTTGACCTTTGACTTCCATGACTGCTGATATCTGACTTTGAAGCAAGAACCACAAGTAGGACTCACATTCTGGCCGGGCGTACCATTCTCATTGTGAAGTCCTAGAACAGATAGATAAGTAGGACTAGGGGGAGGAGGGTATTTTGTTTGCTTTGCTTGCATTACTCTTACATGCTATCACTATGTATCAGTAAAATTTGCCTATTATTGAGTGGACATGTCATGGTCAGTCTGAGGGTTGAATCCATCCAGAACAAGGTATCAGGACTGGGTTGTAAATCCAGTGCCAACAGCATAAAGACAAATTGATGCATCTCTGAGGAGCCTATTCTGCAGAACATATTGAAGAGAACTCTCACGGAGATCAATTCTACTTTCTTATGTTATGAACAACAGGGTCAAGCTATTTTTTCAATTATTTAAGTATTGATAATAACAAAGATAAGTCGGCTTTCTCTGTAAATTATGCATAATTCTTGCACTGATGCACAAGGATCTAAGAAGTAATCCCCTAAGAGGACTTAGACATTTGAACACTTTGCATTGTGGCATCTTGCCAGTACTGGCCACTTAGGACCCTTATACAGTATTTGGGTATCAGTTACCACAACATGAATGGAACCTACAGCAGCCAGAATGCTAAATGTGGAAGCCATTTAAGGGTATCTAAACACATACGGTGAGGATACTCCGACACACTGTAATTACAGCACTTTAGCAGACCCACTTAATCGAGGATGCTGGAACGTGGTAATTACCGCACTCCGGCAGACTCGAGCATCTTGTGTATTAGCATCCCCACACGGAAAAATGATGGCAGGGACATTTTAGCTAAAGTTCACTCAACAAACTTTAGTTAAAGTGACCCTGCTGCCACTTTTCAGCACAGGGACACATACACATGATGGTCTGGGTGTTTAATTACAGTGGCTCCGAGAGCCACTCTAAATTCCTCCTCCTCCCCCCACCATCTCCTAAAACACCACCTCCCAAACCACATGTATAAATGCCCTTAGATAGACAATAGGACTGTGAGGAGGAATTGGGGGGGGCAATTAACCCTTCAATTCGAACAGGCGGGGACGAAAGGGTTCTGGAAAGCTTTTGCCTTGCTTCTCTTTTCCTGTCCAAAAAGAGGCCGAGGACAAATGCAAGAAATAAATGCTTTACTTACAAACTGAAACTCAATGTAGACACACTCCATAAAATCCACCACGAAGCACTTAAATGCCTCGTATGCACACCCGCACCAGCAGTTCCCCTTACAATAATCTCCAACAACCAAAAACCGTAGAGAACTCGAGAGCCCTTCAACATCTATTCAATGCAACCTATCCGACGGGGGCATCCGGGGGGAAGGGAGCCGTGGACGCAGGACCTCAGTGAGGGTGATCAGGCCTCTCCGTTGTTGTGCAGGTCCCGCCTTCCCTTTTCCTGGGCTTTGTTTTTATATTGCCCCAACAGCCAATTAGATTGGGTATGTCTTTCACATGCTTTACGAGCTGCATGAGCCGGGATTTTGCTGCATGCATGCTTTGCGCAAATAATTGGGCTGCACCCACTGTTTCCCCACACAGCGAGCACAGTTTGCTGGCGTTTGGTTACCTTTATCTACCACAAGGACGTGGCAGAAATGGCTGTATCTTAAATCTGGACACTTTACACGGAGATAGTGCTTTTCACTCACAAATCACACCCCTAACATCTTTCCTGGAGGCAGGTGACTAAGCCTTTCTTCAAACCAAGGAAGAGCCAGACTTTTCTTTCAAAACATGGAGCAGGTAGGGGTCTCCCTCCTTTTTTCCAGTACATCATTGATCAGAGCACCTACTCAGAAGAACTTGGATTAAACTCTCTGTTTTTGTCAGAGATGATTTCAAACCACATTTTCTATCTCCCTGGAGTGTGCCCTAACAACCTATACTGGGGACGATGGGGGTTATGGCCTTGCCAGTCTAAACTTGCATCTGTTCTGCTTTGTTGCATTGGAACACCCTAGATTATAGGGTTTAGGACACTCTTTGCAGAGATGGTAAATACGAATTTGAATCTCCTCAGGCTGAGGAAGAAGTTGAATGCAGGTCTCAACCAAAGCATGGCATAACACTAACCACCAAACTATTGGCTAGAAGGGACAGTGTATATATACTACCTCCTCCTCCTGCCTCATCTCTTTTCATGTTATGCTCTCAAATCACCTGCCAGTTTAGCACTGTAGGAGGCATGAGCATGGGGAATGCCTAGGTGTAAGCTGAGTGCTCAGCTGATCAGAATGGTTTGTAAGGAGGCCTCGAATCAGAATATCAGGAGCCTGGGAAACATCACTCATAAAAACTAAGGTACTTGAAGATTTTGTGTACCTCTGGCATTGGGTAGTGGCTAAGTAGGGGATTTGAACACTGCAAGTTTGGACATAAGTGCCTTAAACGGGTGTTAGGAGAGCTTGCCGTGCTTTAATCCTTTTGAAAAACTAACCCTACGTGCACATTTGGGAAAGCATCTGCTTGCAACTTTTTTCATATTGTGTTTTTATCCTACAAGATATTTGTGTATTGGCAATATTAAATATGACTTCAGGGCTGATCTACTTCACATATGACACGACCCAGAATTCTGTTATGTTTACCCTTTCTTCCCTGTTCCTTACAGGGTCTGTATCATACATGGCAGAACTTTGTACAGAAATTACTTTGCACAGACCCAAAATATAATTTCATTTGTTGGAAGTCAGTGGGGGGAGAGTGGGGAGAGAGTTTATAAAGAAATTAAACTGGAAAAAAATTCAAATAAAATATCTTCTGAGCAGAGGCTCCCATTTATTCCAATCTTCAATTATAAAAAAGGCCTTGGGATATTCTGTATTCCTACTGGTCTGCAGCAATGGTAAAATCCTTGAACAACATCATGGATCAGGTTTAATTTCCAAAGAGAAAACCCATCAAGATTACTGTTCATATGATAACTGTAACATCACTGAAACAGCAAACATTTCATAAGTCAACTGACAGTCACACAGCAATATTAAACAAGTTTTCTAAAAATGCCACTCAATTTGTTGCACATTTTAATATAGCTGGGGAGACTGTATTTCTTAATCCACAGACTAGAAAGGTGACATTTAATAATGTGCGTTCTTATAAACAGAGTAACATAGCAACTGGATTCTGAATCAGATCCGTCTGGCCCAGTATTCTGTCTCTAACAGTGGCCAGGAAAGGAAGTTTAGCAATAGGTTAAGTGGATATGTTCAATGATCTGTCTTTTTAATAGATCTCATTTACATCTCTAAAATTGGGTTAATATTGGATTAAGCCCTGAAGCACAACATTTAAAAGTCTTTATATTCCTAGACATACTCATACTTTTTTTTAATTTGGACTCCTGTTGCATTTTTGTCTTCAATGGATTTCTGTAGCAATAAGTTGCATAGTTGATTTCAGTTATGACTATAATTAGCATGCTGTTACAGGTTATTTTAAACCAGTGGAATGTTAGGACATCTCAAAGTTAGAACAGTTTCAGGGCAGTTAGTGGTGAAGTTTCAATGCAGGGGCAGGCAATTATTTTGGGGGGAGGACCACTTCATGAGTTTTGGTGTGCTGTCAAGGGGCACATGGGTAGTCCCTTGTCCACAAGTCTCACCCCTAACCTCTGACCTTTGCCACTGGAAGTCCCTCCCCTTCCCCCAGAAGTACTCCTTTTGGGAGGGGGCATTGCCACCTTAGAACCAGAAAAAAACAAATCATACACTAAAAATCAAACATCTACTATAACAGATTTTAATTTTTTTACAAAAAATATTTTTGTCATGACCTGTATTTGCATACTGTGTATTGAGATGATTTCATAATAATTAAAAATAAATTCTTAGTCTTATATATTGTAGATGTAGCTGTGTGTGTATGGTGAGGCATGCGGTGGGCTTTGGTGGGTATGTGCATGGTGTATGTGTGTATAGTATGTGTGTCTGTGGGGGAGCATGGGTGTGTGTGTGTGTGTGTGTGTGTGTGTGTGGTAGGGTAAGAGGCCTATGTGTGTATGGTGAGGTATGTGGTGGGATTGGAGGGCATGTGGCTCTGTGTGTGTGTGTGGAGGGCATAGGGTATGTTGAGGAGTTGTGTATATAGATTTCATAGATGTCATAGATTTTGGGGTTTGGAAGGGACCTCAGTAGATCAAAGAGTCTGACCCCCTGCCCTGGGCAGGAAAGAGCACTGGGGTCAGATGACCCCAACTAGGTGCTTCTCTAATCTCCTCTTAAAGACCTCCAAGGTAGGGGAGACCACCACTTCTCTTGGAAGCCCATTCCAGATTCTGGCAACCCTCACCACAAAGAGATTTTTCCTAATGTTCCTAATGTCTAATCTAAATCTACTCTCCATCAACTAATGGCCATTGTCCCTAGAAACCCCAAGGTGCACCCTGGTGAACAGATTATCCCCTATTCCTTGCTCCTTCCTCCCCCCGCCTGGATGAATTTGTATATAGCCACAAGATCCCCCCTCAGTTTTCTTTTGTGGAGGCTGAAGAGATTCAGGTCCCCCAGTCTCTCCTCACAGGATCTTACCTGCAGGCTCTTAACCATATGAGTAGCCCTCCTCTGGACCCTTTCAAGATTATCCACATCCCTCTTGAAGTGCGGTGCCCAGAACTAGGTGCAGTACTCCAACTGTGGCCTGACCAATGCCACATAGAGGGGAAGTATCACCTCCTTGGACCTGTTTGTGATGCACCTTCTAATGCATCAAAGTGCAGCTCACTTTACTTATCACTTCATTACATTGATGACTCATGTTCATTTTAGAATCAACTATGACTCCAAGATCCCTTTCTGCTGCTGTGCTGTTTAGAAAGTCAACTCCCAGACTATAGGTGGTGTCGGCATGGTGCTGGCCTTGCCCCCACCCTCTATCCCCTCCATCCCCACTGTCCCCCCCATAATCTAGCAATTACCCATCAAGAATGATGGCGGGGACAGAGTGGGGGAGGAGAGTGAAGCTAGCACCGGCCTGCCACCACACTATGCTCCCAGTGCCTCCAAGGAGCAGGGCCAGATGGAGAATGAGGCCACCACTTTGAGGTCTACACTACAGTACTCCCCTCTCCCCCCACACACACTTCTTGGTTGAGGGTGGGGATCCTGCCTTGTCCCCCTCCTCAGCAGGCTGAGGTACAACAAGAGCAGGAGCTGACTCACTTAGGAGCTGAGCCACTTGCCTCCACAACCTCAACCTCCTCTGAGGTGCTTTCCTGAGAAGGGGACCTGGGTTTAGCGGAACTTTGAGAGTTGTGGAGCACAAACTCTGATTTCCCTCATTTCCCAGAATTTTTTTTGCTAGTGTGTTCAGGTCCTCTGCTTCCAGGTCCAGCTTCTTCTCTGGCATTGGGAAGCTCATGCTGGGAGATGAAATTGGGGTGGAGCAGACTGTCATTCTGCTTCTGGTGGCTATTTGTGGTGTTAGGGGAGGTGGTGCAGCTGCAGAGGTGGTACAGGTGCAGAGAGAGATACTGCTCCCACCTCCTTGCTCCTACTGGCAGCAGGTAACTCATCACTGCCAGGAACCAGGATGCATATATGTCTGAGGGAGAGGGGTAGAACTTACAGCTCTCCCCATATCTCCTCTAGCCCCTCTCCCTCCCCTGCCACAAGACCTTGCACCTGCCTTTCCAGCATGCTCCATATTAATCTTTGCTGCGCAATCTAGGGCGTTCCAATCTTAAACTGTGTGTCTGCAGCTTTAATATGTCTTTCTCTCTCTGTGTGTGTGTGTGTATGTGTGTGTAACTAACTAATATCTCTTCTTCTTCTCTGATTACTCCATGTGTCTGACTATACTATCTTTTTGTCTTCTCTGTTTTGTTTACTGTATATGTGTGTAATTAATAATATTAATATCTCTTCATCTTCTCTTCTCTGTGTACTGTATGTGTGAGTGTGTGTAATGTATGTGTTTTCCTGCAAAGTGATGGATCACACTGCCAGGGAAAATAAAGCCTTCTTTTAAAGTATATGTGTGTGGGAGGGAGATAGCAAGAACAAATAAGACATTTTTTGGAGAAAGAATAAGTTGAGAGAAATGGCTTGAATAAGTAGAGGGATTCTAGGCAAGGGTAATTAGTAAGCTGTATCTAATCCTTTCCAAGAACAGAAAGTAGCAGGAGACTGACAAGGAAGCCAAGTTAGTCCCATAGTACACCTTTCAGATGCTGTTGCTTAGGCAGAAACAGGTCGCAAAAGGGGCAGTAAGGCTGCAGACAGAACCTTTAATTAT
Organism: Caiman crocodilus; assembly: GCA_030014935.1. Lineage (NCBI taxonomy): Eukaryota > Metazoa > Chordata > Crocodylia > Alligatoridae > Caiman > Caiman crocodilus. Next base: position 13,802,913 of record JAGPOW010003685.1, read on the forward strand.
TATGAAATCACCTCGATATACAGTATGCAAACACAGATCATGATAAAAAATATTTTTTGTAACAAAATTAAAATATGTTATAGTAGATGTTTGATTTTTAGTGTAGGATTTGATTTTTTCTGGTTCTAAGGTGGCAATGCCCCCTCCCAAAAGGAGTACTTCTGGGCGCAAGGGAAGGGACTTCCAGTGGCATGCTGTTTCTATGTCCCTCCCCCAAAGCACTGTGATTGGATGAGGACTCAGGGAAAGATCATGGGCACTAGCCAGCTACTCATGTCAGTCTTTCCCTCCCTACTCCCCCTCCCTCTTCGCAGTTTCTGTTCCCCTGAAAGACTGCCTTCCAAATCTCTGAATCACTGAATCTTTTCCAAATCTTTTCTGAATCGATTTGGAGGCTCCAAATCAATCTGGAGGGGGTTTTTTTTCATCTCCCAATTCAATTCAGATTTAGTGATTCAGCCTCTGAATTGGGCTGAATCTTCTCCAAATCAAATTGGTGACCAAAGCTTCTCACTAGGGGTTTGTGAAACGGGCCCTATTCCATTGGATTTGGATTCGGCCCAAATCAGGGACAATGATTCGATCAGTTGATTGGGATCACTCACTGTCCCTAATTCAATTTGGCTGAATCCAAATCTGACGATTCGATGCTGATTCAGAAAATCAGCAATTTGGCTGTAGACACAGCTTTAAATGTTTTTTCTACATACCTTGAGGTACCAGGTGTGGTTCATGAATGCTGCGATGGTGGGGCAGATGGAGCATCCCACAGAAGCATGGCAAGGGAAGCCCGCATGCTCAGCAGTGTATCCAGAAGTGCCAACTTCCAGTCCACTACTGGGCCTGCCAGGGAGTGTGCTGGAGGGGCTCCTCCATGCCCCCCTGGCTCAGTGATCAGCTGCAGGAGGACCCTGGGCACCCCCCTGACCCCCTTCCCCAGTTGCTGAGCTAGGGAGGGCATGGGAGGGGCCCCCAGCATGCTCCCCGGTGAACCCAGAAGGGGACTGGAAGTGCTTCTGTTCCACTTCCAGGTTTGCTACCAAGCACACTGGAGAGCCTCCCACACTACTGTGGGATGCTCTATGCAACCCAGCATCTCAGCATTCACAAGCCCCCTGGTACCTTGAGGTATGTAGAAAAAACATATAAAGCTTTGTCTATTTCTGAATCGCTGAATCTTTCTGAATCTCTCCAAATCTATCAGGAGAGTTCTGATTCAGCTTGGAGAAATTAAAGGGTTTCATAGTTGGTAGGGTCAGAAGGAACCTGAGCAGATCATGAAGTCCAACCTCCTGCCATGGCAGGAAAGAGTGCTGGAGTCAAACAACCCCAGCTAGGTGATTGTCTAGCCTCCTCTTGAAGACCCCCAGGGTAGGACCCAGCACGACTTCCCTTGGAAGTTGGTTCCAGATCCTAGCTGCCCTGATTGTGCAGTAGTGCCTCCTGATATCCAGCCTGAATCTACTGTCAGTCAACTTGTGGCTGTTATTCCTTGTTACTTTTGGTAGTGCTTGAGGGAACAGGGACTCTCCCATTGCCTGCTGGTCCCCCTTGGCCAGTTTGTAGTTGGCTACCATATCCCTTCTCAGCCTTCTCTTGTGGAGGCTGGACAGGCTCAGGTCCCATAGCCTCTCCTGGTAGGGTCTGCCCTGCTGCCCCCTGATCATGTGAATGGCCCTCCTGATTTTGATTCAGACACCAAATAGGACCAAATCTCGGGCAAATTGTATCAGGGATCGAAGCTTCACACAGCCCTACTTCACACGCCCCTATGTTACACCACCCAGAAAGGCCACTTCTGTGAAGCACTTTAAAACTTCCTTAACTTTAAACTTGAAGGTAGCTACACAAACTAAAATCCATCTATTTATTTTCTTATAGTTTACAGAATCTGGACCTAAGCAAAACACAGAACTTAATTGGAATAAAACGAATGCTAACATAGAAAAAGGCTGTGTCTACACAACAAGCCTACTAGGGTTGGTATCAGTACCCTCCAACAGACTGGTGCTATGTGCGTATTATCTATGGAAGAGAAAGCAGTTTAGCCAGTGCCAAGAGCTGGCTAACTGGTATTAATACTCATGCTAACTTGGCTTTAATGATTGTGGGAACACAAGTATTGTGCATGAAGCCAGGCATCATGTTTGAAGGCTGTACTGCCAGGGACCCTAGCAATATAGATATAACCATAATGGTCAATTGACGACTAGAGTCAAGAAAAGTAAATACAGACCTATATAAAAGGTTGTTCTTCCCAGAAACAAGGGAAATTAAAATTAGAAATAGCTACACTGGGTTCAGACCTAACTCACAAGATTTCCTGAGTCCTGATTTGGAAGCCGCCTAGTCAGTATGGGAGAAGGTCAGATATGAAGGGCCAAAGCTGGATATATGAAGAGGGAAGAGATTGTCCTGCACCTCATTTCCCTTGTGCTGCTCCAATGGCAAAAAGACACTCAATCACTGGGTAAGTGTGGCAGGAGGCTTGGTGCTCCTGCCATTTTATAGGCAGGCAAGCTATGGCTTCAGCAGCCTGCAGTTGTGTCCTGGGCTGATTGTAGTCATCTGGCCCAGGAGAATGGCTGGGCTTAAGAAGGTTATAAGCCAGGGGTGGGCAAAATTGTGGATCTGGGTGGTGGCCAGACTTCATTTTCCAGCAGCTTCTTCACCCATTGCTTTGGCTGGTCTCCATGGAGACCCCAGGAGTAGCAGGACCAAGACAGGGTCTTCATGGAGACTGGTCTCAGTGGTGCTGGCCTCTGCCCAGGGTGTGTGAGCAAAAGATTGTGGCTCAGTTCTGGCTGCCACCCATGCTGTCACCACTGCAAGATTCCAGCCCCAACCCTGGTCATGGAGCAGCTCCCCACACAGCCATGTGTCCTGCCAAGGCCATTCAGGCCAGTCTCCATGGAAACCCAGGGCCATGCCAGCATGGAGTTCTGATGGCCCCATGTTCTCTGGGTCTCCATAGAGACTGGCCTGAGTGATGCAGGGAAGGAATACTAGGAAATTGAGTTCATGGTGGGCCTGATCTGGCCCACAGACCAGACTCTGAATGCCCCTGATATAAGTCCACACCCTGAGATGATCCAGCAGTAAGACCTGGAGACTGGTGAGGGAACATGGCCCAGCAGGAGGGCTGCAGCTGCAGAATGCCAGTACAGAGAGTGCAGCAAGAAGCAGTCTGGAGGTTTGGGGAGAAACTAAGGGGAGGAAGAAGTTCCTAGAGATCCAGAGAAGGGTCTGGAGCTAGGTTTTGGAATGGACAGACATGGGGAGAAGTCCAGGCTGTGCAAGCGATAGTCCTGAAGATAGGGGCAGGGGTCTGTAGCCCATTGAGGGACTGAGAATGTGGGACCAGAGAGGGTCCCAGAGCCTAGCAAGAGGCTGATTTTTTGTGGGATGAGGAAGAGTCCAGGAGCCCAGTGGAGGGGCTAAGTGCAAGATAACACCAGTGAGTGGTTACACCTGCAAGGCTTGGGGCATGATGTAGGGGCAGAATAGAGCCATGTATTTAGCCCATAAGGCAGTGACCATGGGCACCTGGAAGTCACGAGAGTGAGAGCAGTTTGGGAAGCCCTGGGACAGCTTTCTTTACATAAAAACAGTTGTATGGAAGCATAGCAGGCAATGAAGGGGTAGCTGCCCAAAGTGAGCAGAGGGAACCAGGCTGAAGGGACTCCAGGGGCTTCACAGCGACTCCTGGAGATGGTATCTTGTTACTGTAAATCACCCCTGCATGTGCCATTTATAAAATATTTGTAAATGCTGGAAAACCAAAAAGATCCTTCGTTTTGATGATCCCTAGTTGTATAATGGCTTCAAGGAGTCAATAATCATTTCATATATAATGTCTATAAGGTTCCAGTAAGTTGAGCTACGGTATAACCAAGGCCTCACCAAAACCTGAAGATCAGAGACCTGCAGAAGTAGCTTAAAGCTCACTTTTACTCTCTTTCTCTCTTCTCAGCCACATATAAGAGATCTCCGGATTCTTATATAACATGTAAGAGATCTCTGGAGAGCAGCTGGGACTATGGCCTATGGTTAGTGGGGAGAGAAATGGCTGTAATACTGAAGAAATGGAAATCATACAGATCAGAACTGGGATTCTATCCTCTTCCTTTGTGCCACTCCTTGTACATGAGACATGTCACCTCCTCTTTTTTCATAGTCCTCCTTAAGAAACTAATCATTAAAATGTAAAGATATTGCAACCCCATTTGTGCAAAAAGGAAAAAAGCGGCTGAGGACCTGCTAGGAAGGCTTTCCTCCACCAATTAAGAATCTTGCCCTTTAAAATAGATTCAGAAAACAATCTGTGAATCTTGGCAACCTATGTGACTGCATGAGCTTTCTACTACTTTCCTGGTCTGCTCAACTATTGCCTCTGTCACTCATGTGTCTATATTACTTTCTAAACTCCTAGTAGCACTGTCATATTCACTGTGTGAGCATGGTGCAAACACGATGGGTCTCTGAGTGCTCCCATATTGCCAAGGAATGCTAATTTTAAAAAGAGCTAATGAATTAATTAGAGCTTCACAGTAATTATAATATTCTAAATTTGGTGCTTAAAAAGTATAATAAATTTTTAACTTGATCATTTAATTTTTCTGTCAGATGAAATCCAGTGCCATTTTTAGAACTGAAACACTGCAAATGTGTGTTGCTCTGAAATATTCCTGAGGTTCAGATAGTTGTGGTGCAAAAGTTAGCAATGCTGTGAAGGAAGCCAATAGGCATCAAGAAATATCCAGTGTTAGGTTTACTGTCTGATTGTAGCTTTATTGCTTCCTTTGCTGAATCAGAGAAAGGGAAGAAAAGCCATTGCGTCTGGCTTGACTTAGGTGTCTGGTCACTTCAGTCTAAGTACTGTCTGGGCATGTGAAAGGGGAATAAAGGGAAAAGGCTTTGTCCACATCAATGTTTGTTTCTCTCAACGTCCATCTGTGGTGGTTGTTTTCTGTTATCATTGGCTTAGGTATCTCTCAAGAGAATTTCTATAGTATTTGTAATGGATTTTACAGGAACTCTATAATATCCATCACTATTCCAATAGGCATTGCAAGTAAGTGACATTAGATCCAAAGGTCAAAGCATCCCTTAAAGCAGCAGAACTTGAAGAGTGAGCAATTTTTTTCCAAGGGACTAATGTGTGCAGGGTAGAAAGAATAATGTGATATTCACTTTTACAGGCTGGATTGACTCAGCTATGAGATGCCAACCTCTAGATTGCTTGTTGTGCTTTAAAAACCTGGTGAAGCATGAGTTTAGCTTGAGGGACAGGCTAATGCAAAGGATACTCCAGGAGAAAAAGTCTGCCTAGAAAATGTAATTTTTCTTGACCTTTCATTGTACGAGTTGAAATGCATAAAAAGCTCATCTCCAGATAACAAACTAAATAGATCTAGTAATCCTAATTCCAATTGTTCACAATTAATGGTTAAAAGAAAAAAGTACCCCCCAAATATGTGCAGAAATGCAATATTCTTATCATTTTGTTGAAGGACAGATCTTTATTTTATCACAAAATGTAAATGAAGGCTGGGTTATGTAAATTTTACATAACCTAATATCAGTAGGAACGTTTCCACTTTTTGTTTATAATTTTCATTTAGATAACTTTGGGTTTAAATTTAAACATTCCCCAGTAGTGTTTGCGCACAAAACACTCCAAACTTCAGCTACTGAAGACAACTTTGAGGAAGTGAGATTCATTGATTGGAAATCAGCCTGTTTTGTTTCACTGAAGAGGAGCAATAGATAACTAACCACATAAATAGTGAAACAATATTATTGCATTTTTTGGTAACAAATGGAAGATGGTAAAATGTTTGTATTATTTCTAATACTAAAACACAGACCAGTCCAGATCATGCTGCGATAGTGGTTGTGGGTGCATCCACACATGCAAGCACATGTGCTTGCAGCAGATCAAATAGAAGCGGTGCAAATTTGAGCTGGGGCTTTTTGCCTCAGCACACGTGCTCGGACATTCACTTTGTTGTGGAGCAAATTGTGCCACTTGCTGTAAAATAACCTTGCTTGTCTCCTCCCAGATCTGCAGCCAGGCTGGCACCTGTGCTGACCTCAGCAGTATAAAAACCTGCCCTATCTTGGACCCAGCTGGTCTGTCCTGGCCTCCTAGCCAGCAGCTCAGGGTTACTTCCTCTCAGGAAATTCTGTGGATCTCCCCTGGCCAGGCCCTTCCCAGAGGTTCCCAAGCCCCCTCTCCTGTTATTGGGGACCAAGGGCAAGGACATTGGGAAGGGCTAATCTTCAGCCTACCCCCAAGCCTAGACCACCAGTGCCTGAGGAGACCAGATGCACTACACCAGCCAGCACACGCACAAAGCCTGTCCCTGTCCCTAGCCCCAGCCCCACCAATGTGTCTTGCAGGAGGGGAACCACACCTATGCATAAGCAGCTGTTGGGAGACCCGAAGCTGGGGCAGGGCCTGGACCCTCCACCACCAGCCCTTCAAGCTCGGGCAGTGGGGCCCCCTTTCCAGCACTCACCTGCAGGCATGGGGTGAAGCACCAACTGCCCAAGTGGGAGAACCTGAACTTTGAGACCTGTGTGCAGTGGGGGCCTCCAAGATCATGGCAGCCTCCTGCTTTCATGGCAAGGGGGTCTTTTTCCCTTTTCTTGGGGGCAGCTGCACAAAAGGCATTGGAGAGGGGCTCATAGTGGAGGGCGAGTATATCCCCCTCAAGCCTGTAGAAGATCTGGGGACCAGGGTAGTCCTCAGCTTCATCCATCCCTATATCCCCAGTTGGGCCCTGCTTCCCCAGTTCCAAACCCTGAGGAGAGCTATTTCACTGGTGGTGGCCCTCTCATTGGGGTGTTGAGACCCTGGCCTCTTCCACGTGTGCTCTTTCTGTCACCAGGTCATGATCCAGCTGGCAGTGGGAGCGTAGATGGAGGCTGAGGGGTGCCAGTAATCCCTTATCAGGGGGCCCTGGTGAGGATTTTCTATACACTGGGGAATCTGTGGTAATTCCGGTGCCATGCTTTGGAGCACTTGCATCGTGAGTGCCCTATGGGCCAGGTGGGGAGGGCATCTGTGGATCCCACTGGAAAGAAGAGTGCCTCTCCCATTGGCGCCCCACCCTCCACATTTCACCCTGACACTCCAGCCACAATTACAATCCCCTTTGTGAGCTCAAGGGGGGAGAGAGAGAAAACAGGGCCCTCCTGCCCCTAGTCATATCCTCATTGTGGCTGACCAACCTCCCCAACCCTCACCTTCTCTTGCTAGAGCCTGTCCACCTGAGGACCACCCCATGGCTGAGTGGGTGCAGGTCCCCTCTGGGCATAAAGGGAATAGGAAGGCCCGGTACATATGGAGCCTTCTGATGTGGAGGACTCCTTTCCCCCTCCCAGGACCACCACACAGGATGAAGGAGTGGCCCAGCCTCTGGGGTCCTCCCCAGCTGTGACTGACACCCTACCCCTGGGAAAGATCAAATGGGTGATCTCCATGGACGAGGTTTCAGGGCTGCTAGATAGTCCCAAATGGGTACCCATGGAGGAAGCCCTTCGTTCTGCTGACCAAGGCCTACCTCATGAAACCACAGGTGCCAAGGCTGAGGCCTACCCAAAGGAAGGCCTGACAGCAGAGCCTCCTCTCTCTGATCTTGCAGATACAGAGACCCTGGGGCTCACCCTGGTGAGTCCTGAGGCAGGAGGTCCCCTTTCCCAGGACCCCAAGGCAGATGCCAAAGCCAGCCCTCTGCCTGGTGGGTCTCTTCCCTCCCCCTCCCAGTAAAACCTCACCTCCAGCCTGCCCCATAGTCCCACACCAGAGTGGGTCATGGTGGGGTCCCCTAATCAATGGGCTGATCTTGTCAGAGACCCTGCACAGACCCAGCAGGGCTCCAACTCTACCCCACCATCTTGTGAAGGAGCCCTACCCCCACCCTTACCCCCACCCCTGTCCCAGGGGGCTGCAGAGTTCTCTCAATCCCAACCAGAATCTGGGGTCTTAGTGGATGGGGACATTCAGATGCCTAAGGAGTCCAGGTACAGGGGGTGGTCCTGAACCTTCTGAATATGTATGCCTGTGTGAGGGATCCGGAGCTGAAAGATTTCTTTTGCAAGATGGCCACATACATCAGCACCCTGAATCCTCACAAGTGTCTGTTCCTTGGTAAGGCCTTTAATGTCACCCTAGATGTGTAAAACCACTCAGGCAAGGAGCAGAACCAGGCCACTGTGGGCATCCTTGGGGAGATCCTGATGGACTACTCCCTGGTTGATGTCTGGCATGCCTGTCACCCTACTGACCCCCCTGCCTTCACCTATGTAAGGGTGGGAGAGGAGCAGGCATGCCACTCCCAGTTAGACTGGGTTTATACCTTGTACCCACCTCTGCTCTATTAGGCATTGCCATGTTGCCTTTGCCTTCTGAGACGGGCCTCCAAGTCTATTTTTTTACAGCTGGCTCCTGCTGGTTTCTCCCCTGATCTTCGTGTAGCCCCCTCAGCAGTGAGCCCTGATGTTAGACACCTGGCTTGTGCCCTTAGCCCTCAGTGTTTTCCGGCAGTGGCACCCCGTGTGCCCTGCCTAAAGCCAAGGGCTCTATGGATTTACCTTAACAAGAGGGACCAGGATGCATGCCTTGATCCTCAAACCCCATTCCCAGAGACACCTGACATCACAGGAAATGAACAAAGCCACCAACATGGCTACCAGTAAGGTACAACTGCAAGGGGAGAAGGGAAGGAGGACCAGAGGAGAACAGAGTACCTTTCCCCATAGGACCTCTGGACCCCTAGTGCCTCAATGTCCCTAGGCCTGGGCATCTCTAATTTGGGGCCTGTGCTCCTCAACTGAGGCCTTCTCCTCTCCCTCTCCCAGCTGTACTTCTACTCAAGGATGTAGCCCCTGTTGCTTGAGGGCGGAGGTCTCCAGCTGGCTCTTCCTGGGGTTGCTATGGGTCCCTCTGCTGGCTCCCTCAGTCCCCGTTGGACTTCTCCCATTTGGGGTTTCCCACTGCTTCCGCTGCTGCTGGCACAGCTGACATTCCCTCCAGTTTCCCCTCCAGTGTCTTTGATCCCTGCCATTCCCCGGTTCAGGGATCTCCTGTGGCTCCCCACTGCTGCAGCAGCCCCCGCTGCTACCTCTGCTGGCCTCCTCACTGGCGTCTCTGGCCCCTGCCGGTCTTCTGTGGCTCAGGGATCTCCCGCCACTACCCCCGTCGCTGCTGCAGCTGCAGCTGTTTCCGCCACCACCAGCAGCCAGCGGCTGTGTCTGTACGCCTCCTGCCCAGAGGTCTCCTGCTGGTACTCTGGTCTTCGGCGGCCCTTCAGCACCTTCAGGGCCTCTCCTTATCTCTGCTGGGTGGTGTCTCATTCTGATGTCACCCGGCCCCAGCTGGATATGAGTACAGCTAATAAACCACGTGAGCAATTTCCTGGTGCACACTTCCTTGCTTCTTCCAGCCCCTACGAGAGGTATATTGGGGTTTTCTTTTATTTCTATTTTGAATTAGGGTTTGCCTGTAACCATGGTTTCCCCCTCTTCCAGTTCTGTGCCCCTGGGATATACCTCTTTGCCACAGTTTGCCCAGGTCCACTCCTCTGGCATCTGGCTGATCCATTTCAGTGCTCACCACCTTGTCTGGCCCTGCCTGGGCATCCAGGGTTGACCTATTGGCATTTCAATGCCAGTCTAATGGAGGATGTGAGCTTCAGGGAGGCCTTCCAGGAGTTCTGGCTGGCCTGGTGGGAGCAATGGTCAGCTTTACCCTCAGCTCAGAAATGGTAGGATGTGGAGGAGGTGTGTGTCTGCTCGCACATCCAGCTCCTTTAGGAGCTCCTTCAGGAGATGGGCCTTGGCCAAGTGGACCCTGTGCTTGACCAAGAAGGAGTCTCTGGCTGGGAAAGTGCTCGGAGATTGTGGTGTCGCTTTCCTCTCCTCTCCCTTGTGCTCTGCCCAGAAATCTGCAGAAACCAGTGGGCAACATCCACCAACTCCTTGGATGCCTTTGAGGACTGGTGGGTGTGGCCTAGGATGCTCTGCTTGCTGGCCCTCTCTGGAAAACTTCTTTTCACATTTTGAACTTATGACCCGCAAATTACTTGTACACATGTTTTACTTAGCTACCCCACTTAAAAAAAAAATGCAGTTGCATCTTTCAAACTTGGCTCCCACTACTGTGTGGGGCCAATTAGTTAACTAGGTGGGCCTTAAGCCTCATGATATCTGGAAGGTACAAATAGACACGAACTTCTGGGGCCCAGCCAGTTGGTATCTTCTCTCACACACACACACACACACACACACACACATGCACACGCACACGCACACGCACACGCACATACACACACAGAGCAACAGCAACAATTTGGAAGCCTACCAGTGTCTACATCATCATAATAAAATTAATTCTAAATATTTTTTTAAGTGAATATGTGCTCTTGGTTTTCTCCACACATGATGGGTGTTTGATGAGGGATGTGGGGTTTGCAGAAAGGGGTGTGGGGGAAGGTGGGTGGATATGAAGGGGTTGTGGGTGGAGAGGGCTGCTCAGAAGGGGTGGGTTTGCTGGCCCCCACAGGGTGCAGTGCGGGGAACATTTTTTCATTCCTGCACGTGCCTCTTGAACCATTTCAAAGGGGTTTCAGAAGTGGCAAGAGGCACATACGCACCCATCTGGATAAGCCCTATAAGTGCATTCCTGGCAGAAGAAGGAGTGTTTTTTCTACATGTCAAACTGGTCTTAATGATAGCAATTATGCTGAAGATAGACACCAGTGCTGCAGTAGTATAAAACAAATGGAAAGACAATGCAGTATCCTAAATTTTATTTTCCTTTCTTGTTTTCCCTTTCTATCTCCCTTGCTGTTTCACATAACATCTACTGAGACAGGGTACCAGACATTTACAACACCAATCAGTAAATTTATTGACAGCTTACAATAAGCATGGAAAATACAAGAACTAATCCTCTTAGAAAGTTGATTAAACCTGATAACGTTCCATCCTGGTTTTTGACATGCATGAGAGATCCTCATCACAAAATTTTAGTCTTATATTGTTCCAGGATGCTTTACAAAAGATCACTTCATCTTCCACTGAAATGTATCCAACATCATTGGCTTGGTACCAATTCAGACAGAAGTGTCAGGGACTGAGCTACAAACATTGCATTGTACAGGTATTGTGGTGGTGTTTGGAAGTCCTGTGTACCAAGTTCTGAAGAAGAGCTTGATTTGAGGCAGAAGGTGAACCAACAACACAATGTGGCATTATATTGACAACTCCAAATAATATAAATTAGTATATTAGAACTTCTGTTGAGTCTGAAAAATATCCCTAAAATTGCTGATGTTTGAAACTAAAAACGGTGTGTTTTTTTTTTTAATGTCAGAGTTTTTAATTATATAAAGAGATTCAGTGATCCTGTTCAACGTACGGTGATTCCAATTTGCCCTCAGCTACTGTGCCTGTGTGTTATTCTTTCTTGTTGGTGTGGGAGATAACAAATGTGTGAGTGACATTTCAGCCTGGTAATTGGGCCATTTATAGTTCATTGTTAGTTCTTGCAGTGTAAGGGTTGTGATGCTGCTTTTACATAAGGATCAAGTACCTCATTAAAGCCCATAGTATTGAAAGCAGGACTAAGATACCTAACTTCAAATGAATGTTACATAGAAATAGATAAAGGATAAAAAGGATTGAGACCCCTTCACCATTAACAGCCATAGTTTTTTGGAGCACCTGAAGAGCAATCCTTGAGCGCTTTTTTTGTTGTTGTTATAATGACCTTCTTGTTGTTTTAGGAAACTATCTGTAGGTATTTTATTTTCAAATTATGTTACCAACTCTTTGTCTCTGTATCAGATTTAGTGGAGAAGACAGTGTAGTAGTTAAGTTAGAGACACTGTAGGAACAGCTTTGCAGTCTATTGGGACTGACTCTATTCTTTATTCTAGCTTTGTAGGTCAACTGAATCTCATGTATTTACTTTGTGTTCTGCTTTAGAAACAAAGCTGACTTTTTGGTCAAATCTTCTCCTTCACACAGTTGTCCAGTGTGTTGGCTGTTGAGCTCTGCTACAGAAATAGTGATATTTCAGTGAGTCTTCTATGTAAAGGTTGAGTTTTATAGTACCTTTTGGTACCTGGGGGATGCAAAATTGGAAAGAAAGATTCTTGTTCTCTCAGCACACAAAAATGACTCTGAGATGCTCTAGGCTGCTGCTGTTTGTGTGTCAAGCTAGTCCCACAGGCAGATGAAGAAGTGGCATGTAAAATGTGCTGTATAGGGCACTGTTTTCCAAACTTTTTTCCTTTGTGGAACCCTAACATATTTGAATGGGGGTATGGACCCCTTTGATTATGGGTATTCACATATTTTGATTGATCATAGTCATCATTTATGGACCCCTTAGACATAGTCTGCCAACCCCCATGGGTCCACAAACCACAGGTTGAAAACCACTGGTGTAGGGAAATGGCTGCAGCATCTGCCCTTTCATCCAGTGATACCATCTATTTCTCTACTTAGATATATAGATAAATAAACAAAAAGTTGATACATTTATTAAAAAAGAGAGGGCCATTTCTGTGTACTATCACACTCTTTTTCTTAAGTTGATATCTCTCTCCTGTCAGATATTAACTTCCAAATAGGTCAGCTACTGTCTGGTATCATTGTTTTAGGTGCAGATTCCATCTACCCTGTGTTGGACACATCATTCACACAAAGGGCCAGCCAAGATGTACATTTTGTGAAGTGTTGTTTTGAAACATCTGTATCCAGAGAATTTGTTCAGTTTCATTCATGCTTTTCCATCAAGGTGCTGGGGCATTGTGTGACAGTGGGCAGCACCAGAGCAGCTGTAGGGAGCATGGTGTCTTTCTCACCAGACCTGGGTCCAGTGCTGGGGGCAGGGCATTGGCCATGATGGAGATCTTGCATGGGCTCTGTCTGCCCCACGATGACTCATGGCTCTGGTCCCACCCTGGAATCTGTCACTGCATCCTGGCCATCTACTCCTGCGCCAAGTGGGCACAGCCAGGCCCAGCCTCCTACCCCTTCCCCAGTTAGGGCAGGGTGCAGCTGGGCTGGACTGGACTCTCCATGTGGGGCTTGTGATGCACCTGGCCTGCCCCAGCCTGGGGGCCCACAGTCAGGATGCAGCTGCAAGTGCCATGATGAGGCCAGAGCCATGAGTCACTGTAGGGCAAACAAAGCCTGTGCAGTATCCCTAGCCCAGCCAGTGCTCCAGCCCAAGCGCACAGCCCAGTTCCATGACAAAGGCACCATGTTCCCTAGTGCATGCCTACAACTGCTCCAGCCCTGCCCATCAACACACACAGACACACACTCAACCCCACAGCTCCCAGGTTCCCATCATTCCGGGACTTTTGATTTTTTTTCCAATAGCCAGGATGCAGAGGCATCCAATAAAATCCAGATCCCTGTACTTGGGCAGGAAAGACAGCTGGGACCAGATGACACCAGCAAGCTGAGTATCAAGATGCTTTTTGATGGTCCCCAGGGTGGATGATTTTACCACCTCTGAGGAGACCATGTTCTATTCAAGATTATGCACTCCATTAGCTTATATGTAATACAGAGTAGTGAGCTGGATTAATTGCTCTTTGGATCCTCTGGTGTTTTATAGTGTTTCAAGATAGTAATACCATCAGCTTTTCTGAAGATTTTCAGAAGTCTGTTATTTTCTAGACATTTATACAATAATTTCTGAAGTTGTATTTTCATTGTGGTTCTGAGCTTGGTAACAAAATTATTGAAATATCTTATCTGGTTCAGCAGCCAGTCTTGGTCACTTTAGCATCTGTGTTGGAATCACTGTCAGAAATGGGAGTGGTTAAATTAAGGTTGACCTATTAAATTGTTCACAAGCCAGGTGTCTAACATTTCTATGTGTTGCATGCTTGGGTTACTGTACTTGCTGTTGTTGCACAGTATTTTTGTGATGGAGCTTGCTGACACATAGCAATGTGGGGTTGGTTTGTTGCTTTTGCCTATAAGGCACTTAATGGTGCACCATATTGGGCTGCTTGTGTGGGTCATATCCAGTCCTTTTATAGTGGTAAGCCATCTCTCCTTTTTTATAAGAAAAATACTTGCGTTTCAATCATTTTGGCTTTGATAATATGACTTTTCAGCCCACACTATCCAGGCCAGATTTAAAAAATGAACTTTCGGAAGGCAGATTGGCAGAAATATCAAAGGCTGACCAACACGAGAAAAAAACAATTGGAGGATCCATCAAAAACTAACATTGATCAAGGCTGAAATACATTTACAAATTGCCTAACTGAAATAGCCAAACTCTGTGTGCCTAGAGGCTATAGAAGTCATTATGTGCCATGCTGGGACAAGCAGTGCAAACAGCTCTTCAATAGCATCAAGCAGTAGCGATGCATAGGGGGTGCATGTGCACCCCCTGGGAGTGCTGATGCACCCCCTGAGAGGACGTGCTTGCTACTTAGGCAACAGGCAGGGAGTGCATGCAGGAGTGCCAGTGCCTCTCCGTGAGCGTCGTCTGGGGAGTGGCCACTGTACTCCCAGAAGCTCGTGGTCAGTGAGACTGACTGTGGGGAGACTGCCGCCCCCCCCCATAACTGACTAGTTGCTAAGGCGGGACGGGGGCACATGCCCCCCTGACTAATGTGCTACCAGTCACCCATGGCATTAAGCAATGCAATGACCCTGCAACCATAAAAAGAACTATAGAGCAGCTGGTTACAACACTGAACAATATCAAAAAGAGAGATGACTTTCTACAGTAGAAGGACTGGATATACTAATACATTGAAAAGCTATATCAAAATATCAGTTTTTGTTCCAGGTACAAAAAAAAAAATCCTTTTGTCTACCATCAGACTTTTCAGAGTCAAGAAGGGAGGAATACAATAAGCCAGCCTGGAAGAGCAGATCTATCCAATAAGTCAGGACTGTTACAAATTAAGTACCTTAGGAAAAAATCTATAGGAAATGCAAATTGCATTTGCTGACCTATATTGCTAAATGGTAAATGCTATACTGCTAAATGCATTTACCATTTACCAACAATGAAATGGGGCCCTCTTTGAATATTAGGTTCACTGTGCTCAGGGCATTCCAACAGAAAATGGACCTTTCTGATAAAACTGTCATCTCTTTGTGCATTTAATCATTGTATTATACTAAAGTACTACTTCAGTGTGTATAGGATGCTTACAGAGGAAGTAACAATGACACTGGTTTCCCCCTCCATTGCTTATTAAAGAAATCATAATGCTATAAGCCAGTTGGGGCTACAACTCTAAAATACAGAAAAGTCTTTTCAGAGATAATTGCTCTTTTTCATTAAAAAATCAATAATCCAAGGAAGGGAGCTGAATATTCTAGGTGAGCTCTATAAACCAGTCATTGTCCGAGTTTACCTGAAAGGTGGACAAGAATTTGAAGCCTCTTAGAAATAAGAGCAAACAAATTTCATGCCTCTTGCATTCCTGGGCATTGGGTCAGGAAGGCTGCATGAAAAAGAATTCTCTTGGTAATATATGTGAGTAAATTCCAAGCATTTAACGAAGAGGGAAGAAATGAATAACTGCATCACCTAAGCCAGTGACTTCCCTTAAGAAAACAAAGAACTTCACAATAGAAAAATCATGTACATGTTTTTATTGATTTTCAAACAGCTTTGAAGCACCACATAGAAAACAAACACACCAAGTACAAAAGCAAGCAATATATAGTTAAGGCTCAGTGGGTTGCAATTTGCATTTTGGACCTTAATAAAATAATATATTGGGCCAACTTTTCAATCTGGCACATGACAGCACCACACTCAGCAATATATCAGTCCGAAACAGAAGGGATCCCCATTTATCTGCCCACACAAGGCAGTATAACATGCAACAGGCACTCGTATCTGTATTGAGAAAGGAGGGGCAGCACCACTACTCCATCTAAGAATGGGGGATACTTTCCATGTGAACCTCCAAACATTTGGTATCTCAGAGGAAGAGAAATTTTTTGCTCAAAGAACAGCCACATGCTGCCCATCTATCCTCTAGCCAAATGAGTATATCATAAACCTGTATTCTCTTCTTCTACCTGTGTGCACAAAGACCAAAGGCCACAATTATTAAACTTAGATGCCAAAACTTAGACATCAATACTTATATGAAGTTGAACATTTTGGAGATTATCTTTAATTTAACTTCCTCTGGGAAATGTTTCAAAGCCCAATGCACCCTCAACTGGGGGTGGGGGTATGTACAAGCACATAAACTATTAGGACTGTGTGAGACAGCACCATTTCGTTTTGACTTCTGTTTCACCATTTTGAAAGGATAGTGTTTCATATTGACATTTTGTTTCATTTTGAAGCACTGTTCTGTTTCTTTTTGTTGAAAATGTTTTGCTGTTTTGACACATTTCAGCATTTCCCCCCTAGACTATAATGGAGAATCATGAAAATGTCTATAATGTTGTCATTTTCTGTCTGATTCAAATGAAAACAACAGTGAGTGTGGGCCCTGCTTATCCCACAAAGCCTGCCAAGTTTCAAGGAGACAGGTGTAGGGGAATTTGGAAACTGCACCTCAAACAGTTCAGAGCAAAACTAATGTCACTTGTAAGTGTGACGGCACGTGGGAGTGAAAACATCAGGCATGGTAGTCCCTGCTGAGGCCTGCAGTTTGTGTATGTGCTCTTCCTAGATGGAAGGAATAGTAAAGAAGTCAGAGGCTGGCATGCAATGAAGGCAAAAAATCCAGTCAGTGAGACTGGAAATGGAGGCATCAAGGGGTGAAGAACAGGCTGGAGTGTGGTGTGGGGAAGGGTGATATAGCAGGTAAAAGTGGAGAGCTACCTGGGAGGTCATATATCCAGCATATTGTAGAGTGTCATAATTCCAAAGTCTATATTGAGTCCATGGGCTTCTGTACCTAGAAGATTGATGAAGTGCATTTCACAGGCTCATTTGTGAAAAGTGGTTTGTAAATTGCCTTTGAGGATCAGGCTTGAGAGATTGGAGACACTCCCATTCACCCTTGGGTCACACATGGCAGCCAGCATGTGGACTTTACCGGATCACAAGGGATCAAACCATTTCCTGATACTGTCCTTCAGCCTCCTCACCAGTACCTGCACATCTGGCGACAGCAGCTTGCCCCAGCCATGAACAATGATCCCCTGGAAGCTCTCCATTTGGCTCTGAAGTTCCCTCACAATAGGGATCATCTGGATAAGGAGGGCATCAGCAATGCTAAGGTTCCTGGTGGCCTCAAAGAAGGACTTGAGGACCACCAAGATCTGGGAGATGGTATCCCACTGAGTTCTGTTAAGGGGGTCACTGATCCCAATATCCATGAACAAGGTCCTCTCATGGATGGCCTTCTGTTGCTCCATCAGCCTCTTGAATATCAGGTATGTGGAGTTCCACCGAGTCTCCACATTCTGCATGATTTTGTGCTGTGGGATGCTCAGCTCTGCCTGTTTGCCCCTCTTGATGCTCTGGTGGAAATAGCCTGCCACATTCCTTCAGTTTAAAATGAGCTTCGTGGTGGTGCTGATGCCATCACCAGCAGCCCTGTCCCCCTCCAAAGCATCCATGACAATGAGGTGCAACTTGATTGCCACACAGCAACTCCCAACAAAGTTGGCATCATGAAGTGTCTTGACCATATTGGTCCCACTGTTGGTGACCATGAACCCACAGTAAGCTCACTCTGCTTAATGAGCCACCCCCGCACCAAGTGGTCCATGACCCCCATGATCTCTGTTGCTGTGTGGGACTCATCCATCATCTCAGCTTGAAGGACAGACCTCTGATGGTGTGACTGGTCACACCACTACCCTGTGAAGGAGAGGTATGCATGATCTCCACCCCAGCTGCTCCAGATATCCAAGGTGAAGTGTAAGGTCACTTACTGTGGACCTGCCTTGTGCAGCTACTCCCTCAAATAGTCCCTGCATGCCTCAGAAAGGAAGGGAACCACCATCCTGCTGAAGTGGTGCATGCGGGCACTTGGTAGGATGGGATCATGGGCTCAATGAGCCACCTGAACCCTGGCCACTCAACTAAGGAGAAGGGCTGGCAATCTAGAGCAAGCATCTCCCCAATGGTCTGGGTGATCTCACTCACCTTTGCAAACATCCCATGCCCCAGTTCTGTCCACCTTTTCCCCACTGTTACAAGGTGGCCTGTCTCTGCTTCAGGGGGATGGGGCTTTGGAGTGAAAGGGGAACTCCTTCTTGGACATGCCCCTACTGGTGCCAAGCTGAGGGGGAGCAAGGGCAAGAGGATGGTGCCTGCAGGGATACATCAGCATCCCCATGGTGCTCATGTGTTTCATTCCCTTGCCCTGGCTGGTTTTGGCTCGGCAATGCAGATAGCATATGTGGGATAATAGGCCAGCTCAAAATGATCCCAAACCATACCACCTTCTCGCTTCTGGGGTGCAGGTGCATGTGCAGATGCTGCCTCTCACCCCCTCCTCGGCAGGCGGAGGCACAGTAACAGGAGGAGCAGACTCAGCTGTGCCAGTTGCCTCCACAACCTCTACCTCAACCTCCTTCAAAGTGCCTTCTGGGGAAGGAGACCTGGCTGTAGGGGAAATTTGAAGGGTGTGGAGCACAAACTGAGATGATTCCCCATCCTTCCTCAGAATTTCCCTTGCTATGGCACACAGATTCAGAGCCACCTCCAGCTCTTCATTTGACACTGAAAGACTCAGGATGGGAAGTGTAATGGGAGTGGAAGAGATTGTCATGTTGGTGCCACTTGTTGTCATGATAGTGGTGGTTGGGGTTATTGCTGGTGCTCTTGGAAGGGATGCACACTCAGGCACAGGCAGTGACACCGTTCCCCTCTCCTTGCTGCCTGTAGAACTGGAAGCCTCATGACTGCTAGTTGTAGGAAAAAGGCTGCATCTCAGTTTGGGGTCAGAAGTGGGGGGACTTACTGCTCTCCCTCTACTCTTTCTTCTGCCCCTCTGTGAAGGCTTGCCAGCTATCTTTCCACCATGCTTCATGGTGTGTTTCATAGTGTATTTCTTTGGTGTGCTGGAAAATCTGTGTGCTCTTCTGTAATGTAATCTGTATTTATGTAATATATGTAGATAATTGAATGTATGCATATTTATGTAATAAATAAAATATAGAAATATATGTAGTATGTGTTCCTAAATAAATTCTATATTATAAAATGCAATATACGCCGTGCTTCCCTGCACAGTGAATGGAATGCACACTGTGAGAAAAAACACACATTTCTTTTCTGGAGGAAAAGAATCAAAATAGATTAACTTAAAACAAAAAGAGGATTTCAGGGAGAAATAAATTGAACGGAATGAATGAATATAATAATAAAAGGCTATAGAAAGCAAAAGGTATTAAATCCCACTTTCTAGGAACAGTCTAGCAAGTAGGAAGTGGTAGCCTTTCTCTTACACTGCTGAGCTGCTGGATGATACAGTTCAGTAACTGACCCCAAGGGACAGAGAAAACTCAGTTCAAACAATGCTGTTTTTTATGCTGTTTTTTCCATTCCTCCTCAGAGCACTGGGATTGGAAAGGACCTCAGGGAAGGATGACAGTCACTGGCCAGCTACACATGTCAATATCAGAGCAGTCCTTCTCCACTCTTCTCCCTCCCTCTCCTTAGTTCCTGTTTCCCTGCAACCAAGCCCTGATTTGAAACTCAACATGTTTCAAAACTTTCAAAATGTTTTGATTGCCCCCATTTCATTTTGAGGCTGTTTTGAAACCTTTCATTTTATTTTGATTTCACTGTTTTGAGCTTGAAACAATCAAAACAATGTTGAGATGAACACCCAGTGAAATTTCATACAGTCCTACAAACTACATGTATCATTGCTTCGCCTCATTAGTTCTCCTGTGTCTTACTAAACAAAAACCAGACTGAAAATGAAAGTATTCTATTGCTAGAATCTTTGGTTTCACAAATGAACAAATGGGGGATTGTTTTCCTCCTCCCCCCCCCCAAATGTACAGATTCTAGATTTGAATAAGAAATAGAGTATTGTGTACCATAAACATGTGGTGGGCCACCTACTAAGTCAGAAAGCTCCTAGGCTTTCTCTTTGTCTTTGTTTGCAGTTTTCTGATTGACATAAGGATACTTGCCTGGAGGAATCTTACTTCACTAGGACTATGTTCTGGGTAAGGAATCAGAACTGAACTGAACTGAACTGAACTGAACAGGCCTTTTGGGGTTTACTGCCTTATGAAAAGGAATTGGATTGTATATTAAAAATTCAGAAGAGGTGTATCAAAAGATTTCTTAGAATCAGTAAGACAGGGCAGATCCAAATCTAGATTTCACTAGGTACAAGCTTTACTTGGTATTACAGTAAAAGAAAGGATTATTATTAGCCCTCTAGGCATGCATAGTACCTGCACTATGGACATGGCTTAAATAGCTTTTTGGAGAAAAACATAGGTGCCTAGGTGGTCTTGAGTCCCAAAACAGGTGCAAATATTTCCCTTCAATTTAGTTATAGAATTTTATTAACAAATGTTAAAAATCATAGATATTTACATGGCTTTGTTGATTTGCAAGAGAATATAGAACAACACTCAGGGTAGCTAAATAGGTATACGGCTCTATGTGAATAAAATCTAAAACATACAGATACTCATGCAGCCTATGTTAGCCCAGGGCACAGTGGGTTAAGAAGTCCCCATACCATAGCATGATAGAAGAGAGATAAGACCTTGTGCCTGGTAACCATGTTAGTGCAGAGTTATAAAGTGGCAAGACACTTAGTGTTTTTAGCATGTGGTGTACCATTGCTGGGCAGGGAAAAGTCAAAGGCATTACAAGTCTTTTTTAGTTTCTAGTATGTGTGAGAGAGGGATCATCTTATATCTGCCATCTTGCTTCTGCCTGGTAGTCTGCCTGGTGGCTGTTAGTTTGGCGATGGCCTGTGATACACTTAACATAGATGTCTCTCAACTTGGTATTGGAAACGAATCATCAATTTCAAGTTGCAGTGAGGTACTCTGCAGGTTTGTAAGATGCTCTCAATGCTTGAGCCCCATGCTCCAAGTGCTCCAGCAATCAGTGCCTGAACCATCACATCATAAGCTATCTCTCTTAGAGTCTCAGCCAGTGGCTTGTATTTGGTCAGCTTTCATAAATAAGCTTCAGCAAAATGTGCCATCAGTTCTCAAACAGGATCATCACACTGATCCTCAGGACCTGGCTATTGTCCTTGTCTACTATTATAATGCCCAGATGCAGATGACTGTTGCAGCCTGGGGTGGCCTAATTCATAGCTACCATCCTAATGGATGGAACATCCTTTGGCAGAGTTGCTATGCTCCTGAGTAGATCTAGCAGCTGCACAATGTGTGGTGCAGGGTCTCATTCTCATACCCCTACCTCTACTACCTCTTGTCACAGTATCTGGACTAGAGGGTGCTCTTGAGTGGGAGGCAGTTGGGATGGGCCCTATGGATGAAGCACCAGTCTACAACATTGTCCAAGACCCATTTTAGATGCATAAGGGTGGTGTCACGCATTCAATGTAACACTTAACTGGATGCAGTTACAAATGTAAGCAAAGACACGTTCAAACAATTTAGTACATATTAAGAGTAATTGTGGCAGTTCATATTAATACTTTTAACTCCTAGATTATAGTTCACTTTTTCTCAGATTAATTTATTTTCACTTTCCAAGGATGCATAACCAAAGCATTGATGTGTTTAACAGGAGAAGCTGCTATTATCTTATGTTAAAAACATATTCCGAGTTCTGAAAAATCTGTATCTAAATCCTCAGCAGAGTTTGCTTAACTTCATCTCATCCATGATACTAAGGAACCAATGAAGGCTTCTTCTTCTAGAGACTGTCATGCCTTGTTCTGGTTCTGTTCTTCTAATTGCTTGCAAAGATAAACAGAATGAGCTATAAAGGTGAAGAATGAGAGCATCGCACAGCTTGCTTAGTTCACAAAGATTTATACTCCACAGTGGGGGTGCCTACACGTGCATTTACTGCACAATAAGCAATTTTTTATGCTGGCATTCACATGTGAGATTGTTACAGTGCAGTAATTGTGTGTTAGTCCCAAGTCAGTCCATACGCACAGGGTTAATGTGCAGTAAGCCATCTACATGTGCCTTACTGTGCAGTAACTGTTCAGGCGTGAATTTGCTACTGGCATGATGAAGGTAACAAATTTACGCCCAAGTCAGCGTAAATCATCATAGTTATTGTACAGTATGGGCACGCACATGTAGACACGTGTCCATACTGTGCAGTAATTTTTGGCTACTGAGCAGTAACTGTGTATATGGAGATGTGGGAAGTTTTACTGAAAGTCCAAGGCACACCTTTTGTGGGAGTTGGCTGGGTTCAAATATTAGGGGCTGTCATTCTTGCACTGGTTTTCATGGAGTTATCTTGTTAGTATATTCAGGTCATGAACAGTTATCTGCTGCTACATATGCAGTAACGTTACAGCTTTCCTTTAGCTTCATGGTTGACTGTTTCTTTGCAGCAGGGAAGACTCCAAACATTCTTCCAAGTTAGAGTTTTATTTTTTAAAGTCTATTTCCTGAGGTATCCAATTAGTTTCAGTGGGATTTTATGGGAGCTGAAATTCTGCTTCAGTTGAGTCCAAATATGTTTATTTTCTAGACTGATGTTTTCCAGCTTTGAAATAGTCTTTTTAAATTTGAGTTTTAAGAAGGACTTCAAATCTTGTATAGTCATTGAGGAAGGCATTGTCTTTTCTTAATTATTTTTGTAAAAGTGTTTTTGTTACTTTGTGTTTGGAAAAGAAGTTGCTTAAGCATTTCTAGATAATTAATTAATCCCCAAGTAATATAAATATTTTATGCTTAAATGGCTTTTTACATTAGCTGTAGCAAGATCACTGAATTTCATAAGATACCTAAAATATTTTACCATTTACATGACTATAATATTAACAAGTTGTTATATTAGAACATTGCATTTAAATATAAACATGTGAATAAAAAATCTCTCCAAAGAGGGTATGTCATATTTAAGTATTTAAGGAATATACATAGGTTTTCCTCTGTAAGTAGGAACATGAAATTAGAAGTAAAATAAGTATTTTACAAAACGTTTCTAGACCATAAATGTACTTAACATTTGAGGGATGGATGCTTTTAAGCTTATAAAAGGAATTACTTTTAATAGGAAGATTTCAAACCCAATGAAAGGACTGTAAAGCCCAAACTTTTCTTACAAATGGGGTGAAAAAAAAGCTCATTTTACAACCTGGTCTATGGCTCTGATGAATCATTCCTTATACCTCCCTCCATTTCTTGAAACGTGGTACTTTTTTCCAGAATGTAGGTATCTTGACGAGTTCTCCCCCACCCCACTCAGTTCACTTCCTATCTTTATGAGCTCAGATCTCACACCAGACTCTTATTTCCTGTTTTTTAATAAGACAGTTATATTGGTAGCTTGCCTTTTGACCAGAGCAGTCCTTTGATTTATGATCTGCCATTATCTCAGCATTTACAACTTGCAAACTAGAATTACACAAACCAGAGTTGTCGTAACTAATGTCTATATAGGAACATAAGTCTTCAAGGAAGGCTGACCTGGACCACTGAGGTCTTCTGCAATACAAGCAACCATGTAATAGTCATTACATTCAATAGCATCCACAAGAAGACTATTTCCATCTCTCCTTCAAACCCATGCACCACAAGCCTAAACAACCCTATAATGATCCAAAACAAACTTTAGGATCTTTAGTACAACCTGTCCCCCACCCTCCCCACCCCCACCTAAAAAAAAACCCCTAGCCTTGGCAACAGAGGACTAAAGTGTCACCAATGTGACACACATATTTTTAAAAGGCTCTAGATCGGGTATGCAAGGAATTACAGGCCAGTGGCATATCTATACAAGATGCTTTAGTATACAATAGAGCTAATTATTGCTCAGTAAGTGTCCACACCTACATGTGCAGACACATACTACACAGTAATTGGCTGTAATCATGAGTAAATTTGCTATCAGCAAATGCAAGTAGCAAATTTACTCAAGATCACTTACTACACAGTAGTACACATGTAGATGCCTGACCAGGAGCAAATGTCTCACTTGCCCTGGTAGCAGGGAGTTCCCAGCCTCTACTCCATGATCACAGGACTGGGGCTATAAGATCCTTATCACCCAGTGCCAGCTCTGTGGTCATCAGTTTGGGGAGGAGGTGAGCAGCCAACACTGGTAAAAGCTGCCTTCCAGTTAGCCCTGCACTGATTCACCCTCATGCCATAGCCAACCCCTCCACAGCACATTGAGCTAGGGTGGAGCAGCTCCAGGTGGACAGGATGACACCCCCTCCACCCCAGGCCTCCTGCCAGCTGGGGCCACCCCAGCTCAACATGCTGCAGTCCTGGGCATGTGTGTAAATGCTGTGCTCTGTAGTAATAAACTCTAGTGTAAACTGCCAGAGTTTATTACCTTGCACTAATTTCATGCGTAGATGCACCCAGCATGTAATTAAAATGTAGAGCACACTGCCATGAGATGTTGTGGAAGCTAACAATTTAGCCCGATTCAAAAAGGGATTGGACAAACTGTTGGAGTCTAAAGGTGCATTAGTAGCTATGGAACATAGCAGTCAGGGGCATAGTTTCTGAATCAGAACTTCCTGGATCTTAAATGCTAGAGGCTGCAAATGAGAGAGGAACAGTGGGGAAAAGACCCTGCTCATGCCCTGTTCACTTTCTCTTTCAGCATCCACTCTCTGTCACTGTTGATACAGGATGCTGGGCAAGATGGACCTGTGGCCTGACCCAGTGAATGGCAATTCTTAGGTTCTCATGTTCAATGTGAGGGCTCACTTTCCGCCATTTAGTTCAAGGCTGCATTATTTTCCTACTCTTCTAGAATACAAGACTATTCCCTTTAAAAGGAGAAGCTCAGATAAATGCATGAGGAGACCTCCCAGGATGCCTAAATGCCTAGTAAGGATGTTGGCAGGCAAGGTTCTTGAGCTTTTGCACACAAGCACCCTTCTTTAGGCATAGGGACTCTCTGCTGTTCATAGACTCCAAGGAATGAAAGAAGCTATAAGTGACAGGATGTCACTGAGAATGATTTACTACTGCTGCAGAGTCTCCCTTACTGACCTTTGGCTTGTCTGCCCCCTCTTTTTCTCCCTCCCTTCCCTGCTCTACCTTTTGTTTTCCTAATTTCTACCTATTTACATTCTCTTTGACCTCCTGTTACACTTTCAGTTTCTTTCATTCCCTGGAGTCTCAGAACAGCAGAGACTCCCCATGCCTGAAGAAGGGTGCTTGTGCCCAAAAACTTGCAAGAAAACTTTTTTCCAACGACTCAGTTGGTCTAATAAAAGATACCACATCTATGCAAAAAATGTTGCCTGCCTATGTCCTTAGACAACACGACTACAACCAGAAATGTAGCAAGAATTGTTTGTTTGCTTTTTCTTTCTTATCACTCAGTTCCTTATGGGAAGTGAACACCTGGTCCTTAGGACAAGATGTAAAATCCATTTGAGCTAGTTGAAAGACTGCAATTGACTTAAATGGGCTTTAAATCAGGGTAATGTTCATAACGTAGAATCTGTCTCCTTCTCCCATAACATTATAGGATCTGCATTGCCAACAAGATTAAAACTTTATTTACATTACTAAAATAATCAGATGTGAAAAAACCCAGAGCTGTAGAACTTTTAATAATCACTTTCTTGACTCTAAATGAAACTTGAAATAATTCGGAAATGCAGGGCTTTCCAACAATTTCTAACGAGACCTAAATTTTCTGTCTTAATTAGCATCATGAAGATGATACAAAGGAAATGCTCTGCTTGATTATTAATTATTCCTTTTATAATACTGAACACAATTAGCAAAAAATATAATGGTCCCTCTTTTTTTCTACACAATAGTAATGATGAGAATATTTTTCATTAAGCTTACATTAAGTTTGTAATGCAAACTGTAATGCAAGCTGTAATGCAATTTAAAGATGTTTTCCATGGTTTGCCATTATAGACTAATGATCAAGTACTTAGATTCCTACCTCGGTTAGAATTAGGCACATGAATACCTTGATGATCTAGCTCCTACTTCCCTGAAAGCATAGTTGAGGCCTACGGAGACACAGTTATGGGTTCATGGTTTTGCTGTGCATAAACAATCATGAATACCTAAGATTTTACTAAGATATAATCAGATGGAATATTTCAACATGTTATCTTTACTTTGCATGGATAATAATGTTTCTTATTTCAACCATAATGTGTGGGCGCGTATAATATATGTATTTGTATATAGAATATGTACAAGAATTGTATAAATCACTATTTGTGATGCAACACTATGCATTTATCTGTAATTTCTATCATTTAATTTAAGTAGTTTGGTCTCATTTTTTCTAAAACAAGTAAAGGTTTTCTCAGAGACAAAAGGATCTTTACATTAATTCTGCTTTTCAGCATTTTGTAATTGCCTTTGAGCAAAAAACTTAGGACTAAAACATTTAAAATAAAATATAATAGGACAGATGCTTAGAAGTGTTGTCTCATTCATAGAGACTGGGATTTTTCAAAGTTAATTGGGCCTCTAATTCCGACTGCATAGTAGTTCATTGGGAGATGGAAACTAACTCTCACAGGTTACTTTGAAACCCCCAAATGATAGTTCTCTGTGTCAGTAACAGAGTGACTGTTAACTCATTCCAAACAAACACAAGCTAGTAGGTGGTAACTAATCGTGTTAATCATTTTCTGAGTGTGCAACTTGCCCCCCTGGCCTTTAATTTGAAGACATGCTAAGCAATCATGGCTGCAACAGTGAAGTCAATGTGAGCTGTGCTTGGAGCACGTAACATATCATTAATGCTAAGTACTCTGAAATCAGGTGCTACATGACCCAAATTGACCATCCAAATTTGGTAAAAATCTTTTGACTATAATCTGAGTATTAGAAAAAGCCCAGGGTGATGAACTCATGACATCTTTATCTTCTCCTTTCTCCTGCACTTTCTTATAACAGCAATTAATCTGGCTTCTGACCATTGTGTGTGGGGAGAACTAAAGAACACTTTAAGCTAATACAGTCAGTCTGAAGATAGAAGTTGGAGTATAACTAGCCATCATACTTATTTAGTTTTCCTCAGTCCCTGGAAAAATCATGGAGCAGATACTCACAACCTTCTTGGAGGACTGAGGTGAGCTCATTGCTACTGCACAAGAGTGTCAACATCACAGTCCATGCCTGCCAATGCTATGTAACCAGAGCTTGTCACTATAGCGATATAGCATCTTGTGTAGATGCACCCAGGGTATCTAGACAAATTGGAGGATTGGGCCAAAAGAAACCTCATGAGGTTGTAAAGCAGTGGAACAGGCTACCCACAGGGGTTGTCAAATCTCCATCCTTGGAGGTTTTCAAGATCCTGCTAGACAATGACTTGGCTGAGATGATCTAGTTGGAAATGGCCTTGCTTTGAGAAGGGGGTTGGACTGGTTTGAAATGACCCGTGCACCGCCAGTACTGTATGGGACTTGCTTTAGCAAGTACTAAATGACTGCACAGTAACAAAAACTCAGTTGTGGGCGCATATAGACATGTCCATCGTAGCCCTACCCTCCACCATATCTATTACTCCCCCAGACTGGTGTCATCTGCAGACTTGCTGAGTGTGTTCTCTATGCCATCTTCTAGGTCGTTGATGAAGATATTGAGAAAAAACCGGGGCACAAAACTTGATACCGGCTGCCAACTAGACATTGAGCCATTGATTACTACCCTCTGAGCCCAATGCTCCAGCCAGTTTTCTAGCCATCATACTTATTTAGTTTTCCTCAGTCCCTGGAAAAATCATGGAGCAGATATTCACAACATTCTTGCAGGACTGAGGTGAGGCTGACTGGCCTGTAGTTCCCTGGATCCTCCTTCTTCCCTTTCTTAAATATGGGCACTATGTTTGCCCATTTTCCAATCATCCAGGACATCTCCTGATCACCATGAGTTTTCAAAGTATGGGCTGGATGAATGGATGGTTAGTGGTTCTGCAATCACATCAGCCAACTCCCTTAGCACCATCCAGCCCCATGGAGTTGTATATGTCCAGCTTTTCTAAAGAGTCCCTAACCTTTCTTTTACCACTGTTAGCTGCTCACCTACTCCCCAAACTGTGCTGCCAGGTACAGTAACCTGGGAGCTGACCTTGCCGGTAAAGACTGAGGTGAAAAAGGTATTGAGTACTTCAGCCTTTTCTGCATCCTCTGTCACTAGGTTGCCTCCCTCATTCAGTAAGGGACCCACAATTTCTCTGATCTTCCTCTCATTACTGACATACTTGTAGAGACTCTTCTTGTTACCCCTCATGACCCTTGCTAAGTACAACTCCAATGATGCTTTGGCCTTCCTGACTTCATCCCTGCATGCCCAAGCAAGACTCTTATACTCCTCCCTAGTTCATCCAAGTTTCCACTTCTTATAAGCTTCCTTTTTGTGATTTAGTTTACTGAAGAGTTCCCTGCTAAGCCAAGCTGATTTTCTGCCATACTTGCTAGTGTTTCTGCACATCAGGATGATTTCTTCCTGCACTCTCAGTAAGGCTTCTTTAAAGTACAGTCAACTCTCCTGGACTCCACTCCCTGTTGGGCGGCTTCCCAGGGAATCCTGCCCATGAGTTCCCTGAGCAAACTGAAGTTTGCTTTTCTGAAGTCCAGGGTCCTTTCTCTGCTACTCTCCATCCTTCTTTTCCTCAGAATCCTAAATTTAATCATCCAATGGCCAAGATGCTATCAGCTACTACATTACCCACCAATTCTTCCCTGTTTGTGAGCAGCAGGTCAAAAAGAGCACTGTTTTTAGTTGCCTGCTCCAGCACTATCACCAGAAAGTTGTCCCCAGCACACTCCAAAAATGTCCTGGATTGCCTGTACACTCCTGTATTGCCCTCCCAGCAGACATCAAGGTGATTGAATCCCCCGTGAGAAGCAGGGCCTGTGATTGGGAAACTTCCACTAGCTGTTTGAAGAAAGCCTCATCCACCACTTCCTCCTCATCCAGTGGTCTATAGCAGACCCCAACCATGACATCACCATTATTGCTCTCCTGTCTGCCCCTAGCACAGACACTTTTGACAGGCCTTTCTCCAGTTTCATATGGCTCTTTTACATAAAGATCAACTCCTCCTCCTCTTCTCCTTTGCCTGTCCTTCCTGAACAGTTTATACCTGTCCATGACAGTGCTCCAGTCATGCAAGCTTCCACCAAGTCTCTGTTATTCCAGTTATATCATAGTTCTGTGGCTGTGCAAGGACTTCCAGTTCTTCCTGCTTGTTTCCCAGGCTCCATGTATTCATGTACAGGCACCTGAGATAAGTAGTCGATTGCCCTGATGTCTCAGAAAGAATGAGAACACTTCCCCTGTTGCCCCTTCCTGCCTGCTCTTCTTTCAGGTCACCCATATCCCCACTTGCCTCAGGACTTTGGTCTTCATCCCCACACGAACCTAATTTAAAGGCCTTCTCACTAGCTTAGCGAGCCTGTCTGTGTAGATGCTCTTCATCAGGTGGACCCTATCTCTTCCCAGCAATCCTTCTTCTTGGAACATCATCCTGTGGTCAAAGAAACTAAAGCCCTGTGGGTGGCATCACCTGTGCAGCCAGGCCTTGATCTCCAGGATATACCCGCTCCTGCTTGGACCCTTTCCCTTGACTGGAAGGATTGAGGAGCACACACCAACTGCTGAAATGTCCTCAGCCTAACGAAGAGTTTTTGAACCTGAAAGCTTGCTTAATTTTTTTCCCCCAACTATTCAAGTTGGTCTAATAAAAAATATCAGATTCACCCAAAGAACCTTGCCTGCCTCTTAACTTAAAGGATGCATTTAAAAAAAAAAAATGAGGATGAATTTCTCCTTTAGTTTTAAAGTAAAAGCCTGGATCTATTAATGTCATTTTCCAAAGCAGTAATTGACTGTTGGCACCATTTCCTTAGACTCCTGTTGGTTTAATTGGCCTCACTTATTAAATGCATACAGTATTTTAAAAACAATGGCAGTCAATTTGGTATGTAACTGCCAGTTTCAATCCCATTCTTCAGACATATACATATAACTTTCTGTCTATCAGGGATAGTGGGTGTATAATGCAGATGAAATTTTACAGCTGATTTGGATCTTTGCTTTTTGTATCTTTTGGCTTGCAAACACAAAAAAAGTTGAGGCTTCCACTATCTCTTTCCTTTATGCTTTTGATTGATCATAAATGACCTATAGCATTTCTTCTGAAATGCAAGTTTCTCCCTTAAGCTCTTTTGTGTGTATGTCATGTTGTTTTCTAAACTAGTTAACAGCTCCATCTGTTTGACAATCTTCATTTTCAAACATCATACCATAAGAATTGCAGGAACAGTAAAAGGTCATTCAGGCCTTGCAGCTTTGTTTTCTGTATCTCTGAGAATTTTCTACCCTGCTTGTTACATTCCAGCTAGTCTCTTGGGCAATATATTTTAATAAGCCTTTAATGCAGAACTTAATTATCTACATCTGACAATCCAAGAGTCTAAGCAATACCTTTTTACACAGCTTGAGAATGCTTTGAAGTATGGGGAGGGTCTTGGTTTTCTTAATTGCAATTTGTTTTCTTTGGGCTAGACACTGAACTTTAGTAACGTGTTTAGAGGCAAATATCCTGCCATTTGTGTTACTATCTTTTTCTTAAGTCATTGCATTGTATTCAAATGTATTCTTCCAAGAAGGCTAATAACTGTCCTCTTCTCACTGGGGATTGAAGGTACACAGACCTTGAATAACTGGGCCAGAAACAGTCCCTGACCAAAAAGCTTACTGTGTACAATTACAGGCAGGTGCTTCTGTGTAGTACAGAGATAGACTAGCCTGATGAGACAGAGTATTGCTGCCATCTCTATATTAAGATGAGATTACCTGAGCCAGCTCAGTATATTTATTATCCACATGTGAACCCCATACAGTTTGACTTATGTGTCCTGATTTCATCATCTAATCATATACATTTCACACTTAGCAAACAGTTTAATCTCAGACTACATGCCTTGAACATCGAACAGGAGATAAATTTTCTGATGGAATAACTCAATATATGTCAGTGACGTTTTACCAACACTGAATTGGACCTGGTAATGTTAACGTACTAGACTAAACCAAATGTAATGGATTGCCCCAGTGATAAATCACCCACATTAAGTTTAAAATGGTGGCTTTTATATGATGTTTAAGGCCACAAGCTGCAAAGCTTATGTTAAGTGCTTGATATCTAAAGCTCTGTCCATCCAAAACAGTATAAAATCATGAGTTTTAGATATTATTTTTTTACTTGTCTCTTATAGAGTTGGGACACGAGTGTGAAAAAGAGCCCAAATATAGAAATAACTGTGTATTAAAGGCTAATTTAGCTTTATTTAAATAAAATGGCTGCATTCCGCACCTCTCATTTTAGTTATGCTAAAACCTGAGACAAACATAATTAAAGTGGCAGTAAGAGTTTTACATACTACAGTTCTTTCCTTCAAGCCCATTTTTACATGTAATAAAGCTTTTTACCTGTGCATTCATGTGCTTTAGCTCTAGATAAGATTACGAAGTAGAGAAACGAGTCAAATCACTTGCATTTAAAGTTGGTTGTTCCAAGTGCCCTAGAACCAAAATCCCTGTAACTGAAAAACATTACAATATGGTCCACTGAGAAAGAAGGTGGAGTAACTTTTAAATTGTTTTTCCAGAAACTAATTTCTAAGGAAGGCTTCTGAGGATTTATAGTAATTATGTTTGAAATATTTACTTATGCTTGAGGACAATTCAGAATCTTATCTGATAAACCAACCACCCTCTGGCTCCAAACTTAAACTTTAAAACAGGTTACACCGTCAGTGTATTTTACTGAGAAAACTGCAGTCATTCCATTCTTCTGATGCTTTCACACCAGAAATCAAGTCCTGGACTTCTGAATTCAATTATACTACTCATGTGTCTATAAAAATATTTTAAAAACCATGTATAACTGTTTATAAAATTAAAGACCGTTTGTTAAATAAAAAAGTATTTGAAAATTTTGAATTGGAAAGCTGGTAGCGTTACAATGATGTTGTAGCCATGATGGTACAGGAATTACAAGGACATTTTTTATAACCTGAATTGGAAAATAAAAAGTTGTTCATTGGAAGGTTGCTAACTGGCCCACTCAGCATTCCTGTCTTGAGAAGTGCATAATGTAAATGAATGTTCCTGGGTCAGGAGTAAGATATGTGATAAACTTTTGTTCTAAGATAGCAAAATGATGGAATTGGCTAAAGAAGCAATGATCATTATATACCCTAGATCAGTGGTGCTCAAGCCATTGGCTCCATGGGTCAAATGAATGGCATGGTGCTGATCTATGAATAAGATCAGTTCCTATGTGCCAGGGTCAGACCCACATACCCAGATCCCTATGAGGCCTTAGGCTGGCCTCTGCACACTGGGATCGGGACCTGCATTGGTATCGTATGCCATGATCAGGCTCTGAGCCACCACTGCATGCTGCGATCAGGCTCTAGACCCAGTGCCACCCCCCGCAAGACCAGGAGCCTGATCTATTAGCAGGTAGGGCCCACAACTCCCATGGGTTTATAACTTTGGGTCAACTGCAGGCCAAATAAGAATGTGCCAGGGGCCGGATCTGGGCAGTTGGCCAGGGGCTGAGCATCCTTTACTTAGGTGAAAGGAATTGGTAAATTTCTGTTAGTCACAATATTGGCTACTATAACTGGGAACCCAAGACCTGTTAGTAGAAAGCAGGGTGATCCTTTAAGGACAGAGTTTTCAGAGCACAGTCTACAAGCAGAGCAGTGGTTACATGGTAGCCCTGCAGGCTGGTCAGCTGGCTGGGGGTATCACATGATTGGGAGAGAGCTCAGACCAGAGCTATATAAGCCCTGGCTTGAGCTAGCTGGGTGATGGCCAGCCTTGGTGGTAGCAGGGTATGGGGCTCCTGAATACCCAGAAGACTGAGAGAAAAACAGCACTACAGGCTGGGAACAGGACAGAGCAACCTGGAGGGAAAGAGATGCTGGGTAAGCAGGTATGCTACCTCTATTATTTTTCTGCTTCGTTATATCCCAGGAGCTTAGTATTTATGTTGCAGTTTAAACTGGTGGTTTGGGCTGGGGTTGTAGCGGAGGTTTTCACAAGTCCCATTAATGCCCAGGGGGCACACAAGCACTCTGAGCCCAGCCAGGGGCAGGCTCAAGATTTGAGTAGTTTTTGAGTCCAGAGTGCAGAGAGAGAGTGCTAGGTGGCGGCCACATAGGGGCTAGGGGCCTGTTGCCAGAGAAGGCACAGCCACATATGGGCCTGGGCCCTGGAAGACAGGGGCC
This sequence comes from Caiman crocodilus, assembly GCA_030014935.1. Taxonomy (NCBI): domain Eukaryota; kingdom Metazoa; phylum Chordata; order Crocodylia; family Alligatoridae; genus Caiman; species Caiman crocodilus. Next base: position 13,836,296 of record JAGPOW010003685.1, read on the forward strand.
AGGGGCCAGATGCCTGGTGAAAACATGAGCTAAAGCCTCAAAACCAGGTCTGATTCAGTGGGCCTAGGCTAGAGGGTCTAGTTAAAGTAAAGGGGAGGAAGCCGGGGAGGCCAAAGCCCCAACAGTGACAACAGTAACACTTGCGAGGCATGGGATATAGTGTTAGGTTGATATGAAGCCATGCAATTAGCACATAAGGAAGGAACTTCCCATCTCCAGGTGATCTTTGAAACAAAGACCAGATCTGGGAAGCCCTGAGGCAACCTCCTCTTTGAGAACGAGAAGGAACATCAAGATATGGCAGGAAAGTGAAGGGGAGACTGTTCTAAAAGTCTATGTAGTACATACTGGATTTGAAATAACAACACAAAAACCATGTAACAAAACTCAGATTTCATTTGATTTCGGGTCTATGTAGCCTACAACGAGAGGTACCATTAAAATACAAACACTAATCTTTCCCTTTCCCTTTACTCCTTTCCTATTCTTAGCTAACCTGCCTGAAAGAAATTATCAGGCATGCTGGGTATATGTCAGAAGTATGATAAGTAAATTATAGGCTGCATGAGACCTTTTTACAAATAAAAAGCCTACTGGTAATTACAGTACCTAATATCTCTATTTTTATGGTACCCTAAATTATTGTAAAAAAGAAAGCCTTCCAGAAACCCAGTATTTTCTTATGAACAGTAGTCACACAATGAGTAGTTTGGGTCATTCAGTTTAGGATATCTCTGTTGGGAATCATCAGGAAGTCATGCTTTACAATGAAAGATCAGCTGTGCCATGACATTGTCTAATCCTAATAGTTCTGTATTGAGATCTTTACTCTAGGAGTGTAAATGCGAGAGTAGATATGTTTGAAATACTCATTAGAAGACAGAAAGAAAGGCCTAGAGAAACTCACTGATATTCACTGATTTGTCCTATTCTCCTTTTGTTATCACAGCATGCGCATGAACAGTGGCCATACATGTTGTACTGGTAAGTCTGACTACTTGAAGGATTAGCTCAGTTTGATGTCTAGCAGGGAATGCAATTAGGAAAATAGGACTATATGTTAAAGGGGCTATCAATGGATAATGGAAGAAGTGAGATGTAAAGAGTGTGCTCTGAAGTCTCAGTAAAGTGATACATTTTAAAGATAGAGAAAGTGTCAAATCTAGGATTAATTGGCAGGAAAAGAGACCATGAACTTGGGCTTTCTACATGTAATTGCTCTGAAAAGACAGAAAACATCTGTGGATTAAAGGTACCCAGATATTCTTAGAAAGAAACTATAAAAGATGTAAAACAGGAGTTCTTTATACAATGAAAAAACAGAGATTACCAATTTCTCTATAATATTTGCTAGGCATGTTAATACTTTCAGATTATACTTTTAAAGAATACACAAACAGGCCAAGTCATGCTTCTTTGTAAATTGTGGAAAGCAATTTGTAGCCTCATCACCAATTTGTGTATAGTAGCTTAGAGGTTGTTTATTCAGTTCTGGTGTTAGTGAAAGACAAGGCATGTAAATATATATTAAAAACAATTTATGAAATGTATAAGGAATCATGTTTTATTGTGAGAATCACTGAAGGAATGTCTCTTCTTTCCTGACAGTATTTTTCCTTTACAGAATGGAAAACTGCAAGAACAAATAGAAGCAACTAGAACAGGAATAGTTGGAAAAATACCTCTTTTCTAAGTCATCCTGGGGTCAAATATGATGAAAGTTCACTATAGTCCCCATCTGGTAGTTGTTTTTCTACACTGTAAAATTACCATCATTCACATTGACACAAATGGTCTTCAGTACAAATCGTCTTCTGTGTCAGTAATGAAAATGTGAAATATTCCAGGTCTACATATTAGTGCACCTTAAAAATTATGCAATGAAAGATGGCAATGATTCTTTCTGTTTCTCTCCCAGAGGCCTGATGAAGGATACTGTGATACTGGAAAGCTTGCTTATGTCTATCCCAACCATGCAGCTCGTTTAATAAAAGATATCACCTACAAGAATTCTTGCCTTTTGCATATTTCTTGGACCACCACTGTAACATCACCTCACTTCACCTCACCTTTGAGCACAGGGTTGGATTAGATGACCATCTGGAGTTCCTTCCAACTCTAATTTTCTATGCTTCTACCATAAAGAAAGATGAACAGCGTTTGCTTGCAATACTCATGACCCTAGCACTAGCATATCCTATTAAAACCTTCTTTGGTTCTCACTGAAATCAATAGCAAACTTTCATTTTTGGTTGGAGCAGACTCACTCTATTAATATTATTATTATTAAAGTAGTTCTTTACCAAAACAACAGCCATTTACCCTTGAGTTTTGTATCGATGGAATACTGATAGAACTGTTTGGAAATGATGTGGTGAATCAGTCTGTCTTATGATATGCCCCATATTGTATTTAAATGTTTTTCTACTTTGATTAATTTATTTTGTAGGACATTACAAGAGAACACTAGTGGTGTAGAAATGTTCAGCTCCCATGTTCTGAGCTGGCTACTTGTATTGAATGGATATCATTAGGCCAGATAGAAAGACAAAAAGTTTCATTGTTGAAATGTGTAATAGTGTATAGTTTATATAGTAAATGTATAATACTTTACACTCTCTGTGAAAAGCAAACAGGCAAGACAGATAGCATGAAAGCAGGTGCTCTTTCTGTCAGAGCTTAGAAATAATAACTACAGAGGTCATGAAATGCAGCCGGGTGCAGTGAACTCTATCCTATTTCACCCACTAGAGGTGGCATTTTGTTTCTTCCTGATCCTTTATATGGCTGGGGGGTTTTTTTGGATGTCTACATGCATGGCATTGCTTCTCTCTGTCTCTGTTCCCATCTGGCCCTCTCCGTCTCAGCCTGCACCTGGCTCTGCTATCTGGGCCCCCGCCGGCCATTGCAGAGCTCAAACACAAAGTGCTCTTCAGGCATCCTCCTGTGGCCGCCACACAGCCCCTACAGCCATGACTCAGTCCTTAGGTAACTTAAACACAAAATGCAAACACATACTCATGCTCCAATATAGACTCATACCATCAACTTGGCTCTCTATGCACCACGAACTCCTGGCGAGGCTGCCAGCTTCTCAGGAGCCACTGCTGCAAGCAGAAACTCCTCTCCATCTGGGGAGTAGAGCCTAATTGACTCTGTTGGCTCAGGGATGAGTTTTAATTTTCCTCCCCAGCTCAGTTCCTCCCCTTTTTTAGTTAAAAGGTCCCCTTAGCTTTCTTTTGGAGCCTAGATGTCCCCACCTTGTGTCAACTACCTGCCTGCTCCTCTCCGTTTCAGTTTGCACAGCAGGTCTCTTTGCTGGTAGCTGGACTGAGCTTAGCAGCCACTGTCAGAATGGAGCTCAAGCCCACTGTTCCCCACTCTTAATGTAGCAGAGGCCAAGAACTCACTTCTTGAACCATCTTCTGGTCTGAGTGACTGGCCAGCCCAATGCTCCTATGCTGCTTCCTCCATAGCTTCTTGACTCAGAGGTAAACATGATTCTTACTCTTGCAGCTCATGGTAGTGCTCCATGACTGGGCAAGCCTTAAGTATCCTAGCCTGATTTTGGCATGTTAGATCTTCAAGGATACCCATCTCACTCTATGAAGTGATTGTTTTCCTTCTTGGTAGGAGGCCAGCTTTCAGAGGATGGGGTAGAAGGCCCTTACAGCCATGTCTGTTGCATAGTTTCATGGCTCTAACACTCTGCTAGGGCATGAGAGCCAAGAGCTCAAACTCCTTGAGCCTGAAGGGAACACAGATTCCAGGTCTCCCAAGTCACTAGGCTCTTTACAGAGGAGGATTTTAGTGTACATTTAAGTGCATCTACTCAGGGCTGGGACAGAAGTAACTACAGGTTTCTGTTTTAATGCTTTCTACATTCAGATTGACTGTACACTTGCTCTGTAATAATGTCATTTCTCCAGAATGTAAGGGGATAAGGATTTTTTCCTCTCTCTTTGATTAATTAAAAGCAAACAAACAATTTATCTCTAATAAATTAATGAGTACTCTGGGGGTTATCAGCTCTCCCAGCTGGCCATTAATCCCCAGGAAATGACCCAAGCCTTGATTATTATTACTAAAATATATTGCTAATGTAATTTAGAGCTTCCTCAAACTGATTTTTAAATATATTCTGATGCTCTGTGTCCACATAATTTATATAAAAAAACCCAAGCCAAAATAATAATTGAACAGCATGATGTTCACTTTGTTTGTAAGAGCTAGCCCTTCCACTATATATATATATCTCATATGTAATGCCTCAAGTTGAGTTTAATATTGCCATTTGACAAAAGAATTTCAGGTGAAGTAATGGACTGCCAAATGGGCATAGCAACATGCGAAGAAATACAGGAATGGATACAGTTGATGCAAAGGAATATTGAGGTTGCAGAGCAAAAGGCTGACGAAGTGATAAACAGAATCCAAAAAATTGCAGACCTAGGTAAATATTGCAGCCACAATGGTTAGAATGAAATGAGTTGAAAGGAAGAGTAATTACAATTGGAAATAAGGCCCAGTTTCATAATGTGAGGTTGTATGACAAATGAAACAAACTACCTAAGGAAGTGATCGATTCTCTAGGTTTTGATGCCTTTGGGCTGAGACTGGGTGCCTTCTAGGAGACATGGTTTAGTCAGATCTGCTTTGCACTCAACATAGGTATAAGAGGGTAGAATTATTAGGCTGTAATATAAGAATCTGAGAGGGGCCCAATGCCCTCCTGGCCTTAGAATCCCTGAAATAAATCACTGGAGGATACGATGTTATATGAGGTGAAAACAAGGACAGTGGAATGGGTGAAGATCATGCTTTGGAAGCAACATTTAGACAAGGAGCAAGTGTGCCAACCTTGCAGCCCCATAGGAAGCTGGCATGGGAAGCAAGGGGGAGCTCCTACTTTTATATAGAAAATCATAGGGGTTAGGGTCAGAGGCTGATGGCCCAAAGGGAGGGAACAGGTAAAAGGTAAAGAAATATCAACACTGTGGTAATGTATACTCAGCACCTTAATTTCTTCCCACAAGTCTAGAAGTATCCCCAAAACAAGCCTTTAGTTCCTGGAGCACTCGAACAGCAGCCTGCAGCTGCCTCCATGTCTGAGTTCAGCTCCTTCAGCCCACAGTCCTGGCTGGCCAAGCCAGTGAGATCTCCAGCTCCTCTGAGCAGAACTAGCCAGGTTCCCCATGCAGCTGCTCTCTTTTCCCCTTACCACAGCCTCAAGCTTCTTCTTCCCCTGCCTTCCAGCCCCTAGGGGTTTCTGGGAGATTCAGTCTGCCTCCTGGTCCCACCTCCTGTTATACCTATTGCATTCACATTATTAGGGACCTACCAAACTCAAGGCAGCTGCTGGCCAATTTCATGGTGAAAGCACAGACCCAGCAACCATTTTCCCGAGCAGAGTTCAGTGTCCCCCCATGCCTCTGATTGGCTGAGGACCCCCAGTGGCCCTGCCCCTTGCCACTGATCAGCTGTAAGGTCTGTCCATCATGCAGCCTCCTGCCTCTCATCACTGATTGGTGGACAAAGGCAGTGCTATATGACATACAGCTCTCACAGCCAATCAGCAGTAAGGGGTGGGGCAGCAGCCATGTTCGGCTGCCCATTGTATAAGTCTCCCCACTTCCACCCTGGCAAGCTGCACAGTTGGGCTTCAGCATAGGGAGGACTTTATTTTCAGTAAGTTTTCTTTTTTTTTGTCCACAGATTTAGTGGGAGTTGCTCATTTTCATAGATTTCAGTAGCTCCCTACACATTACACAAGGAAGCCAAAGAAGGAGGGTCTGATGCAGTTTAGAATGATGAAGGCAAGACTTTTAGCTTAAGGCCTGTAGAAAAAAATAGTTTTACAAACTTGCATAGGAAAATACTGCAAGGAAGGGAATGATAAAAGAATACAAATGATAGTGTATAAGAACTATTGAGGAGTACTGTCTGTTGGGAGAAAACAGAAGAGTAAAAAATTGCCCCAAAGTTGCAAATTTACTTTTCAGTAAGTGGATAGAAGTGTCAATAGTGAGGGAGCATGGGAAAGAAGACCTGATCAGTTTAATTGATTAGCTAGAACTCACTAGCCTTTTGTAGCAGATCCCTTGTTACAGCATTAACACAAGTGCCATTCCACTGATGATCAGACAGTGGGCTGCCAATTCAAATAAGGCACCTGCCAGTCTTTTAGGATCTGAAGTTCATACTGAATGAAAGAGAAATGTTGCTTCACCTAGTGTGTCCTTTAGTATCTTGTTTATTGTAACTTTGTACAGCCAGCATTGGCATATTGGATGTCCCCAACTCAGGAACTCGCATTAAGCCAGTTTGCAGTCATGTCTAGTGAGTTTTAGAACTACTACTCATACACACATATATTTTCTTTATTTGGAAACTAAACCATACACTTTAATTTGTCAGGCATTTTGTTTCCTTTCAGAGGACAGGGCATGTGACAGTATTACTCAGACAACCATTTCACTGTAGTGAACACACATTTCTGGGTGAGATGATTACTTGCATCAATACATAATTTCTTTTCCACTCAGTACCCAAACTTCAACAAAAAGAGTAAGCAAAGCTGCTGTTCGTTTCTGCTCAGTTGGACTAGCCAATATAATTGGCACTACTGACTACACTTGAAAAAAGGTCATGGCCTTTTCTGTAATGAAGACATCCTTCCAACCAGAAAAGATTTCCATAGGAGAAAACAAGTCATATTTGACATCTGAAAACATCATTTTGAAACTAGTTGACAAACAGCCAAGTTGCAGTCATAGTGCTTATTTGTGGCAAATGCTAGTTCAACTGGCTAGTAGGAATTTTTTCTAATACATGCAATTGTGAGTTAAGTTTCTTGATTCTTATTTTATCTATCATAGATATATATCTCTCCCACAAATACACATTACTACGTTGCTCAACAGTTAGTCTTTTGGTTGCTTAAAAACCAATGCAAGTCATCCCTGTTTACAACTGGATCATCTATGGTAGTGTTAGTTAATCATTTGTTATTTTACTTTAGACAATTAAAGAAAAGATGCAATTAGGTATCCTCAGTGTTTGCAGCAGTCAACATTTTCCACAGAAAATGTAAGCTAGTGAAAGATTACAGTGCCAGATCCCGAGAAATATATTCTGAGACAAAACTGGCAATTTTAGCAATCTAGCCACTGTGTGCTTAGTAGGGCTGTGTGTTTAGTAGTGCTGAATCAGGTCAAATTTCCAAGTCTGAATTGAATCGGGAGACCCATTAAAAGGTCAAATTGAATTGAAAGCCTCCAAATCAATTCGGGAAAGATTCAGCACCGATACAGAGATTCGGCCATAGACTAAACAAGCAGCAGTCCTTACCACGCTGCCTCCGGATGGTAAGTCTGTTGTGGTGGGTGGAGTGGGGAGGGAAGGGGCATGGCAGGGGCAGATCAATGCCCCCACAGTGAGGGAGGAATTAGGGCTGGGGCTGGGACTTGGGCTGGGGCAAGGTTGTGGGAGCAGTGGTGAGAGCCAATGGACAAGTCACCTCATGAGCAGCTCCCAGACCAGTGGCATGCAGTAGTGAAAGCAACCCTCCAGTTACGAGCAGTGCTCGCCCCAGCCCGGGTCCCAGCCCCAGCCCCAGCCCCAATCCTTCCTTCGCTCTGGGTGCATTGATCTACACCCCTCTCCACATCCCTCCCCTCCCCCTCTGTGCCCACCACAACAGACTTACCAGTTAGAGGCAGCTGTATCCTGTCCAGCATGGTAAGGACTGCTACTTGTTTAGTCTATGGCTGAATCTCCCAAATGGGGCTGAATCTTTGGATCTGATTCAGCTGAATCGAATAGAGACAGTGATTCAAATCACTGACTTGAATCACTGTCCCTGTGAATCAGCCGAATCTGAATCCAAATGGAATACTTGCTGCTTCGCATAGGCCTAGTGGTTAGATCTCAATACACCTGTCCCTTAATTTGTCCACCCTGTCTGGGAGGAGAGGGAGAGGAATGGGGCAGGAGACCAAAATATCTTTTATCAACTTACCAGGGGTTGCCAGCTTTTAGACTATAGCATTCTCAGGGCACCTGGACTGTTGTGATCCACTAAAGGATGTGGAGCAGCCCCACCAGAAACAGGGCTTTTCTTCCACAAAAATATTTCTATTATGTATGTGTTGTCTGAACTTTGAATAAGTTTGAGTAAGGCTAAATCCATACAAAATCATTTTTACAACTCATGCTATTTTATTTTATTTCTGTTTCCATGTTCTTCTCCATTCAGTTTTCAGTGAGACCAGTGATAGGGGAATGCTCTCACTTAATATTAAGCCACTATTGATTTATTCTGCTTGCCATTACTATGACGCAGGAAGAAGTAAAACTGAAATAGAGTAAATGGAAAAGAAGGGTTTGTGAAACTTATCAAATGAATCTGACACCCTATTGATGTCTCACTGGAGTTGATAGGAGATTTCTGAGAACAAAGTGAGCAAGATTTGACACAGTGTTATCTCCATTACGTTTTTATTGATTTTTGAAAAGTGATGTAATGAGGCATTGTTAGATAAATGGATTACATAAATTACATATAGATTGGACTAAAAGATAGTAAACAGAAGTGCAAACAATTTTGAAAAAAATAATAACTGTAAGTTTGTAAAAGAAAGGGAGGAACACAGAAGAGGAGAAAGGAGGCAAAAAAAAAAAGAGATATCAAGAATGAATCGTTCTTGTTTTAACATAATCTTATGTGATGGTTTTATTAGTTGCTGATGGAAACCATTTGCTCCAATGCTATACCATCTCAGCCTCTTCTGTTCTTAGCACAAACAGGCCCAAAGCAAAACTTTGGATCAATAGGCTCAGCCTTGCAGCACTGGTCAGCTTAAGCAAAAATCCCATGTGTTTGGGTTTTTTTAATTATTCACTCCTATGTGGTGTTGGTGTCCTTTCCTTATTTCAATTGGGATTGCTCATTTTTGTGCTCTGGAATCTTCCTTCTTAATAGTTCTTTGTAACCAGGAACAGGTTGATCCTGTCCCTAGTATTGTTTGCTGTTTGCTTAGTCCTGTGTGGGTAAAGCATTGTACTTTGGGAAGTTTTGTCTCTGACAATTGTTTCAAAAGTAAAAAGAATAATTCATGAGTTCAAATATATTTGCTAATTCCTTCACAAATGGTTACTTTTGAATACTCTGTATTTATGTGAATTTATGATTTATGTGAATATAGAAAAGTTAGGTGAAGGCATTTGAAACTTAGAAAATCTTGTTATTGAAACCATCAGCCTTAAAGCCCAGTTCTCACCTCTGTTACAAATGCCTCCTAACTCTACATACATAACAAAAAGAGGCTGAATAAGGCATGATATGAAAATTAATTTACATTTGAGAGACATATGAGATTAACGGACTGTGTGGCTGTCATCTTGGAGGAAGGGAATGACTTCTCTTTGGAAGTATTTATTAAAGTCAATTCTAATATAATAAAAGCCTTACCACTTCTGTCTGTCTGTCTGTAATGCTCTGGGCCAACTGCACATGCATGGCCTGGAGTCTTAGAACAGACACATGTACAGGTGGAGGTGGAAGTGAGGTTTGAGGCAGGTAAGGCCGGGCTCTGCTCCCCACTGTGGGGACTGGCCATGCAGAGGCATGGCCTGCAACTGTGGGCTGGATGGGCATGGCCATCTGGTGAGACAGGGCATGCCACCGCAATGTGCCATGAGGAGTGAGGGCATGAGGTGTATGCCCTGCTCTGTGGCCACATACTGCAGCCAGGCAGTGCTGCCCTGGTCCCCCTGCCCGCATTGGGGGGGAGGTGGCGTGCATAGCTATAGAGTGCTGCAAGGGGAGTGGGCAGGAGGATGTAGGTAGTGCCGTCTGTCTGCAGCACATGACTGTGGGGTGGGCCTGCCCTCCTGCGCAGCACCCTACAGCTATGCCCGCCCCCACACACAGAGGGGGTGCCTGGGAGTTTTATGCAGCCAGATGTGGAGCAGTAGCAGTGTGGGGCAGTTGGTGGTGGTGCTTTGTCCCCACTGCCCACCCATTATTCTTGACAGGCACTTTGCTAGTATTAGTAATAATTTAACAGATGGGCTATAGAAATGAGAATATGCATGTTTGCTGCAGTGTATCATTAATTATCATTTCCTTTCCTCCTTTCTTGTCTCCTTCTACATACAGAAATATCCCGAAACCTATGCTTTGCAAACAAAAATGATAGGTTTAAAACAAATTTCACATATTAGGTTAAGACCTCTCCCTATTGAAGTCAATAAGACCTTTGCTATTGCCTCAAAGAGGCCAGGATTTCATGTTCTCCATAAGCACCAGCTTCTATAGAGGTTTTCAACTGCATGTCTGCATAGTCAGTTTTACTGGACACAGTTATCCTGTTAAAGTTGTGTTCTTATTCCATAATTTGATCACGTCTTCCCTGCAGAGAACAGACTCTCAGTTCTGTGTTGCACGAACCATTCCCTTTTAATTCATTCAGGTCTGGTGGTGTTTTCAATCCAAGCTAGATGGCTTGGCTGGAGCATGGGGTTCATCACACCTTCTGCTTTCACTGAGGCTGGTCAGTTGCTCATTCAAATATGAAGATGCTGGCTAACTTCCTTGTGTGATGAGAGTCTTCTAGTGACTCCGCATAATTCCCCCCCCACCCCAATAATTCCTCTGAGCCTGCAAAAACAGATAAAGTCTTCCACTATTCACTGAGAAAAATCCAGGACCTCAGTTTACTGCAGCACAAAGCCATGGGATATGCCACCAAAGCCTTACTGATACCTGTGGTGGGTGATAGACAAGAGAGTGCTGTGCCAGTGATGACCTAGGAAATCAGGAATGGCTTTGAAGCAGGTTAATGAAAGGACTCTACGTACCACCTGCAGCAGTATATAAAGAGCATTTTCTCTTCCCTAGCTTGTTCACTAGAATGTCCATCTGTATTTGCTATAGATAAATATGCTTCTTTAAAGAGTAGAAACGAGCTTGTAACTCCTTTGAAGAGTTAAGCCAGCATGACAGTAGCGATATTTTTATATCAATGTAATTATGCCTCCAACTTGCCTGCATAGACAAGACAAGATAGTCACACCATAAGCAGTGATTTTTGTTTTGCCCCTTAGGATTTTGGAGTTTGGGAGAAAGGATTTGTATATATGTTCTTTTGTTTCTATCTTCTAGCTTATTACCTGGATAAAATCTGTCAAAGTAACACATTCCCCCTATGTGAAAAAGATGCTAATGATAATCTCAATGTATTTCATAGTTGGCAGGGTCAGAAGGGACCTGAGCAGATCATCAAGTCCAACCCCCTGCTGTGGCAGGAAAGAGTACTGGGGTCAAACAACCCCGGCTAGGTGATTGTCTAGCCTCTTTGAAGACTCCCAGGGTAGGAGCCAGCACCACTTCTCTTGGAAGTTGGTTCCAGATCCTAGCTGCCCTGACTGTGAAGTAGCGCCTCCTGATGTCTAGCCTGAACCTACTCCCAATCAATTCATGGCTGTTATTCCTTGTTACTCCTGGAAGGGTTCAGGGGAACAGGGACTCTCCCATTGCCTGCTGATCCCCCTTGGACAGTTTATAGACAGCCACCAGATCCCCTCTCAGCCTTCTCTTGCAGAGGCTGAACAGGTTCAGGTCTCATAGCCTCTGCTCGTAAGGTCTGCCTTGCTGCCCCCGATCATGCAAATGGCCCTCTTCTGGACCCTCTCGATGTTGTCCACATCCCTCCTGAAGTGCGACACCCAGAACTGGATGCAGTACTTCAACTGCAGCCTGACCAGTGCCGCATGGAGGGGGAGGATCACCTCCTTGGACCTGCTCGCGATGCATCTGTGGATGCATGACAAGGTGCGGTTAGCTTTCCAACCTTTCTCCAACTGCCTGTCTATTTGAACTGTTAAAATCCCCCTGCCTTACAGTCATAATACTAAGTTAGTGCCCAGTCCACTAATCCCTGACTTTACTTTCTTCTTTTAATTTCATTGTAGTGATTAGTTTGGTCACTGGCTGTTTTACATGATAGAAGCCTATTGCCTGTCTTCCTCAGGAGACAATAGATTTGTGCCAAGTGAAGCATCAGCTCGTTGACCATCTGCAAATGTTGCCATAGAGCCCAATTCTTAAATGACAGTCCCTTCTGCACTTAACAGTCCTGAATGTGGTGCAGAATTCTTCCTGACATTTCTTCTTTCCTCTGTTTTGGGCTCCCCCCCCAGTTGTTTGTCTCAGTGTTCTTTGTCTTCATGTTGACATGTTCCATGTTTCAGATTAATAAAATGCTACTACTGGTTTATTATGTTAGTTTATTTTTATGATTATTATTTGATACAATGGAGAGAGGGTCTTGTTTTAAGGATAATGATGATTGCTTATGGGACTAATGGGATTTTCAATGGAACCTTAGAAAGTTTAGTTCTAGATTCTAGCCTAAAGGTTAAGACACTTCATGGCTGCTGTACATTCTTAATTTCAAGTTTGGATCAGGTGCCACTTAAGCCTAGACGTGCCTACATTTGTCCCATACACTTCCCAGGTGCTTTTAAAGCAAATATGAAAATGTCCAAAAAGTTATTGGGTGAATTCTACCTAGTTTCCAAGAATTTGGGGTCAGTTGTTTTATGAATATTCATATTTCTTACCTGTTGACTGGCATACATTTTCTTTGTGACTTTTCCACAAATAGCGTTGCTTGATTGGTGCAACTGCTCCCCTCTTCCTCCAGCTAGCAATTGGGGATATGATATACCCAGTCAGTGATCTCAATACACAAGAAGCATTAACAGTCATGAGCTTAAAACTATTAAGGAAATGAATGCAAATGTAAAACCATTTTACATAAAATCAAATTATGATATCCTATTTTCTTAAAACCTTTTTTTTTAATTCCTCACACACAATGTTATGGATAATTACCCCTAGTTTATTTAACTAAATTTGAACTATATTACAGCTGTTATTTTGTCAATATTCTTTTATGCACACAGCAGAGGGGGTCAAGAAATGGAATGAAAGGAAAGCAGCTAATATTCTTCTTGGACACAAACAGGTCTATAGAAGGATGCCCAATTAATTCCTGCTCAGACTGACCCACTAATGATTTAACGGTGTTCAGATCCAAAAACTACCAAAGTTTAAAGAAAGTCTCCCACAGATTGGTTAGCTTTGGCTCAGGCCCTGACATAGTAAAGATCAAACAGTGTAACATACCTTTGATGAAAAAGTTTGTAGTAAAGGCAAAAATTTGTAGTTAGTTTGCATATTAAATCATGGTTAATTACATTCAATCAATCTATGTGTTGTTTTGCTTTGAATACAAAGACTAGTTGCTTTACCTGTGCTTGTCACAGGAAAGATTGTGACTTGCCTTGTTTCTAACTGCAGTAGAGCCTCAGTGAAATGGAGGAAGTGATTTGTGGAGCTGAGTAATTGGTAAAATGCTCTGGCTACCAAAATGCCTGGATCCTATGATAGATTGGAGTACTCAAGAGAATGGTTTTCTTAGCTGTAATAATTTAGCATCAGGGTACTGTTTTCTTCCTTTTCTTGTATATGTAGTGTGATTTCTGTTCCTTTGCTCTAGATGCTTTCTAAATACTGCTCTAAATGCTTTCTTTTATGATGCTCAGTAGGAATATTACTTGTAAACAGTGTAGAAAGGAATAGACGGTGTAATTAGGTTTCCCTTTAAAGAAAGAGGCACAAGAGGGGTATACAGGATCACTAGTCTTTTCGTAACACTTATAACAAAACCAAATGGTCTAAGTCCAGGAAGTAATTAATACAGTACCCCAACCTCCCTCCACCCCACAAAAAAACCCAAAAACCAACCCAACCCAAATCACTTCTCCTACCACACCTGTGAAGTATCTGGGTTTAATTCAGAATTCTTTAAGAAGTTCAGGATTTCCTTCTCCACGCAGCTTCTCCTGCAAATTGTGGAGGGAGTTAGTCTGTCTGCCTGTCTTTCTTTCTTTGCCTCCTCCTTCCTCAGGTGACTGTTCTGTTGATTTCAGTGAGCTGTAAATTAGTTGTTTTATAAATGCTGAGTAGTGTGAATTTTCTCTTTGACTCTTAAGCTATCCACACAGTTAAGCAAAAGCTTCTCTACAAAAGCATGCCCCTCTCTCCTGACCAAGCCTTCTGAGTTCTGAAACATCTCCCAGTTACTCCATTATCTTTCAAGGTTTGTATCTTCTAAAATCCAATGTTTTTATTCCACTCCTTAATGATTTCAATCCTCCAGACCTAAGCATTTTCAAATAAGCATGGCCGGATCAGCTTTTGCTGGACTCCAGCTAGTTCATTCTTCCATGGCAGTGTCCTTACAATGGAAAGCCATCCATTTGATGAACCTGCATTATTCTTGGTTCATGATTTTTTTTCACCTCTCACAGTCCTGAAAATAAAGGGTGAGTTCCACATTCACTAAGTAATTCCCTATCATCATCTTATGTCTTGGCACTACAAGTACATAGATTTTTCTATTCTTAGGCATGTTACATGGCCCACTTTGTAGACCTGGCAGGGTCTTTTACAGTGCACATTTCCTCCACAACAACAGACCAACAGCAGACCAACAGCTGTTCCACAATCTGAGTTTTCCTGAAGCCACTTACATCTGGCTTACTGGAATCAGTCCATCTCTACATATTGCCTTTTGACTTTCTGAGTCTTGTCAAAGATAGTCAAAGAAAATCTACATATTTCTAGATCAACCAGTCTTTCTGCACCAACAGGAGGGTGTTCAGTAATGTACTGGCATGCATTGCTGAGAACACCCTCCCATTGCTGCAGAAAGATTGGTTGACCTAAAAATGTACATATGATGATATGATGCCATCAGAGTTGGTGAGGAAACTATGACCAGCAAGCTCCAAGCGCAATTTCTTAAAATGTGGAACACTGAGGAAATACCCTCTGACCTAAGGAATGCCAGTATTGTCACCATTTTTAAAAAGGGATATAGCTATGACTCTGGAAACTATCAAGGTATCTCCCTCCTTTCCATTGCTGGGAAGATCCTCACTCAAATTCTGCTGAACTGACTGCTCCCTCTCACTGTGGAAATCCTTCCTGAGTCTCAGTGTGGCTTGAGATCATCAAGAGGAACTATGGACATGATTTTTGTGACCTGGGAGATCCAAGATATACACCAAGAACAACACCAGGTACTGTATATGGCTTTTATCAATTTAACCAAAGCCTTCGGCTCTCTTAACTGTGAGGCTCTATGGACATCTTATCAAAGTATGGCTGCTCAGGGAAATTTATCACTGTCCTAAGACTCCTTCATAATCATGTGACTGCCTCCATCCTATGCAGTGGCTCTTCTATAGAGCCCTTTGCCATTTGAACTGGCATCAAGACAGGCTGTGTGGTTGTACCTATTCTGCTTTGCATCTTTCTTGTGGTGATCAAGATGCTCATCCATAATAGTCTGCCACATGGCATGGGTATCAAGTACAGGGTGGATGGAAACCTTTGCAATCTCTCCTGTCTCTGTGCCAAAATTACTTAAGCCTCAGTTGTGGAACTTCAGTACGCTGATGATTGTGCTGTCATTGCACATACTGAGGAGGACCTACAAACAGCCCTCATCTGTTTCCCTCAGGCATACCTGTGCCTGGGACTGACCCTTAACATCAGAAAAACAAAGGTGCTTCACCAGCCTGCTCCAGGCCACTTAAGTCCCCTGGCAAAGATCCTCATTGATGGACAGGAGCTGGAGAATGTTGAACACTTTGCATACCTCGGCCATCTCTCAAAGAAAGTCAGCATTAATGAGGAAATCCAGTATATGATTCAATGTGTCAGCTCTGCCTTTGGAAGACTGGACAATCATGTGTGCACTGATCACAACATCAGGACTAAAACAAAGCTCCTACTATATAAGGCTGTGATGACCCCCAACACTTTTGTATGCCTGTGAACTATACAGGAACGACCTGAAAATCCCAGAACACTTTCACAAGCACTACCTGCAGAAAATCGTTGGCATAAAGCGAGAGGTTCACAGCACAAGAGCTAGGTTCCTCACTAATGCTAGCACCACTGGTATGGAAGCATTGATCATTCAACATCAGCTGTGGTGGACAGGGCATTGGGTGTACATGCCTGAAATAGGTTTGCCAAAACATACCAAAACAACTGCTATACTCCCAAATCATCCAAGGACAAAGGACACATGGGAACCACCGGAAATATTGCCTGTTGGTCCAAGACACCCTCAAGATGAACATTAAGAAGTGTGGCATTGACATCACAAATTGGGAAAAACTATCCTGGGACAATGCTACATGTTGCGACACGTTGCAAGAGAAGATATATCTTACTTTGAGGAAAACTGTCTTACCTTGGAGGCAGAAAAGTGACAGAAGTGGAAGGAGAAGAAGACTAAGAAACCCACGGTCTGACCGTCCCTACAGTTGGCTGCTGAATAGCTAAGTATGAGTGAATAGCAAAGTGCAAGTGTAATGCCTGTTTAGAGTTGCTGGGTTGGCTCCTCACTTTCAGTGATACTTACTCCATGAGTAGTTGTTCTGGGCAGTTATTTTGCCTTTTTTCTTTTCTGCATGTGCACTGAAGGAGTGTGTGATTGACTATCACTCCAAGGTCGAGTGAATTCTAGCATTGGGCAAATGGTACACCTTTTGGGGAATGTTGGCCTCATGATTCCTGATATTAAGGA
>JAGPOW010003685.1:13880298-13903041 GCA_030014935.1 Caiman crocodilus
CAGCCTCCGTTTACTGAGGCTGAACAGGTTCAGGTCCCTCAGACGCTCCTCATGAGGCCTATCTTGCTGCCCACATATCAATCTAGTGGCCCTCCTCTGCACCCTCTCAAGGCCGTCCACGTCCCTCTTGAAGTGTGGAGCCCAGAACTGGACACAGTACTCCATCTGCGGCCTGACCAACGCCGCATAAAGGGGGAGGATCACCACCTTGGATCTTCATTCTTTTCAAACCAAAATTATTTAAAAGACTGCATGTGTTAAAAATGTAACCTGTTTTTATGACCTAAACTGTCTGTAAAAGTATTTTCTAAGATATGACTTTTGAGAAGATTTCAATATTTTGCAGGGAAAAAAAATTGTTAAAATCACTTTGATTAAAGGAAACAGTTCTAGCCTATATTTCAGAATAATAAAGTATAATATAATAAATAACAGTAACTCGAAATATAATTTTTATAATAAAGTATTATAATAAAGTAACTTGAAATAAGCATCTTTTTACTGCCAGAAAATATATTATACTCTTATTATATTTCCCAATCCATCCATGTTATAATGGGGATTAGTAACCCAGGAGACGGAGACAGGATTATGTTTCATAATAGGAAACACTGAATCCCTTGCTAAGAGCAACAACCCTATTTTACCTATCACTGTCTTTACCAGAGGAGACACTTCTGCTATCATTTTGGCCAAATCATTATATTTACATACCACATAAATATATTACAATAGGAAGGGCCAATCTCAGAAAACTTCAGAATAAAGTCCTATTTCTTTCCTAGCAAAATCACCAAGTCCCTACAAAGAGCAAAGAAGAAATGTGATTGAATCTCTTGAGATTACATTTTTCTATAGTACAGCTCCCACTGCTAGTGAAAAGGGCACAGTTAAAATTATTGGTCAGGTATCTTCAAGAAGTAAAAGGGCAACATATTATGGGACAAACCAAGAGCATGTCTTCAGCCCCACTAAATCAGTTTTGTACTGTAACCCTGGGAGTTGCAAGGGATAGAAAGAAGATTCTGTTACACCCCTTTCAAAGTCTGGGACATGTTGGACCATGGGACCCCTGTTCAGTGGAGCTGAGGGGTAAGGAACCTCTTCACAACTCTTTTTGCTTTTTCTTGGCTTACTCTGTGGATGTACTGATGAATGCACTGCATTACAAGGTCTATTAAAGTCAAGGAGCGAAAACAATACCATTACCATACTCCATTATCATGCTTTTCCTATGGCTACCACATTCAACACCCCCTCTCTCCCCCGCCAGGTTTGTCCCTCTGGTTCCTGCTATTTTATCCTCTTCTCACTCCCTGAAAGCTGCCCATACCTTTCCCTGTAACTGCAGCATCAGGGGGCTGAGCCAAGGCCATGAGTAATGCAATTGTCTTGAGGATTAGAAATTATTGTATACAGCACCATAGAAATTCTGTACCGTGCTGCAGACATCTTCAGTTGAGCTATAAGACTGTCTACTTTATGTCAAAGGTCATTTTGACACCTAGAGCAGGAATGAATCAGGTTAGTTAGTTAAAACTATCTTTGCCTTGACTAGTCCCACTGGCTATGAGATTTTTGCCTAATATCCAAGGAGCAGAAAATGGCATTTAAATTATCTTTAGTTATATAATATAGAAATATCTTTAATACAGTACTTAGCTATTGGATATTAATTCTTTTCATCTGTATTTTAAACCTCTTAGTGCATATCTGGCAACACAATCAGATTGTAGTGATACGCTGTAGGTATGGAATTAAAGGGGGCTGCAGACTTGCTCTTAACTAAATTTGCTACTCATACCTGCATGAAGCATTATCAATGTTGTTGTTAATACTTAATCATTTGTAAAAGAAAATGAACCGACATGATAAAAACATGTAAATGAATGTCACTGGGGTTCAATTTCCAGAGTTGATTGTTCACATATTATCGTGGATGCCAATATTATGTACTTGTTTACTCAACCAGACTTGAACAGATCAAGCCAACAATAAACTATCATTTTTGGTTAGTTCCAGTACATCAGTACTAAAATATGCTTATAGTGCTTTGAGTATTGAATGATCCTCTTATATCAAGAATCTCTGTGTTACATATGAACACCAAGGAAGGATTATGAAAGCCAAAGCAAGCATCTGCAGAGCATATAAGAAATCACAACTGGGAAAAAATGTTCCAAAGTGGCATTTCATATACATCCAGGGCACTGGTTTTGGAATAAGTGATTCCAGTACAGAAACTATACTATTGGCTTTCCTGCAAGCTGCTTGACCTATTGCTATGGTGCTGCTCCTTGCCCTGTTGACTCATCCACTTTCTCTTATTTATCTGATGATTCCTATCATATCGCCACCAAAAACACAAATCAAACTGTGATGATTTTCGCATCCCTGGTAAATAGTTCCTGCTTATTTTACCTCCTTGCAAATAGCACAGCTGAATAGCTTTCTCTAGAGCTAAACATGTAGGCCCTGAGAGATTACTGGTAAAAATGAAAAACAAATGTAGCATTTTGCCTGTTCTCTTTTCAGAGGGTGTTATTCACAGAAATCAAGGATGTGGAAAATAACGTTGCAAGGCTGACATTAAAAACAGTTAAAAGAAAAAAAAAATCATTTAATCACGGCCTCCTACCCCCAAGGCAACATTTAATTTATATATTATTATTTACTGTAGTACCATTCATGCTTTTGGTGCTTGACAGCACGTCCTTTAAAAGGGAGCTCATATTCCAAGGGGAAGATCCTGATTAGAACCCATGCATTTCCATTTCCTAAGATGCCTTTTCTAAGTATTATTCCTCTTCCCCCTTCCTCTCTGTCTTGAAAACTCTTGGCTCCATGGTACATGCAACCCAAAGGGAAGAAACAAAAGTGGCTTTAAGCATTCCTTATATTTCCCCAGTCTCAAGCTTTATGGGCACTAGTCTGATTCTTGGGGTTGTCAGAACTAACTGCTTTCATAATCCAAAGACACTGCCAGAAAGAGGACTTGCAAGTTGAAGGTATTCTACTGTCACTACTATTCCCTGATAACACTTCTTAAATTCCAGTAGTTGGCAAAAGGGAGCTATAGTAGTTCAATATCATTCAATACTACCCTAGGCAGAGTAAATAGTATTACAACAGTTCCTGGTACAGTACAAAGCAGCCTTATTAGAGGGAGGTCCTGAATAAAGATTAACCAAAGCTGCAGATGCACAGCCCTTGATTTAGACAGACCTAATTTTTTTAAAGCAAAAAAAAATGAAATTCGAAAGTAATATAATACTTACATACAAAGTTGGAATACTATGTTCAGTATTAGTTGTCTAATTAAGTTTCAGAACAATACTAAGGAGGACAACAAGGTAAATTTATGTTATAGACTGATATATGAAGTGGGGAAAAAAGGATTGAAAAAGGTTAATCTGTTAAGGCTGGAAAAAGAAAGAAACAGGGACGTCAAGATGATCTCATTAGAGTTTTACAGACACCAGATATCTTCAAAGAAAATAAAGGATCTGGACATGAAGTATTCTACCTATATAACTGGGAACTCTGGAAGTAAAAGGAAGCTATTATGAACAAAAAAGACCAGTGAAACCAGAAAAGAGGAACAAGGAATTTATTAAAGTTATTCCCTGGAGATGACTAACATATTATGTATTTAAACAGGAAATGCATAAACAGGTTTTATAAATTATACAACCTTAATTATGAATAATGTGAACAGATCAATGAGCATGTTCTTAAGATTCAACAGCATGCTAAGCACTTTGAGACAAATATTGGGACACTCCTAGGAAGTTTACAAAATACATATACATGTATGAAATCCAGTCAATTTGCTAGGACACACTTTGGTTGGCTTACGGTTTAGAATGCGGAGTTTTGAAAAGAACAAGGGTAATGAATGAAAAAATGAGACAAGAAAAGAATATGAAGGATGAACTGATACCAAAAGTGGCTAATAGATTCAGTGCATTGTCTTATCTTGCCACATCCAGGTACGTGCTATAAATGCTAATAGATAAAGTGAAAAATTTTCCATAGCCTTTTATAAACTTCTATCAGGCATAAGAATCTGAAAAAAGGCTACAAGATCTGGCCACAGGTTTCTCAGTAAATTGCTATTCCATCTGAACACAGAAAATAACCTGTCACCAAGAAGTCCAAAATAAATAACCTTAAATAAAATAATTGCATTGGTCAGAATTTAATAACCGGGTCACCCAGACACATAATCTAAAAATTAGGGAATTCAGATCAGCATGGGAATTCGTTCAGGCTGACCTATTTTCCTCAGGATGGAAAACAGAAAGAGTAAGTTATCAAGGAAGGTCATAAAAGCCAATGGCATAAATGAATTTAAGAGACAGCTAGACACTTTTATGGAGAGAAGGAATTGAAGAATTCAGAGCCAGTGACAAATCAGGAGATGGGGTTGAGATAAAATTAACGAGGACAGACATGCTTGCGGCCAGAGGCATTTTACTGTCCAGCAATGCCTTACATCCTCTATCATCACAACCTAATCTGACACTGACATCTGAAGGTAGCATGAAATCTTTTACACATCTTGGTATAGTCTCAAAGAAAAGAGCTTCCAATATTTTCTTTTTTTGACAAAGGATGGAATATAATATTGTGTATTCATCGCAACACATGCGAGAGTTATAACTGAAGCTAACAGGATGTAGATATGTAGAACTCATTATGTGCCAATGTGCCTGAAATGTGTTCTCTTTGGTTGTTTTGAAATTCTCAAAAGACTTTTAAGAGGGAAAATAGGAGGATTAAGCCATATCTTCCTCACTTTTTAAACAGTATTTTATTTCTCTTCCCTCCTTCAGACCCTAAATAGCTATCTGAGAGATTCCTGAAACACTGGAATCCCACGACCTGGTGTGACAGGGAGTAAAGAAGTCATGCAGAAAACCTCCTCACTGCTGCTCGCCAGCCCCCTCCCCCTGCCCCACCCCAGCAACGCGCCCCCTGTGCACAGGGCTGTGCCTCTCAAAGCAGGGGCAGGTGCTGGAGGTGCATCGCCAGGGCAGGGAGCTTGCAGTGCAAGCAATCCATGTGCAACCCCACAGTCCCCAGCTGCACTGGGTTGCACTCACTGGGCTGGGGAGGGCCAGAGGAGGGAAGCAAGCTGAGAGCTTGAGTCCACAACCTGCACCTGCCCCAGGTACAGATCTGGTGCATGCAGATCCCCCTGGACCCCAGAAGTGTGTGCAGCAGTGGGGAGCTGGCCCTCCCCCTCCCTGGATGAGCCACCCATGGCCCCATCCTGCTCCCTACTGGGGCCCTGCAGCTGCACATTGCTGCCCCAGGCCCCAAGCACCAGCTCTGCCCAGCTCTTACCCTACAGGGACCTCAATCCCCCTCTCCCGCCACACTTACCTACTAGAGCTGCTCTGCAGCCTGCCTGGGGCCACTTGCATGTGCATGCACATGGGGCCCCCTGCCTACCCGCTGGAACTCTGCCAGCCTATGGGGAGTTTATTGCAAAATGGCAAAATCTGTGGGTTACTATAGTAAAATAAGAAATCTGCATTAGACTCTGGTGAAAGGCAAAATCCACAGTTTACTCCATTTTTCCATCGGGAATGGAAAACCCAGATCCCTGCTGATATGGGTAGCCTTCTGCCCTGGTGCTTTGCTTGACCCTCTGGATCTCTAACTCAGTTCCCCAGAAAGATGTTCTGACTTCTATCTTTTTGGCTTCTCCTCAACCTGAGGTGACCCCGCAGACCTGGTTGCCCATGGCGTGTTATGACAGCAGTGAGCAGGTACTGGGGCAGGTAAGACTCTGCTCCACTCCTGCTCTGCTTGGAGTCCTGAAATAGTTAGCTATACCTTTTGAGACTGATTGCTTATGCTGCTGTCCTTTCAGGAGAACAGCTTTTTATTCACTTAGATAACTTCTTTAAGAAGTATTATGGTCAGCTGGGCAAGCTCATGAACATAAATTCCAGCCCACCTCTAATCTTTACATAGTCAAGAAGGTGTGAATGGGAGCTGATGACATGCATTTTAAATGCACATTTTGCAGATATTACTGGGCACATCTATGTGAGACACTGTATTTTGTAGTCGTGTAGTTTACTGTGCAGTTAGTGCACACATCTACATGCATACACACTTATTGATGAGTAAATGATGCTACCTATGAGTAAATTTGATATCTGGAAAGGCAGGCAGCAAATTTACTCGCAAGGAGTTACTATACAGTAGATGCCAACTGGGAGCAAACTTGCTCCTGGTCAGCCCTGTTGCTAGGGGGATGGACTGAGGATAGTCACAGACTCCAGGCTGGGACCCTCTCCTGTCCCAGGGTTGGGTCACCTCTATAGCAGGCCCAGGTGCAGGCCCTTAAAAGTCTGCAAGCATTTTGAGTCCTGGGGCACATGCAGGCAGCCTGAGGCTACTCCAGGCCCCTATGTCCCCCAGGGTAGGCTGCAGGCTAGCTGTACCAACCTGCCTGCCCCCTGGCTTCAGTGCCTGGCACTGCAGTGCCAAGTGACTGCCAGGACCACACTGTCCAGTCCTGCAGGGTGCTGCAAGCTCCTGCCAAACCTCCCAGGACCCAGACCCAGATGCAAGCAGCTCCTGGCCCCTGAGGTCAGCTCCAGGTGCCCACAGCCCACCCCTAGCAGCCTGCAGGTGCTGTGGGCCATTGCATTGCAGTGCCCCAAGTGGTTCTAGGAGGAGCCTAATGACCTTGTGGTGCTATGGGGTAAGGTGGAGGTGCAGCACTAATTCTCACAGGGCAGGTGTTCCAAAGCCCACATCTATGAGGACCTGTCAGGCCGGATGTAAGAGCATGGGCATGACCAATCGGACCGGTACTGCTGCATAAAGGTCAAGGCCTTGTGGGCACAGTGGATCAGCCTCACTAATCACAATTCTTGGTTGGGAAATGACCGCAATCCCACAAGATTTATGCAGTAACTGACAGAGATCCTCGTACCCTGGGCCATAGGCTACAGCTGTGCATGGATAGCCTGCCCGAGCCACCACCCTGGCTTGGCACCCACAGTAATGTGGGTGAGAGTGCCTGACCCCTGTCTGACCCCATGGGTGATTGATGCCTCCTGATTCAGGGGATCAATCAATTCCTGCCCAGCAGTCAATCAGTGACCCAGAAGTGTTAGCCATGTTCCTGGAAAGGCCAGAGACATGCCCAGAAGTGCCAGCAGTGCTTCTCTTAGTGCTCCCACTCCCCAGCTGGCACTCTCAGGGGGGCACCAGGTGCTCCCACCTGGCCCCCTTGGCCATCACCTAAGCGGGGAATGCTGCCTGTCAGCGAGTAAACCAGTACTCTCAGGGGGTGCACATGAACCTGCATGCACCCCCTATGTGTCGCCACTGTCTGCCCAACAATGCCAGAGCCTCAGCGCCAGCTGCAAGGTACAGCTGACTATGTCACTTGAAGCCACAAGCCTCACCAGCTCCTCCCTTAGGAAGGCCTCTGGCTGGGCACTCATACACAACACTGTGCCACTCAAGGGCACTGCCTAGAGCCTCATGCCATTGCCATCAGCAGGGACCAAGTGGAGCTGCCAGCCACACCAACCCCAGACATGTGGTAAAGCCTCAACTGAGGGGAGAATCTTCCCCACATTGGCCCCTGTCCCTGTCCCTGCCCCATCCCACTGAGGCAACAGGGTGGGGGAAGCAGCTGCCTCTGGCCAGCACCTTGGCCGCCCTTGGGGAAGCATCAGCTGGCAGCCACTTAGGCCCAGCCATGCCCTGCCAACTTACCATTGTCCCTGGACACCTGTGCACACCCTACTCCTGGTCTTATTTCAGAAATGTTGCTAACTCTCACAAACAGCTTCTTTATCATGTTTCTGCAAGTCCTGCAGCTACACACCAGGGAAAGACCACCATTGGCAGTAGGGTGGCCACCATAGAGGACAGTCGAGTTGTCTTCTGTCCTCTATTGATATGAAACTGATGCCTTTAAGAAAAGGCATTGGATTTACATAAAGGCACGAGGTTTTGTATCAATAGAGGACAGAGTACCAGAAAACTGGAATGTCCTTTGTGGTGGCCACCCTAATTGGCAGCCAGGATGCTGCCTCAGGGTCACTGCCATCCACAGTCAGAAACCCGTGGATGCACTGGCTCAATCAGAGGTGGACCCAAAACAGCACTGTCCTCCCGGACCGGTTGTGAAGGCATTGGAACACTGGCTGGTGGATGCATGGGCCTGGGGGGTGGAGGACATGGCCCATGAAGATGCATTGGACCATGTGGACCCAGAGTTCTGAGTGCAGCTCCTGGCCCCAGAGCACAAGTCAGGGGAGGCCTTGTGGGAGCAAACCAGGGCACTGCAGGCTATGGTGGACAACTGCCATGTGGTGAACATCATCCTGGCCCTAGTGGTCACCTTCATGCTGCCCACTATCCTGTTCCTGACCCTAGCCCCGCCTGCCCCCTGGCAGCTCCCTGCTGCCCAATAGTAACCCGCTCTCCCCCCCACCGGGCTCCAGTAAATCTTCAGCCACATCACTGCATGTGTAGATGCCTGCCCAGGAGCATTTACTCACAAATAATTTAGCTGTAAGTAAACAGATCTCAAATCAAATGCATGTGTAGACATGCCTACCATTACCTTAAAGTACTCTAAAACCATAGTGAAGCTGGTTATACTTAGTTTTACCTGCTATTAGCACTTTTTTTCTCTGTTAATGGACTACCTTAATTAGGTAAAGTAAATCCACATAAAGTGTAATATCTTTTCAGATTAGAATTTCTCTCTAACCCAGTGAAAGGATCTCTATGAAAATCTTATGCATTCTATTTAGTAGACAGGCTTTAAGAAGTACCTTATAAAGGACAGCATTAAATGGAAAGTATATCTGAGATTGTGTAAAGTCTACTATAGCTGATGCATAATAAAACTTGTAAATCATTAATTTTATTCTGGGACATGAAATGTTGGTTCAGGATGAGCTTTTAGCTGTAGGAGTGAAAAAAATACCCTAAATCTGAAAACAATACTAATTTGAAAAGCATGTCTGGTAGATTAATTTCCATGGAGTCTAACAATAAGAAATGTGGGTGTTTTTTTTTTCCTCTTTTGCTGTTTCCATAATAATCTGCATACTAAAATCTTAAAACCATCAGAATCCCAGCATGCAACTCACGTGTATACATTACTTTACTTTTCAGAATAGAATGAAACAGCCTGCACAGAGACACAAGGTTCTGGAGACTCTGCAGGAAGAAAATGCTAAGCTCCTCTGCAGGAGAAGGAAGTGAAAAGGTCTTAATTTTCTCTCTTCTTAAACAACATCCTCTGGCTGGAATTTTATTGATGCATGCTGAAGCAAGCTGAGGTCAGCTTTCCTTGAGGCAAGGATGAGTTAGACGTGTTAGTGGAGAAGTATCATGAAAATACTTTATGGCAATGAGATCAACAATACTGTCTAAGATGTTTCAGAATCTGTCACTGGAAAAACAACTGCATGATTTAATAGTATTCAGTTCATTTAAATAAAGGTCTCCAGAATTCATATTACTACTTATTTTAAAAGCAAATATAATGTTAGTAAACTGAGGACATGAAGCAAAGTTTGGATGACACTCACTGAATTTCTACTAATTCTTCAGTATGCATGCACTTATGGAGAGAAAACTCTTCAGCGCTTTTAGGGATAGAAATACAGTTACATGATATGAGGATTTTTGTGATGCTATGGTAAATGAAATTGAAAAGTTCAGCAGAGTTGCCTTGTCCTAGGAGGAGCAAGACAGAAGTCTAGTGTGATGCAGCAAATTCAGTTTTCATGGACAATTATTTCTGTGTTGCCTCAGGGCTGAATGGGGAAATGGCTCAAAGTAAAACAAGAACAGTAAAGGAAACGTAGTCTGTAACATGGGATAGGGAACCTGGAAGTCCTGATTTTTTCCAATTGCCATTCTGTTGATATTTAAAACTAAATCAAATAATGGAGATAGACACATATAATCATGGACTAGGACATGGCTCTGGAGTGGAACCCAGAATTCTGCTAGGCCCTAGACTCCCTATTAATTGAATGGAGACACTTTAGCACTTCATAATGGGTGAGCCAGCATGCTTGGGAGGTAGCCACCGAGAGCTAGCCAATAGGAAACACTGAAGACAAGGCTGTGTCAAATTCTACCTCAAATCAGATCTTAGATGCCAAGCTTCAGGAAGACACCTCTCACGATTGGGATGGCAACCCTGGGATCCCTCTGATGAAGAACTTTCTGATAAGGGCTCATATTTTTAAATTGGAGCAATGTCCCTTTTTAAAAATAAATTAACTGTTAGAATAATTGCCCAGGAAGTGAGAGTCAGGTTAATATTTTTTCCCTCTACCTGAAGGGTTTCTGAATCACATTTCTGCACCTCCCAGAGGAGTAGCCTCACCCGACAAAGACTATTGTGCGTGCTGCACCCTCTAACTAAGCTGTTGAAGGTTTTCTGCTGTGCAAAAAAGAATTCATGATTCTTAGAGCCAGCAAGAGAGCACATGGCTCTCTAACCTGGTAATGAAGAATGAACTTGGGCTTCAGAGAGTTCTGAGCTCTGTTCCCTGTTCCCAGAGCTATTTATGCCTTGTATATTAAATGGTCATTGGTTGAAACACACAAATAACTCCTAAAGTGAGAACTAAAAGAAATGAAAATGCTACAGCTCATAATATTCTTGTTAGCCTCAGTCACTCTACTTATAAAAATGGGAACAATAATAATAAGTTACCATAGAGACAGATATTACAAGCATTAATTGGATTACAAGTAGAAAGACATTTATGGAAAGCATTATACAAAAATGATAGTTAAGTACTAGTATTAAATACAGATGTAGTTATTTTAAACCAGCTATGTTTTACATGCATATATATATTTAACCCAGTTACAAACAAGGCATGTTATAACGTCATAATTGAGTCTTTGTTTTGGTTGATATAGAAAACTTCCAAATTTATAGGAAGACGAATAACCGAGCATCATAGTTCATGAGACAGTCAATATTTGACAATTAAGTCATCTGCGGTGACTTAAAAAAAACAGTAGCATTCAATCAAGCATTGCACTGTCTGGAGCATTCTCCATTACTCCCTGAACCCTAGGAAAAAACTTCTTAAACCACCCTGTTCAAAAAGTGCTTTTGTGGATTCACTCCTGTGGGTCCCCAGCAGTTCAGCCCTTTTCATTCTGGGGCTAGTTTTCTACAGCTACAACCTGTGATGGCAGACCTCCTTTATCCATACCCTTCTTAGCTATTGCTAATTTTCCCCAATATTTTACTCTGGATAGGGTTCTCAGAAACACAAGGGAGTCCTCTCCAGTAAAAACACATAGGACAGGGAATCATGACAGTTGCATAATTTCTAGGGTTGGAAGGGACCTGAACAGATCATCAAGTCCGACCCCCTGCCCTGGGCAGGAACAAGTGCTGGGATCACAATACCCCAGCCAGATACCTACCCAGCCTCCTCTTGAAGACCCCCAAGGTAGGGGATAGCACCACCTCCCTTGGGAGCCCATTCCACAGCCTGGCAGCCCTAGCCATAAAATAATGCCTTCTGATTTCAAGCCTGAACCTACTCTCAATCAATTTTTGTTTGTTATTCCTTGTTATCCCAGGTGGTGCCCAGAGGAAAAGAGCCTCACCTATTTTCCACTGGATGTTAGCTTGTGTCTACCTGAAAGCAGAAATTTTCCCTTAATGTCTTTATTTTGTGTCAAATGACTTTGACTTCCTGCTATGCATTCCATTGGGTGATATCAAAGTTAAGGTCTCTTATTTTTTTAAAAATCCCCCAAAAAACAAAAACACCCAAACATGTGTTTTCCTTTTTGCAGTGAGTATGATAGAATGGAACTGATTCCCCAGACTTGTTGAGGCATTTGAAGTGGCGCAGTTAAAAATGTAATAGCTTTAATTTTTCTTTTTTGATCTTTTACCTAATATATCAATATATTTAGGAAAAACAAAAGTCGTTACAATTAATTTCCTTTGTAGAAAGGAAGAAGTATTATGGTAATTGCATTGCTAGTATTGCTGTAATTCTCTTAAGGAAAAGCAGTGCACTGGAAAGCACATGTAGGTGTGTTTTCAGGTCATAAGTACACCGTCTGCAGTCTCTACTGAGACAAGTTTGAAAGGACCTAATGGTACAGCATGGGCACAGAAAAACACCCTGCAATTTGCAACATGACAACAACATGAGCTACAAGAGGTAATTATAAAGTAGCTATATCCTGCAAGTCATTTGAGAAACCTGACTTCACTGGAACTCCTCAAACAAGTAAGCATACATTGGTGGTAAATTCCAGATCCCATTAAAGTTACTGGCAAATCTCCCCTAAACTGCAGTAGGGCCACAGTTTCACGCTGCATAAGTAAAGGTTTCTAGACTGGGCCCCGAAAGATGCCAAAAGGCTGGAAATGGTAGGAGTTGTGAGAGAAGTCTGGTCCCAAAATGCCAAAACAACTATTTTGCCTTTGTTTTAAATACTCATTTAAATTTACAGGCTTGTTTTAATCATCTGGAAGAGCGTGCAATGGTTTCCTGAAAGACTGATAATGATAGTCTATGTGTAAATCATCATTACTTTTTGCAGATGTGCCAAATGGTTTCTATTTTCTTCCAAGTCAGATACTGAGTAAAAGTAAATTCCAGCCAAGTATATAAAATTGCTTTCTCTGCTCTAGCTTTAATGTTTTAAACAGCTACTTTTCATCCAACCCTCTTTTTAATTTATTTAAAGGTTGTCCAGTAAAAGAATAATTGTACTGTATTTAAAGTACCCAATAGTTGTTGACAGGGGGGAGGGGGAGGGAACTGCAAACAATTTAATGGCACAAATCAGAAATTTTATTTCAAACTTTAAATGAGGATGGAAGGAAAAATATGTAAAATTAGACTCCATTGAAATGCAATACTCTAAAATATAAAGATGTTTACATGAGAGAGTGAATCTTTTCAAAAGAGGTTAGACATTTGAAAGGACTCTGCCCCATGCATGGCCACTGATAAGCTGAAAGAGACAATTATGGAAGATTTTCTTAAAAGAAGAAAAAATATTTCAGATTGAGGCCAGAACTATCCTTCATTGGTTAGTTAACTTATATATCTCATGCCTGGTGCATTTATTCTTTGCTAACTGCTCTCCCTCTTAATCTGTCATCAGAACATAGGAGCACTTCCTATGTATAGGGAAATGCAAGATGCAATTCCTTTGTGCAGGGATGGAAGAGGAGATCTAACACTGCCATGCTTTGCATCTTGCATCTATCCACCAATTACCTTGCCCCAATTACCATGTTAGCCATGTTGCAAAAGGTATTTGGAGAAGCCAGGAATGTGAACACAGCATGCACATCAAAGCAAATTCAGAGATTGCTCAATACATGAGGAGTCTAGAGTCCAGGATGGTATTACCATCTAAAGGCTGCAACCCAGCGTCTAAGATGGTGCTAAAGAGGATTCATTTTCTGTCACCAACGCTAATTCATTTTTCCCAATACAAATACAGCCTTCAGGTACCTCAGCAAGGCCTATTCATTCAGAGTTTATGGAGAGGGATGTAGTTAGCTATGTATATGTGCTGGCTATATTCCATTCAAATAAGTCATCTTGACATCAAGGCATGCATAGTTATAAATGCTAAAAAGGAATTGCTTCATTTTTTGCAAGATAAATTTAGGAATTATCAAGCAAGCCCAAAGGACAGGAATATTCTATACACACAATATGTTTTTTGTTGGCTTTTTGAAAAACATTTTCTAGCTTGTTTTTTTTATTATGATTCAAACAGTCAATGGGAACATCTGGTCCTTTTGTACTGGATCAGCATGCCAAAACAAAAAAACAAAACCAAAAAAAACTTCCTCAGGGCCACAGCTGGATACAAAATGGTGTCTAACATTAAAGTGACAAACCACATCACCTGTTTTCATTTACCCTTCTGTATGCTGTGCAATAAATATTTTGACGAGACTACAATTTGTAGTAAAAAAAAACAAAACAGTGCATCTACAATAGATTGGCTAACTTTCTTCTTTTTTGCTCATCTTTATCAAGATTCAGTTGAAATACAGATGCTCTTTACTCTATTGTTTTATGTTAAAAGAGGCATATGGTGGTTTGCAGCAAAAGATAATTAGATTTCTTGTCTGCCTTTGGTACTCTAGTTTGTACTTTAATGGAGTTTGCAAATGGAATAGGCAAAGTAAATGATTAAAAGGATTAAAGGCTCTTTAAATAACAGCTCTGGGGTTTTCTTTTCTTTTTTTTTGAAACACCAAAATTGTTCTACAGATGAAGCCAATAACCGATAGAGATCAACATCCTGGAGCTGACACTTACATAGCCCATGCTTCAGAAGGTGTAGGGATCATCATAGTGATTTTTGGTAGAATAATCTTTGAACCAGCAAAGTTCTTTGTAAATAGTTTCAGGTAAATGCTGGTTTGCACTCTAAGGCAAAACTCCCTTTTATTTGGTACCCCTTTTATGTTAAAGAACATTTTCATGTGCAATGGATCCATGGTATCCATACCTTTATATTTCACTAAGCTCCTAGACTCTATTATATCTTGCAACTATGAGTTCAATAGGTTAATTATGCATCCTTAAAAATATCTTTTTATCAGTTGTAAATCTGTTCCTCCACTAGAAGTAACACCACGACAATTAAAAATGAAATTATTTACTAAAGTAATATTTAAGATTGCTATTTAGTAAAAATTATACATCAATTTTAAAAAAACATAAAAATGTGGCTTAAGCACTATAGATAGATTGGTAACTATGGCTGTCAATTTCAAAGGTCAACATTTGTTAAATTATTTACTGAAATCATAGATTAATAGATTATAAGAATGGAAGGGACCTTGGCAGATTATCGGGTCCAGCACCCTGTACTAGGCAGGAAAGACAACTGGGGTCAGGTGACCCAGCAAGGTGACTGTCCAGTCTCCTCTTGAAGATTTCCAGGTAGACTGCCTCTGGAGGGAGCTTATTCCACAGTCTGGATACCCTAGTTGTGAAGTAGTTTTTTCTAATGTTGAGCCTGAAATGGTCTTCCAGGAGTTTGTGACCACTACTTCTAGTTTTTCCCAATGGTGTCCTGCTGAACAGTTGTTCATCAAACCCTTGATATATGTCTCTGGTAAGCTGCTACCAAGTCCCCTCTCAGCCTTCTTTTTTTTCAGGCTGAAGAGTCCCAGATCCCTCAGCCATTCCTTGTATAGCTTGCTGTGCATTTCTCTGATCATACAGGTGGCTCTTCTCTGGAGTCTCTCAAGCTTTACTATGCCCTTGTTAAAGTGTGGCACCCAGAACTGGAAGCAGCACTCCAGCTGCAGTCTCACCAATGCTGAGTAGAGTAGGAGAATCACTTCTTTGGTTTTGCTGGAGATTGACGTCTGCCAGGATATTGTTAGCCTTGCTGGCTACAGCGTCACACTGCCAGCTCATGTTCATACTGTTCATGTACATACTGTTGTCTATTATTACCCCTAGGTCCCTTTCATTCATAGTGCTGGTCAGGTTGGCATCGCCAAGCCTGTAGCTGTACAGGGGATTCTTCATCCCCAGGTGACGCACTTCATATTTCTCGATGTTGAACTTTATCTGGTTCCAGTCTTTCCAACTTGCAAGTCTGTCTAAGTCCACCTGTATCTGCAGCCTATCTTCAAGTGTGACCATGCTTCCTCATAACTTGGTGTCATTCATGAACTTGGCCAATAAGCTCTTCACCCCCACATCCTAATAATTGATGAAGATGTTAAAAAGTACTGAACCGAGCACCAACCCCTGAGGGATACAACTGGCCATGTCTCACCAGGACAACACAAATCTGTTCAGTAGGACTCTCTAGGTCCTACCCCACAACCAGCTTCCTACCCACTTGACTGTCTCAGTTAAGCCCACAGTCATCCAATTTTCTTGTGAGAACATCATGGGATACAAAATTGAAAGTTTTTTGGAAGTCAAAGTAAATAATGTCAACCTCCTCTCTCTTATGCAGGTGGTGAGTCACCTGATTGTAAAAGGAGATGAGGTTGTCAGACAAGACCTGCCCAAGATAAAGCCGGGCTGGCTGTCATTCAGAATGCTACCCTCTGTAAGCCTATCACACATAGACTCCTTAAGGAATTTTTCCTCAATTTTCTCTGGGATAGAAGTTAAGCTAATTGGCCTACAGTTACCTGGGTACTCCCTCCTCTCTTTCTTGAAGATGGGCACAACATTGGCCCTCTTCCAGTCCTTGGGGACCTCCCTGGAGCACCACAAGTTTTGGAAGAGATTCACCAGGGGTTCTGCAATTACTTTGGCTAGCTCCTTCAACACTCTCAGATGAAGTTCCTCCAGTCCTGCTGACTTATATACATCCAATTTCTTTAATTTATCCATATCAGTTCTATGGCAATAGTAAGAAGGTGGTCATTTGAACCCTGCTCATTCTGTATCCTAGCTGACATAGTTTTCCCCTTGGCTTGGTGAAAGACTGAAGCAAAGTAGTCATTCAGGAGTTCAGTTTTCTTCAGCGTGCCAGTGACTAGCTGTCCTGACTTGCTGAGCAAGGACCCCACACTCCCATTAGTTTTCCTCCTGTTCCCTATGTACCCAAAGAAGGACTTCTTGTTGTCCATGATTCCCGTTGCTAATTTTAGTTCCATTGCCACCTTAGTTTTTCTAATCTGATCCCTACAAGTGCAGGCCATTGCTACATAGTCCTCCCTGGGGTCTGTTCCTAGCTTCCATTGACTATACATCTCTTTCTTCTTTCTTAAGAGGACCATGATTTCCCTGTTTAGCCAAGAGGGCTTCCCAGACCATTTACTATATTTCCTCTGCATGGGAATGGATTTCCTTTGTGCTTCAAGGATCATATCCTTTAGGAACAACCACTCTTCATGTACTCCTTTTGCTCTCATTCCCTGGTCTAGCAGCATATTTCCTACTACTGACCTGAGCTTATTGAAGTTTGCATTTTTGAAGTCCAAAACTTCAAGCCTGCTTCCTGATTTGTCTGCCTTGTAATGGACTGTGTAATAGTTTCATGGTCACTATCACCCAGGGTGCCCTCTGCGTTTAAGTTAGTCACCAGGTCATCTCCTTTGACCAGGACCAAGTCTAGAAGACCATCACCTCTGGTAGGCCCATGCACCTGAGTCAGGAAAAGCTCTTCAGTGCAGGTCAGGAAGGAATGTGACCAATCTGACTTGGCTGAGTGCTCCTCCCAAAAGAAGTCTCAATAATTGAAGTCGCCCATGATGACCATGTCCAATGCCCGTGCAGCCTCTGCTAGTTTTTGGGCAAACTTTAGATCAAATTCCTCACCCTGGTTTGCTGGTCAGTAGTATACACCTACAGTTATATGTCTCTTACTGCACTCCACTCCCCCACCAGCAGTGCAACCCAGAGAGTTTCAAGCTGGTCTTCTTTGGAGCTGATGTCAGTGTCCAAGGAGGTGCATTGCTCCTTCCCATAGAAAGCTACCCCTCCACCTTTTTTCCCTATTTGGTCACTTCTGTGCAGGGCATACCCTTTATGGCTATGCTCCAATCATGTGAGGAACCCTACCAGGTCTCCATAAACCCTACTATATCGTAATGGCCGCTGGAGAGCAGGAGGGCTAGTTCCTCCTCCTTGTTCCCCATACTCCTGGCACTAGTGTACAGGCACCTGAGCCATCCTACTGAAGCCCTTCCTGTCACATTGAAGGAGAACTATTCTCTCAGTTCCCATGAGAATGGCCCTCCTGGTGCCTCTATCTATGGAGCTTTCTTTTATGTCGGTCCCCCAGCATGCTCCTGTCAGTGTTTCCCCATCCCCCAGTAATCTCAGTTTAAAGCCCTATCAAGAAGACTGGCCATCCTGGCTGAGAACAGGAAATTACCTCTCCACATAAGGTAGATGCCATCTCTTCCCAGGAGTCCTCTCTCCTTGAAGTGTGTGCTGTGGTCAAAGAGACTGAAGCCCGCTCAGTGGCACCATCATTGGAGATGTCAGTTCACTTCCTCAATGCAACCTTCCTTCCTAGAACTGTGGCCTGCAACAGGGAGCACAGAGGAAAAGACTACTTGATCCCCTGACCCCTTGAGTTCAGCCTCCAGAGCCCTGTAATCACTCATGACCCGGTCTGGATTACTCCTGGCCTTGTCATTTGTTGCCACATGGATGAGAAGCATGGGGTAGTAGTTGGAGGGATAGAAAAGCATGGAGATCCTCTCTGCGACATCTTGGATGCGGGCCTCAGGGAGGCATCAGACCTCATGGGTTAGGGGGTCTAGATGGCAGATGGATCCCCACCTTGTGCCTCCTCTTGGGTGTGGTAGCACAGTGCTTACCTTCCTCCTCCCCCAGTGTCACCATCAGAGCCTCCTCATACACAGGAAGGGGAACATACCTGTTGTGTAGGGCCAGGGGAGGAGGAGTGATGGCCCTGCATTTCCTGGAGTGTGTGGTGACAGTCTTCCAAGGTAGCTCCAGGTGAGTCTTTGTGGATAGACTTCTTGCTGGCCACTATCTCGGTCTCCATATCTTCTTCCTTATTCTGGAAGAGGGCCTGGCAGTAGCCATTGATGATGTCTTCATGGGCTCTGATGGTGCATAACTGGAAACTAGTGTACATCCTCCTCAAGCTCCTGCACCTGGCCCTCCAAAGACTCCACTAGGGAGCACACACCACAAGTGGGGGTGCCCCTATACTCAGCTGTCAGCTGCCATGCCAGGCAGTGAACTGAATAGTTCAAGGGCTTGAATGGAATTTAAGTCAAAAATGCATAAACTATACAGAATTTTCATCCCCAAAATAGGAAAATCTTTTAGGGTAGAATTTCAGATCTTTTACAAATGATATTAGGAAGAGGCAAAGATTCTAAAGGACCTGAACAGCAAAGAAAGCTATGTGCTAAACATTAATGAGCATAGGGATAAAGCAACACTTGCAAGTCAAGCTGCTAGACCTTCCAAATAATAGTTAAGAATGAGGAAGAAGTAAAGAAAAAGATTTAGTCATAAAGCCAAAATGACAGCAGGAAAAAAGCACTGCCATGCAGTGGAAATGAGTACAAATTAAAGACAATCTATTGCATTATGTGAAAGCTAAATGATTCCTTGCCTCAGTTTTCATAAGAATGATGATGTTGATGGTGTAAAACATGAAGAAAAAGGCAACTCAGATAGCAGGATTCAAAATATAGAAGTGAAAATTAGTAAATTTAAACTGGAAACAAAACCCAAAGAGCTTAATGTGCTCAGGTTGACAGGACCAGATAATCTTCAGTTAAGCATTCTGGGAGAACAAGAAAGAGAAACTGCAAGCCCAATAACAAGACTGTACTCATTAAATTTGTCTGGATAAAAGATATCTACAAAAACCCTTCTTTCTCAGTAGCTTTTTAATTCATCTCTCAAATTAAGAGTGGTAGTATGTGACTGGGTAATAGCAAGTCACCTACGGTTAGGAACCTACCTAAGCTGCAGGAAAAGTGTGCTGCACAGCAGCTCGTTTAATCTTGCTCTTTTCCTTACCACTCCACCCCCATAACTGATTAGCAGAGGGGTCCTGTGGGCCCCACCACTTGCTGCTTGCTACTTGATTGGCTGATAGGCAAAAACTGCAGTTTTAAATATGCTGCAGTTTTTGCCTCCCACGACTGGGGCCCCAAAGGCCTTGTCACTTGAGGCTGATCAGCCAGGATGCAAAGACCACAGCTTATTTGAAACTGTGGTTTTTGTCTCCCACACAATCAATAGTGAGCAGTCAGGCTGATGGGGCCCCTCCACCAATCCATGGCTGGGTGCAGGGAGGTTGGCATGCGGTGGAAAGAACAATGATAACTGCACACTTCCACTGTGATTTAGGTATATCTATAATAATTCTGTGGGCATTTTTACACATATTTTGAGGGTTAGGGGAGAGCTGCTCTAATTAAAGTGCCCACAACATCTCATGTTTCAGCATCCCCACGCTTCAAAATGGTGGTGAGGGTGCTTTTACTAAAGCTTGAAAGACACTGATACATGGGATGCAGAGGCTGCTGGAGGCACACTAATTAGCATGCTCCAACAGACTCAATTAATTGAGTCAAATCCGATGCATTAGGAGCCTCCCCACATGTCTATAGGCACCCTACAAGTCTGTTAATCTGCCTTCAGTAACATACGGGGTTTTAGAAAACAAACTGAAAGGAAAAATAATTACAGACCTAAAAGTAATGGAAGATGGACTGAAACTGATTAAGCAAAGGTAGGTTATTTTATCATGATCTATCTTTCACTGAAAAAAAACCTCTGTGTTTTATACAAGAGAAATGCAATAGATCAAATTTATCTACTTCTCTCTCTACTTCAGTATTATATTTTCTATGGAAAGTCTGGGATTAGTACAAGACCTGTAAGTGAATAAGGAGATAATAAAGGCCATGTAGAAATGGGAAGCATCAGAACTAAGGAAGCTTACTAGAAAAAATGCTTTAAGGATTGGCCTGGGACTCATGTTTTTTAATATTTTCATTATTGACCTTAAAAAAAACAACAGAAGCTTATTAGTGAAATCTGCTGATAACACAATTTTGGGAGGCAGCTGTAGAGAAGTAAATTAGAATACAGGCAGTCCTCAGGCTTACAGAGCAATTGGTTCCTGAAAACTGCACCTTAAGTTCAAACATCATAAGTCAGAATCAATTTTCCCATAGGAAAAAGGTTATAAAAGGAGGATTGGTTACTTTATGATGCTTGAAACAGCTGTGTCCATCTGGTAAGTCTGTTGTGGTGGGGGAGGGGAGAGGGAAGTGGTTTGGGAGGGCAGATCAATGCCCCTGCAGCGAGGGAGGGATTGGGGATAGGGCTGGGGCTGGGGCACGTGTTGCCCAGTCAGGAAGGGGGACGTGGGGAGGGGGTGGGGCAGATCCCGCCACTGTGCACTGCTAGTCCAGGAGCTGCTCATCTGGCAGCTTGTTTGGCAGCTCTCACTGCTGCTCCCACTGCCAGTCCAGGAGGGCATGGCAGGGGGCATGTGCCTCCAGATTGGGGCAGGGCAGGTGACAGAGTGGGGGCTATGGGGACTGCAGCCACCCTAAAATTTGCCGTAGCCCCCGCCACCCACCTACAGTGCAGCCCTGCCCTGCCTGCCTCGATCTGGGGACACATGCCCCCCGCCATGCCATCCTGGACTGGTGATGGGAGATATGGTGAGAGCCATTGGACAAGCCAGAAGATGAGCAGCTCCTGGACTGTTGGTATGCAGCAACAGGAGCTGTCCAACCCCCTCCCTGTGCCCTTCGCCCCGGCTGGGGAGTGCTTGCACCAACCTGTCCCAGTCCCAATCCCTCCATCACTGGGGGGGCATTGATCTCCCCCCCCACCCATGCCCTTTCCACCCCATCTGTCCCCTACCACAAGGGACTTACCAGCTGGAGGCAGCTGTGTTGAGCATCATAAAGACGAAACCCACGTCAGAACGTCAAAACAGGGTATAAATGTATAAAGGTGATAAGTGCCATTTGTTGTAACTCAAAAAGTCATAAGTCAAGGACTGCCTGTATTTTGATGACTACTTTGAAGGCTGAAGCAATGGAACTGGGATGAATTTCAATAACACAGAGGGTAAAATCATGCTCTTTATACTTATTAACATGGAAACCTGTTATAAGCATGGGCAAACATCTATTAAAAATGACAATGGAAAAGACCAAGGTGTATTAGCAATAAAGTTCACGATGACTGTGAGCCACCACTATGGTACTCCATTAAAAAGGCAACAGAAATCCCAAAATATATCAGGTTAAGTAGTTCCAAAGGAGACAAAAAAGTATTAATGCCTGTGAATGATACAGTAGAGAAGCCTCACCTGGAATATCTTATACAGTTCTCATTACTTATGTTCAAAGTAAAGATTAATTCATATTGGAACAGCAGCAGGGAATATGAACTAGGCTGACCAGTGGATAAAGAGAACCTGTTTTATCAGAGGAGATTAAGGTTGCATCTGCACTGTGGTAGCAGCATGCCTCCTAATAAAGTATTCCTCACCTGCTGGTGCTT
Source organism: Caiman crocodilus (assembly GCA_030014935.1). Taxonomy (NCBI): domain Eukaryota; kingdom Metazoa; phylum Chordata; order Crocodylia; family Alligatoridae; genus Caiman; species Caiman crocodilus. Next base: position 13,902,342 of record JAGPOW010003685.1, read on the forward strand.
ACATGTTCCAAATCCAAAAATACAATGGTGAAGCTCCTCAAGGATCATCTTCAGCAGCTACAGCAAAGCTTACTAGCATCTGAGGTCTTCAAAATGTCAATGGAGAGATGCCCCTGACTAGTCCCAAAAGCATATACCCAGTCTGCAAAATAAAAGCCAGGGCAGGACAGAGCATGATCAGCAATGTTCCTGCTAAGATACCCAGCTGCCATGGTATAAACATACGCCAAAAAGCTTGGCTTGTTTCCCATAGTAAAATGCAGGCGGAGACAGTTGTGATTTCTTTCTCTAAATACATACAGAGGGTTAAATACCAAGGAGGAAGAAGAATGATTTAAACAAAAGAACAATGTTGATATAACTGTGGATGACTACACAGTCTGATGGGTGGAGAATTGGCTAGAGGATCGCACCCAGAAAGTTGTGGTGGATGGGTCGGTTTCAGCCTGGAAGGGTGTGGGCAGTGGGGTCCCGCAGGGCTCGGTCCTTGGACCGATACTCTTTAATGTCTTCATCAGCGATTTAGACGAGGGAGTGAAATGTACTCTGTCAAAGTTTGAAGATGACACAAAGCTATGGGGAGAAGTGGACATGCCGGAGAGCAGGGAACAGCTGCAAGCAGACCTGGACAGGTTGGACATATGGGCAGAAAACAACAGAATGCAATTCAACAAGGAGAAATGCAAAGTGCTGCACCTAC
>JAGPOW010003685.1:13903141-13936286 GCA_030014935.1 Caiman crocodilus
GGACATATGGGCAGAAAACAACAGAATGCAATTCAACAAGGAGAAATGCAAAGTGCTGCACCTACGGAGGAAAAATGTCCAGCACACCTACTGCCTAGGGAATGACCTGCTGGGTGGCACGGAAGTGGAGAGGGATCTTGGAGTCTTAGTGGACTCCAAGATGAACATGAGTTGGCAGTGTGATGAAGCCATCAGAAAAGTCAATGGCACTTTATTGTGTATCAGCAGATGCATGACTAATAGATCCAAGGAGGTGATACTTCTCTATCGGGCACTAGTCAGACCACAGTTGGAGTACTGCATGCAATTCTGGGTGCTGCACTTCAAGAGAGATGCGGATAACCTGGAGGGAATCCAGAGAAGGGCCACTCGTATGGTTAAGGGCTTGAAGACCAAGCCCTACAAGGAGAGACTAGAGAACCTGGACCTTTTCAGCCTCCGCAAGAGAAGGTTGAGAGGCGACCTTGTAGCTGCCTATAAGTTCATCACGGGGCACAGAAGGGAATTGGTGAGGTTTTATTCACCAAGGCGCCCCTGGGGGTTACAAGAAACAATGGCCACAGCTATCAGAGAGCAGATTTAGACTGGACATTTGGAAGAACTTCTTCACAGGTAGAGTGGCCAAGGTCTGGAATGGGCTCCCAAGGGAAGTGGTGCTCTCTCCTACCCTGGGTTAGATAGGCATCTAACTGGGATCATCTAGACCCAGCACTCTTTCCTGCCTATGCAGGGGATCCGACTCAATGATCAATTGAGGTCCCTTCCGACCCTAACATCTATGAATCTATAAGAACAAAGGGGCATGAAAAAAAATTAGGCTGGAAATGAGATTTCTAACCTTCAGAAGGGTGTGAATCTGGAAGAGCTTCCCAATAGGAGTAGTTGGGAACAAAAACCAAACTTGTTTTAAAATGAAGATTAATTAATTTATGAAATAAGTTATATGGAATAGTCATCTTCAGTAGCAGGAGATTTGACTCGACAGCCAAGAAGGCCCCTTCAATAAAACAGTTATTGTTATAACAGTAAGGACTTTGCACTGTCTCAAAGAAAACAGCCAGAAAAATCTTTGTAGACCAAAACTAAAACCCTACTCTCCAGTTAAGAGGCAGGACATATCCTGTCTATTTGCCAATAACCACCTCTTAATAAACAGGCTGTCACACTGCTCAAGTTTCTGCTTACTGCTCACATTGCAGTAATATAAGCTATTTTACAAAAGTATGGTCCATGGTAGCAAGGCTTCCATCCAAAAGAGACATTTCTTTTCCTGGACTGATTTCCAGTGACAGAAAGCATTCCAAGGAACAAGTTATAATAGCACTTGGGAGCTCAGCCCGCTTATTTGAACTTGAGTGACAAATAGGTTTCATACATGCTCAGCTGAAAAGGAAATACAGTCTTTGACATCTTCACAAAACTACCAACTTGACCCAAGTCTTATCTGAATCCATAATTAAATTTAAAAAAAATCTACAATCACAATCAAATCTACAATCACAGACTAGAATGTTTCCAGTTATTGATGGCGAGTTATTGCCAAATGTTTCCAGTTATTGATGGCCCAAGTTCAATGAGCTATAAGAGTTTCATGGCATGGTGTTTTTTTTAGCCATTATGCTTGTGTCATGTCCTCGTTATCTATTGTTTTAGTTCATAACATTTAGATGATAAAATGATATCTGGCTGGCCTGTTTGGTCACCAATATATATATACATATATATATATGTAGTTTGCAAACACTATCCCTGCCCCAAGCAGTAACTTAGAGAGGTAAAAAGACTTTGGCTATAAAATAATGTGTATCTTAATATGTTTTTATGCAAGCCCATAGCTGTTACATAAATATTGCACTTTGCTTTCGGTCATTTGAAATTACTATTCTTTACAATATGAAATGATGGATACGTGTAACATTTTCTTACTTAAGGCTTTATGTTTCATATAAATATTTACCAGAAGTCCTTTGTTTACAACCCGATACCCAAATTATATTTATAATGCAATAGAAAAAAAATCTCTTTAGAATAAGGGCAGACAAGTTTCTTTGGGTAAACGTGACATCTTTTATTAAACCAACTAAGTTGGAAAAATTGTTCTCTGCAAGCTTTAAGGCACAAGCATCCTTCTTCAGGCACAGGGAGAGTCCACTGTTGTTTTGTGTTCCGGTGACAGAATGTATTCCAAGGGAGAAGTTATACTAGTACTTGGGAGTGAAGCCAATATACAAAATGCAGGTCTGTGAAAATGCAAATGTTTGGCAGTGAGAATCAGAGGCCATGGGAGACAATAAGAGTGAGACAAGTAGTGGGGAGGAAGAGGGGGAAAGTTGACCTGGTGATAGAATGTAGTTGGTAAAAATGCAGACAGGTTACCAGGGGTTATCAGATGTTAGACATGCTATAATGTGCCATAAATCCAATGTCTATATTGAGTTCATCATTTTTTCTTTCTAGTAGATTTATGAAGTGAAGTTTGTAGGCTCATCTAGGAAAGGCCTTTTGTAAATTCCCTTTGAGGATTAGAACTGAGAAAGTCTGTTGTGTTTTGGATAAAAACTCGCTCTTTGGGTGATGAAGTTTTGGGTGACAAGAATGAACATGCACCAAAAATCTATCAAAGACAAAAATACCCAGTTACCTATGGGTACACACTTCTTACAAGACAATCACTCTCTCCCCAGTCTCTCAGTTCTGATCCTCAAAAGGAATTTACAAAACACCTTTCATAGATAAGCCTACAAACTTCACTTCATAAATCTGCTGGATACAAAAAATCATGGCTTAAATATAGACATTGGATTTATTATATGTGTATTTATTATAATGTGTATATATACACATTATAACCTGCCTACCATCTGATAACCCCCCCCCCCCATCTCCTTACATTTTACCAGCTATATTCTATCACCAGGTCAGCATCCCCTCTCTCCATGCCCCTCCACCCCCAATTACCTGTCTCACACCTATTTTCTTCCAAGGCCTCTGACCCTCACTGCTACATATTTGCATTTTCACAGACCTGCATTTTGTATACTGGATTCTATTCCATCCAAGACAGCACAAAACAGCAGCAGACTCTCCCTGTGCTTGAAGAAGAATGTTTGTGCTCGAAAGATTCCAAAGAACAATTTTTTCCAACTTAGTTGGTCTGATAAAAGATACCACATTTACCCAAAGAATCTTGTCTGCCCATGTCCTTAAACCAACATGGCTGCAACCAACTTCTTTAGAACAATGCATTCTTTGTGGCGCTTATGGAACACATTACCTTAAGTTGCTATGTGGTTTATCATCATTATAAAGCATAAGAAATACTAGCGTAAAAACAAATTTTCACATAAGTATGTTTTGTTCAGAAAACTGGATTTGGTTAAGGAATGAAAAGTTAGAAGCAAATTAAATGATACCAGTTAATTTCAGGATTATTAGTTTAATCTGCAAAATACACTATATGCTATAAAGTAGATTTCTATCCCAATTCCCTGAACTTAAAGAAAAATACCCCAAAGACTAGAATTGAGCAATCATTTCTATCACTGCTAGCATCAGTGGAGCTGTTACTTAGCAATCGGTTACTTAGTAATATTACTAATGCAATATTGAGGGAAATAGCTTCTGACCATGTAGGCAAGACTAGGATGTACTCCAGGTATGGCCATGAAGCAAGTTGCCTAACAGAATATGTAGCAAACTAGAACAGAGAGTCAGTGTGTAGGCAATCAGCTTCAAAGACCCAAAGACAAAAAACATCAGTGACCAAGAAAAACCTGTCAAGGAAAGGCCATGGAAAGCCCTGCACAGCTTTTTCAAGGAAATGTTTAAGAAGAATTTCACATGACCACAAACTTTTGACCGAGACTTTTGGCTGCATTTCCATCAGAATAGCTAGGCATTCACATGATGATAGCTATTTGTGAGACAGAACATGTGCAACAAAGTTCATGATGAAACATCACCTGCAAAAAAAGTTTTCATGGGTTTAAAGAGAAAAATAAGACTTCCTTACAATAACTGAAGGATCTTAAAAAAACCTGTGGACTGTGAAGAGAAAAGAAAAAGCTAGGATAAAGTGGGAAATATTAGAAGCCAACCCCATTGTGCTCTAAGAGGGAAGGGTTGTGAGAATTATTCTGAGGGCAGAGAAGAGAAAGACATTTGGATTGAGATCTTTTGTAAACGATCATATTTTACCTGACAAAATCAAAGGGTATTGTTTCTTAAAGTAAGCAATCACGTGCAAATAATAAGATGGAGATCTACCTGCAGACCAAGGAAGTCTGAAGGAGCTAAGTGTCTTACTCATAGGTCCCTAACATGTTACACTTAAAACAATTTTACCTAGTTAATCCCATCCTATGGCATTTATACACATACTTTTTTGTCCCCTGATGCACCAGAGGTCTGCTGCACTGGAGCCGACTTGATTAATGATGCACACAGTGATGCACTGCATGCAGTTGTATAAGTGGTGAAATGCACCTCATTGCACAGAGAATGGCAGCAGTGTGCTTTCAAACTAAAGCATCTCTAAGGTGTTTTAGTTCAAAAGCACACCACTACCATTTTCTTCATGCTGACATGCATTTTTCTGCTTATACAACTGAACACATCGCAGCACTGAGCACTTGCACATGTAAAAAAGCCCTTAAGTAGTGACCTGACCATTACATTCATGGCAAAATAAAACCAAGAATTGTTATAAAAAATACATGTAATCACTTCATCACTGGTTTCTATCATGTCTCTAATTAAATGTGTAGCAAGTGCTCCCAGCCTCCAGAGCAGAATCCCATGTACTCCAGGGGCTGGGAGCAGTGGTCAGCTGATTGGAGCTTCCAGCTGGGAGAGGACAATGCACTCCTCTGGCTGGCAGCCCCAATCAGATGACTAGTGCAGATGAACAGTTTCAGAAGAGCAGAGTACCCAAAACCCTCCCGCTTAGGGTGGAGAGCTCCGATCACATCATTGGGGGGTGGGCACCCTGTGCCCCTGTGGCTGGGAGCCCCATCAGTTATCATTACTCACAGCCTCAGGGGGAGAAGGGACATCCTGCATGGGAGCTCTGATTACTGACAGGGATTTCAGCTGGGGCTAAGTAAAATTTTGGCAGCCGTTTTGTTTTGTTTTGGATTCAGACATTTCAACGGTCAAAACACTGAATCCAAAATGAAACACAAGGCTCCAAAGCAGCTCCAAAACTAAATGGGCCATGTGAAATATTTTGAAAATTTTCTGAAATGATTTAGATGTTTTCACAATGTTTCAAATGTTTCATAGCTGTTTAAGAGGCTGTTTTGGAGGCAGGCTTGCAGGGAAAGAGAAACTAAGGGAGAGGGGGAGGGATGGGGAGGATGCATCAGCAGATGCCTGATGAACAGATCCAAGGAGGTGATACTTCCCCTCTATCGGGCGCTGGTCAGACCGCAGTTGGAGTACTGCGTGCAATTCTGCACACTGCACTTCAAGAGGGATGGAGCTACCCTGGAGAGGGTCCAGAGAAGGGCCACTCATATGGTTAAGGGCTTGCAGGCCAAGCCATATGAGGAGAGACAAGAGAACCTGGACCTTTTCAGCCTCCGCAAGAGAAGGTTGAAAGGCGACCTTGTGGCTGCCTATAAGTTCATCACGGGGGCACAGAAGTGACTTGGTGAGGTCTTATTCACCAAGGAGCCCCCGGGGGTTACAAGAAATAATGGCCACAAGCTAGCAGAGAGCAGATTTAGACTGGACATTAGGAAGAACTTCTTCACAGTTAGAGTCGCCAAGGTCTGGAACGGGCTCCCAAGGGAGGTGGTGCTGTCCCCTACCCTGGGAGTCTTCAAGAGGAGGTTAGATAAGCACCTAGCTGGGGTCATCTAGACCCAGCACTCTTCCCTGCCTATGCAGGGGGTCGGACTCGATGATCTATTGAGGTCCCTTCCAACCCTAACATCTATGAATCTATGAATCTACCTTTTAATGCCTGCGGCTATATAGATACTGACAATTTAAATTTTTCAGATTTTGTGGTAAGCAGCCTGTACTAACTCTGGAGTGGTTATACTGTCCAACAAAAGTACCTACTGCTTGAACTTGTTTAAAACATTCTGATGATTTTCCCAACACTAACGGAACACAAAATCTCTCTCATATCTTAGGTAGCATTTACCTGAATTGATGAAAATAAATATAGTACAATTTTAAGATTACCTATGTATGATCCTGTCCAACTGATCCCTGGCATTATAATGAAAAATAGGAATAACAGATTTTAAAAAAATAACACAAAACCCTTCATTCTACAAGCAGTAAAAGGAATGAATTAGACAGTAATTTATATTAATATGGTAGTTCAGATGTTTACTGCACTGCTATAAAGCATATCAGAAAAAGTTACCCTGTTCAGCCATGCACATAGGATGGTACAATATGTAAGGATAGAAAGTTTGGCTGAATAAGTTTGGAACAGATGTTGGGAAGCAGTTTTTAAATTGGACTACATGGACAGGATAGTTTTTCAACCAAGGATTGGAAGGTTGCTAACTTAGCGAAGGAGAGGCGATAGAGTTCTGGAGGAGCCAACTCTCACATCTCGTATGAACTCCGAATCCATACACTAACAAAGGAAGCAAATGTTCCAAGAGAGATGGAAAGGAAAAAAATACCACAAAAATAAATGTTCACAGCAATAAGGCCAAAGGTTTAGACTGGCTATTGCTAAGATTATTCGTCTGTGGGAATGTTTCTGAAAATAAGTAATGTGTGTAATGAAGACTTTTTGGATTAGATAAAAAGATATGTGACAGAAGCTTTCTTTCTACCTTAGCAGAGCAGCATCCAGGTTTCTTGAAGCCAACAGAATGGTTGTTTGCCAGCTTGGCATACGTGACAGGTACTGCACTAGAAATAATTTATTGAAGCATTTATTGTTTCAAGGCAATGCCTGACCTACACCTAGGGCTAAATGTGTTTACTCACCTAACATAATCTCAAGCCATTTTTTCCCCAAAGAGAAGGAAGTTTACAGTGAGAGGGAGGGAATTAATGTTTACAGGTCAATACACAGAGTTTACTACCTGATGGTAACTGAGCTACAAATATTTGAAACACTGTGTTGGCATGCATGATAGGCATGATAGTATCTACTTAAGAGTCTTAGCTTCTGATAGTATTCATACCAGTAACTTGGTACAAATAATTGTGCTGTAAAGATTTAATCTAGAAAATCTTTTTGTCTGCATCAGCTCTTTCTTTTCTCCTGACAGGCTAGGGCACAACCATTTAATTGTTTAATTGAGGGATACAGTAATAAGCAATGTTATGATAATAGATTCAGAAGTTTTTCCCCAAAAATATGTTGGAGATTATATCTAAGTTAATAGGGAAATAAAGCATGCTTTCTGTATTCCAGGGTTGAACTAAACTGCAAATAAATCCATTCTCTGAACTGAGCTCTTTATTTCCTGCACTTTGACTTCTTGTTCAAACGATTTATTTCTCTTTAAAAGTAATTACAAAAGATCCAGATCTCTCCTGTCTGATGCCCTCTTCCTCATTCTGTCCATTCTGCCTCTGTACAAATTCTGTCTTCCCAAAAAGTTTTTATATTTGCTCCCTTCATACAACTTTCTCTTTACCTTTCTCCTCCTCTCAATCTGTCAAGCATGGTCTTTCCTTGCAGTCTTCTATATGATCCTCTCTTTCTACAAGTTTAACAATTTCCTTTGCATTAATACCCCTTTATCCTGAACATTAATGTTTTCCAGATACTTATCTTTTGGATGCTGTATTTTATTGACAGTGTTTTAGAAAACTTAAAAACTAATTCTTTATAACTAAGGGACTCTGATAACTTCAGTTCAGTTGGATCAAAATTTATTTTAATACATTCTCCATATCCATAGGTTTTTACCCAGGGGTCTTCTAGAAAGTGGTGGAGGCAGGTATTGTTGTTTACTTAGGCAGAGCTGACGACTACTCAAATGTCAGTCTAAGACACTGGGTGCATCTACACATCCATATTAATGTGCCAATAATTTTGGTGAATATTGCACCAGAATGTTTTGTTCTTGGGCACCATGTTTGCATGTGCACTTGGGACCACATGACTTTAAGCCAAGTTGGAGCAGCCTCAGTTGGCAGGGGCACCAGGGGGTCAACCCACCAGCCCAGGGCTGTTCTGACCTGGCTCAATATGCTGTGGTGGGACTGGCTGGGGCACAAGGGTACTCCAGTATGGGGCAAGCACCCCCTGCACTAAAGCACCCTTGTGCCCCAGCTAGCTCTGTCAGTGTCTATACATGCATGATGCTAAAGTTAGTGCCAAGTCCCTGAAGCCCTGCCAAGTGCCCCTAGTGGCTGGGCAGACCTGGCACTAAAGTTAGTGCTGGGTCGTGTCTACCCATGCATTAAGGTGCTTTAACTAATTGTGTGATTAGCCTAATCTCACCATTTTGAATGTTCATTAAGGGCACACGTGTGTAGATGTGTGCCTGTAATGAGATTAAATTAGGCTCATGCTTATTAACACATCTTACGTAGACATGCCCATTGACATGTATACTTAAGATGGGAATATTTGGAGCATTTGTACTCAGAAAATATTTAGATGGTGCATTAAAAGAACAAAAATCTTCAGCCAAGTTCATTGCCCTGACCAGAGAGGCCCCACAACCCTATATGAAACTGTTAGAAAAAGCGGGGCACTCATATTAATTGCATCTGGTATACAAATGGCATTCAGATGCCCGTCTCTTGCCAGTGAGGTGCTAGTTTAAGTAAGTTGCAGGGTCTCATTCTTTATTTTCAAAGTAGTCATTGACATGAGACTGGGATTTCTGAAAGATTACATAAAGCTTAGAGATGAGGACCACAATTTATAATTATGCTCCTATGTACAATAGAACTTTATACTCTATGTGAAGGTCTGGGATTTTCTTGGGAGCTGGTCCAGAAATGGAATGAACTCCCACAGTTTCTAAGGACCATCACAAATGTTGCAAACTTTCACTGAAGGGGTAATGTGTACTACTTTGTCCTTGCAATCCCAAATATAAAACACAGATATCTAACAACAGCAAAAAACTAAAATGACTCTTATCCTGTATATGAAACAGAAAAATAAATGAAGTATAGATTCCAAATATGGCTAAAAGTGATTAATTCTTTGTAGAATACCTCATCTTTGTGATATAGCTGAGGCCACTGCTCATGAATGGAGGGTAACCTTTGACTTCCTGTCTGAAAGGCAGTGTCTACTCCATCACTTTACTTAATAAGGATAGGCATTTTTCAATTACCGCACCAGCTTTGTTCAGTGGATTTCCAGCGAAAGCTGTCAAGGAGATGTGGTAAACTAAGATATCCTTAAGTACCCTTCTTCTCTTGTCTGCATTGGTCACACATGGCACTAAGTTGGCTGTGGAGTACATACAAAGAAAGAAGGTTCTTGGGGATCGTATCCTTTATTTGTTGTTGTGGAAGGTGAAAATGGTTGGTGACTCCCGCCAGGTTGTTAGCCTTAGCAAGATAATGAGTTAAAGTTATTATGATTGTTATGTTATGACTAACTGTGTTTTTAAAGGGTTAAAGAAATGACCTACATAGGATGAGTTGACCTATATAAGATGATTGACAGGTTTCTAGAAGGGTCGATCAGGCTAGTGACCTGATTGGCGTAAGAACCTGTATAAAAAGGGACCCTGCCCTAGAAGAGGTGTGGGTCGGTGGGTCTTTTGGAGAGTATAGGTCGTTGAGTGTTGCTGGTGATCGATCTGTATTCGTGAATTGCTGGCTTGCAGTACGCTGCCAACTGGCTGCAGCCGCTGCGCCGATTTCGCGACTTGTGTTACTGACTGTCTCATCCATTACCTCATCATCATCCGTGTACGTAAGTTTGTAAGTAAAGTTTTCTACTTTTACCTTATTCCCATCTCCGGAGTTCTCTGTGGAGTTCTCTGCTCCCGCAGCGCAGCCTCCCATCTACCCAGGACCCAGAGCACACCCGGGTTGGTGCTACCACCCGTATACCTCAACTGGTGTGCATCAGGCATGAGGACCTCCGCTGCCACCCGGAGCCCGCCTCAGTGTCCACATGGCGACGAGGATGGGATCCTCGGGTAGAGGGAGAGAGAATAATGCCCAGGGATTGAAGCCACGGGAGAAAGGAAATAAGTATGTTGATTACGGAGTAGAAAACTGCCCCTGGAAAACCCACCAATGCCCTCCGATAACAAATTTAAATGAGTTGTGGGCTCACACTCTGTACCACCGAGCAGGAGAAGGTGAATTAGATGGGTACTTTTCCATCCACCCTGTGGCGAGGCCCCGAAGCACGGAGGAGTGGTACGCTGAGGGTCTCACCCCAGCGGCGTTTGGCTGTCTCCTATCTAGCTCGGAGTGGAGTACCAACCCTCTGATACAGCCCAAAAGGCCCTGAAGAAAGAAATAAAAAAGGAGAATGGGAACTTTCAGAGGGATTATGAAAGATGCCTGAGATATGTCAGGGAATGTACGGGAAAAGATCTGCCGTGTAGCTCGTTATCCTGCCCAGCCCTAAAAGAAGGGGGAAAAGAGAGCCAGACTGTCGCAGGGCTAGCGAAACGATTAGATGAGTTGGCTAACAAAGAAACTTCCCGGTGGAGTTTAGGAAGAAAGAAATGGGATAAGAAAGAAGCTCTAAGAATAATGTTTTATGCGATCACCCGACTCTTAAAATGTGCTAATGATCAAGCAGAGCACAATGAGATTCTTAGGCAGAAAATAGCCGACAGAGATGAGGTGGCAGCAAAGAAACCACATCAAGATGGCGACGCACCTCATGGAGCTGGAGAAGAAAGAGCGCAAAAATCACCCTCAGGCACAGTGAGTGACAGGGGCGCTGACAGCAAGGTGGGCGGGGCCAGTATCATTGCCTCACCAGAGGGAGAAGGCTGCTCTCTGGTGCCCCCTAGCCCAGTGACAGAGAACCAGATGAGCGCTAGCTCTCTGGCGCCCCCTGGCTCTCAGAGAGAGAACTGAGCAACTGAGTGCGCTCTGGCGCCACCTGCTGAAAAAACTGAGAAACAGATTATTAACCCTTTAGTTTCTTCTAGTATGCCGCCACCATACATCACCCCTCCAATGTACCTTCATACATCGGAGAAGAGAGAAGATCAGATAGTGGCAACAGCTCCGACTATGCAGGCAAACCCGATATCCACAATGAAGACCACAGTGGAGGGTGAGGTAACAAGAATGGTTGCAGTTTTCTGAACCCGAACCAAAAGTGAAATACAAGAGCTGGTAAGAGAATCAAAAATCAAATCAGATGAAACACTTGTGATGTGGGTAGGCCGACTTATTCCTCAATTTGGAGGTGAGCTAGTCGATCTTGAAGAAAGCACCACTCTAATGAGGCACCTAATATGAAGTGGTGGAGTCTGCACAGATCAGACACAGCTCACAAATAATTTGGTATGGCCACTCCCGCTAAGTCCAATAGTAGTGCCAACACTATTGAACCAAATTCACAAGTGGCACAAGAATCCCCCGCTCAACCCCACCGCAGAGCAATTACTCTACTCGATTGTGGGAATGAGTTATATGTTGTGGGATTCCAAATTATACCCTATAACACTAACAGAAGATCAAAGGAGAACATACTGGCCACATCAATGGTGCAGAGAGCCAGGCCAAATTCCTGTGTCACAGGAAGCGGTTAAGGCCTGTGTTGAATTGTATGGGGGTAACCAGACCACATTACCTAGAATGACTTTATTACCATTAGTGGGCACCCCATTAGGCAACATATTACATGAACTGCCTGATATAAAGAAGACATTAAATCCGCCTAACACTATAGAAGTACAGATGAATAAAAGAGGGGAAAGGAGAAAATCTCCTAATAACCTGTCACCTAAAACATCTCCGAAAGTCTCTCCCACAGCTCCTCAGAGGGAGAGGACCCTCAAAGAAAATGCTCTCTTTGGATTCCTGCTAAGGAGCACCAGCTTGACTCCAACTGAATTAAGATGAGTAGGCGATAGAGGGCAACGAGAACTCGCTGAGCGAATGGGGTTCAAGTATAAGCCGCGAGAACAAAGTGATAAGTCGAAAGTAAAAAACGAGTAAGAGCTATCGCGATGGGAGCCGATAGCCTAAACTTAAGAGATGAACGCCCATTTATAACAATAAAAGTACGATCACCGAATCCAAAATGCACTAGGGAAGTTAAAGTCTGTTTTATGCTTGATACTGGGGCCCAGATTAATGTAATAAGGATGATACCCCACATGAAAAAACTTCAAAAAATATATATGTACAAGGATTAAATTCTGTTGCATTAGCTCCGATGATAAAGTTTACCATTAACAACAAGACACTCACAGGGGCCTTAGGGGGCATGAACCTTCTAGGAGTCCCGGGAATTAAACTGTTAAGATTACAAGAATACCTTATTTCAGTATTGCCTTTGACTATCGCGCAGCCTGAAGTACATAAGCCAATCGTAAAGAATATGGTTCTTTGGTGGTACAAGCCAATACTGACTCGCTCCGAATTGAAGCAACCACTCGAAAGGCTACTACAAGGGTTGATGCAGCAAGGTGCCATCTCCAAAGTAAGATCTTTGATTTATCTCTCATCCGGGTGAGAAATCCAGAAGCCAGGGAGACCCACAGAAGTGAGGCTGGTAGTTGGTTATCACCAGGTCAATAGGAGGTGTGCACTTTTACAGGTACCAGCAATTCACACACTGAATGAGTTTGTGAGTAATATTACAGAGATCCAGGCAAAGGGAGAATGCTGGGCCATCACTATAGATCTTAAGAATATGTTTTATTCTGTGCCCATTAGAGATGAAAAAGGGATCCTAAATATGTGTGTGAATGGAAGTATATATCAGTGGAATGTGTGCTCGCAGGGGTACCAGAACTCCCCTGCCTTGGCCACTGCTGAAATGAACAATACCATCAGTCACTTTAGAGCCAAGTATAAACAGTTTGAAGGAATAAACGTTTGGTCTTACATTGACGATGTGATTATAATAGGAGACCGATGCCACGTGGTCCAAGAAACTGCAGTGACACTAAGGAAACACCTTCACGAGAAAAGTTGGAGAGTCAACGAGGAGAAGTCAATGACCACACTGACCAACGATGTCACCTTCCTAGGCACAAGATTCCAAGGTCAGTGCCGGTCGGGCGTGGTACATGACATTATCCCAGTAATCAAGAAACATCCGCAGAAAAAAAACGACTTTCAGGCCATTTTAGGCCACTTAAATTGGCTCCGCTATTATGTAGCTCCTAAACATCTTGGAGTTATTCAGCAACTGCAAAGGCAGTTACAGAAAAAATTGGCAAGCCGTAAACCCTGGTCCATGAAAAATCAGACTGCGCTAGAAAAATTGTTTACGGACATAAGGCATACTTAGTTAGTTACACCATCACATGAGAGACCTATACAAGTTACTTTGGGTTTCACGAAGGAGCACCTATGGGTCACAGCAAAAAACATTGGAGCTGAGCACCCCATTTATATGGGTCATAGGACTTTGCAAAAACACCAGCACTGATACGGGTGTTTAGCGAAAGTAATGCTAGCCACTCAGATGGTGGAACACTTGTCATACTATACTGGGAATCTAGTCGCGCCGCGGGGATCATTATTAACAGCACTTAACCCTGGATATCTCCACCCTGAGTACCAAGGGACACAAAAGACATAGCGCTCAATGGTACTGAGGTTTCACTATTATTGGCAAGCTTGGAAGAAGTTAGATAGGGAATTAATATCAGAAGAGAAAGAAGAACCCCAACTTCCCAGACTATATGGAACAACGGAGCCCGGGTGGGTTGCCTCAGACGCCACCTCCAGAGAGAGAGGGGCGTACGGAATTTATTGTGAGCCCTGTAAGCTTAATGATATTCATGATGCTGAGGAGGGAGAGTCAGTTCAAGCATCAGAGCTGCGAGGTTTCCATCTGGCGCTCTTACATGTGAAGGATAAGCATAATAACACCCTGCCAATCCCAATAATCACTGTGGACTCAGAATATCTTTACAGGGTTGTTACTGGGACTGCGGTGCTGAGGGAACATCATCCTATCTGGGAGAATATCCGAGAGACACTAGCCCAGCTCAAGACTTTACCAATGGTAAGGCACACACACTCTCATAGAAATGGTACGGACCCAGTACACGAATATATCGACAGATTGCTTGAACACAGAGCGTTAGCAGAGAGAGAGAGATTGGAGGGAGAAAACCAGGTCAATGTCGCTACCAACCTTAATACTTCGGATGATAAGGAACTTGTACAGTGGCTCCATGGGTTCTGGGGCCATCCTTCTGCCAAACAAGCCTGGGAGATTTGGCAATTAGAAACAACTGAAGGGCCAACATTAAGGAAATGGCAGGAGGCGGTTCAGGAGTGCCTAGTCTGCGCAAAGGAAAAACCCCGGCATCACAGGTATAGCCACAGGGCATATGATAAGAAATATTTTACACCAGGAAAGATCTGGCAGGTGTATTTATTGGGGCCACTCCCCGAGGCCAAGGTCCCAAACAAAGGGTTGATGATAATTGACTTGGGCTCCTGACAGTTACAAATGATCCCATTAAGGAGGACAACAGCAGTAAAGGTTAAAGAGGCCCTGCTGCAGATGTTCAGCAGATGGCAAGTTCCCAACGAAATTCACTCGGATGGGGGACCACCTTTTTCAGCCAAAGCTATAGAGGATTTTGCAGTGATATACAACATCCGATGGCACCTGCACTTGCCCTATCAGCCACAATCTAATGGAGTAATAGAAAGGGCCATCAGGAATTATAAGGAACATATATGGCTAAAGAATAACGGGTCCTATGAGGGATGCAATAGGATCAACGACAAAGTTTTGATAATGATAAACAGAACAAAGGACATGTGGGAAAGACAACCAGCAATACCACGTCCACCGTGGACTCCCTGCTACAAAGCACAAGAAAAAGTGTGGGCGACTGTCCCAATGGCGATGACACCCAGGCTAACTCCAGTTGCAGGAGTTGTGAAAGGGACGGGGACCTATCCAAACACATATCATGTTTCTTTAGAAGCCATACCTCCATGCACCATCCTAGCCCATTACAACTGGATGAACAGGAGGGGTTAGAGGGAGAATGTTCATGTCCAGATGTAAATATGTAAATACTAATGAAGTTTTGAGTTTTATTTTAGCTGCCTAATAGAATGAGAGTCCTGGTTGTCATTGCATGGATGGCTGTCCTAATAGCTGTGACGGTCCAAGGGAGCGAGGTTCGGTCCTGGAATCTGTGGTACCCGTGGACGCTGATGAACCAGACGGGCATCAACTGACGCTTGACTCCAAGGATGCAGCCGATTCCACCTAGAGTCCAAACAATACCACCTGAGGCTTTTGTCACTCTTCATTATGTTTTTCTTGTTGGTCATTTATGTTATTTGTGTGTGGTCCCGTCCGTGCACGCAGCACAGACCCGCCGTCCGACCTGCTATTCGTGTAACATTTAGAGCTAGTACTTACTGGAAGAACACTGCCTATCTGGAGACTCATTTGTAAATACTTACCTTCATTTTAGGATAAGACCGTACCAGATGGAGGCGGAGGCGCTGTGCATTTTCCTTGTTGTCATGATGATTGCAGTGGAGTCATCATCAGTTCCACCAGAAAAGGCTCCCAAAACCAACACAACTAAGTACCGTGAGAACTCCATGCTGAAACTACTATCAATCTGGGCAAGGATCATTGGAGACTCCGATGGGGACGGACTGGTGGCTTGTTTAAATGTTCCACTGTCGGTAGATGATTCTATAATTGTTCCATATGTGCAATCTCTTAATTTAACAAGGTGGTTTGAAGCGAGGCGTTATGATTACCCTTATAACATTAGTCTACTGATGGCCAGCATAGGGGGCAAGTTATACACAGCCCACCAATATGCTTGGGGGGACAATTTAACCATAGATGACATGGATTTAAAGGCATGCAAGGGACACGTTAAGAAATTTACTGAAAAGCCCATGCCGATATCAAGTGGACCCATGCGTATTAAATGTTCCCAAGTCCCATGGGGGATGAACCCTCATGAAATAGAAGGGATAAAAGTAGATGACTCCCTTACGTGGGACCCTACGAAGAGTGAGCCAGCCTGGTTCATAAAACTGCCATATCAGCTATCTGATAGCTGAGGTCCATATCAGCTATCTGATCCATCCATGTTGCCTAATCTATATCCGCGATGGGGCCAGGTATTACCACCCAGTCTAATCCGAGTAAAGCATGCCAAATTAGACTATAAAACACCCCTCGTAAATTGGAATGAGAAAAATTCTATAGATGCAACGGATACTAGAAACTGGGGGTCTTATTTTTACCCCATAAGGAAAGCAACAGTCCTTAGCCAGCTCTGCCATGGGTACGAATTGCCCCAGATTAGTGTTGCTCTGCCTATAGAGTTGTCTAGTGATAGATGGGAGAACCGGAATTGTAACAAGCTCAGTACACTTGCTCCTCATGGGATGCTGTGGGCCTGCAGTGACGGACACTTATACACCAGCATCCCCAGCATCTTATCTAATGTGAGCTGCTTTATTGCTCGGGTACTATTATGTCCGCCACTATCAGCTGACAGTGCTACTCCTAAGAGCCCAATGTTAACTAGAGTAAAGAGAGGTACCAGATGGAACTCGTTTTCTCACCATGAAAAGGTTAACAAATTTTGGAACCGAGCTACTTGGGGGGGTGTATTGGTGAACAGGGATATGGGGTGGACTAGCAAGTATGCTGAAGACAAGATTGGACATAGCTGAAACACATCTAGCTATCGAACTACTTACTGAAGAGGTAGAAACTATTGCAAATGATACGGCTGTAGGATTTGCCCTGATAAACCAGCAATTACAGGCAGCATCTCAAATGTCAATCCAAAATCGATTGGCATTGGATCTGATGCTCTTAAAGGAAGGGGGGGTATGTGCTTATGTGAACCTGACGAGAGATCATTGTTGTATAGCCATACCCAATGTTACAGTACCATTAAATCGGCAAATAGAAGATCTGAAAAGGGCAGCTGCAAATTTAAATAAGATCAACGATGTAGGTTCGGGTTGGTTAGCAGATATATTCACATCATTAGGGTGGAAGCCTTCATCATGGCTAATTTCGTTATTAAAGTTATTATGTTATGTGTTCCTTTGCTAAGACTATTGTGTTTTATTTGCATAAGTTGTTGTATATTTGACGCCATAAAAAAGAGAGTGACCGTGTTATCTCCTAAAGTATGCTTGCTATCAAGCCACAATTTAGAATATACGCAGTTATTAGAAAATAGAAATAATGAAAATAATGATAGAGAAGATGAGCCTGACTACGTCTCAATGCATTTTGACTTATTAGATGAGATGGAAACCTAAGTGCCCTGGCTGAAGTCAAGGGGGCATGTGGTAGGTGAAAATGGTTGGTGACTCCCGCCAGGTTGTTAGCCTTAGCAAGATAATGAATTAAAGTTATTATGATTGTTATGTTAAGACGAACTGTGTTTTTAAAGGGTTAAAGAAATGACCTACATAGGATGAGTTGACCTATGTAAGATGATTGACAGGTTTCTAGAAGGGTCGATCAGGCTAGCGACCTGATTGGCGTAAGAACCTGTATAAAAAGGGACCCTGCCCTAGAAGAGGTGTGGGTCGGTGGGTCTTTTGGAGAGTGTAGGTCGTTGAGTGTTGTTGGTGATCGATCTGTATTCGTGAATTGCTGGCTTGCAGTATGCTGCCAATTGGCTGCAGCCGCTGCACCGATTTCGCGACTTGTTACTGACTGTTTCATCCATTACCTCATCATCATCCGTGTACGTAAGTTTGTAAGTAAAGTTTTCTACTTTTACCTTACTCCTGTCTCCGGAGTTCTCTGTGGAGTTCTCTGCTCCCACAGCGCAGCCTCCCATTTACCCAGGACCCAGAGCACACCCGGGTTGGTGCTACCACCCGTACACCTCATCTGGTGTGCATCAGGCATGAGGACCTTTGCTGCCACCCAGAGCCCGCTTCAGTGTCCACAGTTGTCAGCAAAACCAGGGCAACCCAAGCTGAATCTAGTCCATAGTTTAGATAATATCCAACAGTTAAGATAAAGTGACTCAGTAGCATAATGTTTTTACAGTGTAAAATGTGACTAAGTGGCCCAAGTCCAGTGGGGTTTTTTCAGTGTCAAGTTTTGAGTGGCAAAACCCAGCTTCTTTCTGAAGAACCATTCCATGATTCATTGATTTGCACACTTTAGATAAAGCTCTGTCATAAATCTGAAATGGTGCATGAGCACAAGCCCATATTTGAAGTTAGACCCCTTGGCTGTCAGGGTGAGTAACCTGAAGTCCCAAGCAAATAGCACCAGCCATGAGCTGGGACATCTTGATATATTAGCTAGTGATTCTAAAAGTAATGCAGAACATCTATACGGCCTTTCAGCTGAGAAAAATAAGTAGCTTTCTAATAGCGCTGGGAAGTTCAAGACTGAAGTTCAGGCAGAATAAGCATGAAATGTAAACACGCCTCGTAAGAGGTAAAGTAAGGATACTGGGTGTATCAAAGATGATAGATGAAGTGCTTTTGTTTTCTTTTGTTTTTGGAGTACAGAATCTGTGCCCCCCCCCCTTTGTTTCTGGGGCTAAGCAGGAAAAAAAAGGAGAATTCCTTTTACAGTAAAACATACTGGGACTTTGCCAAAACAGGATCAAAAGGAGCAATACATTATCCTGAAAAGCTTTGTATCTGGCACTTGAGTAAAGTGGATATTCTTCAAGCCTTCAAATAGCAGATCATTTGTCTGAAAAAATAAAGAATTTGCATTTGATACATGACACATTTTAGTCCTTATTTGGAATTAACTCCTGTACTGTGAGAACCTTTGAGAGATTTAACTGGTTACAGGATTCAGTCTGATCCAGAGTTCTTCACCTCTGAGTGATCAGATCAAGGCTTTGGTTAGTCATTTTACTGTAATGGAAATGGAGTCTGAACTACTCTGTCACCCCTGGAGCAATGCTTTCATATCAAATGCTGTTTCAATGGACAGGGGCCCAAACTTGTCTCCTACATTAGAAGCAAAATTAATTAGGTTTATTTAGTATGTGTCTACTGTAGGTGCTATAGGGCTTATGGCCCTTATGTAATGACATCTTCCTCTTTTGCTTTATAGGGGAAAAGGGGTTCTATGTTACCCCTTTTTAACTCTTCCAAAATGAAAATATATTGCCTGTCACTACTTCTATGTTTAATAATGATTTTTATTATTTCTGGGAGGATGTTCCACAAGCAAATAAACAAGAGATGTGCTCTCAGCCGCACAGTATTGCAACATGTGGTTATTTGGAAATATGGGGCTCCACTATACCCTGCCCCTGTCCCTTATGCCACCTTAAATCAGAAAATCAATTTGGGGTCGAACTTAGAGTTCAAGGAAAGTTAAACAAAATAAGATTAAACAGTTCCTGGCTTTTTTTCTGCAGTTTCAACAAAACGTCTTAATTATTTGTTCTCTTTTCTTAATGTTGTTCTGTTTCTCTGTGTTTCTTTCTTCCCCACTGCAAGACTGTTAACTTCCCAGCCTTTGGTTCCACCTCTTCTCCCTCCCTTGCTGGTTCAGGATGGAAACTGTGCAGGTCTGCCATGCCCTTCCATGTGCAGCTCTCTCCTTCTGGCTCCCAGTAGGGTATTCCTGGGCTTACCACACCTCTCCTCATCTTGTTCTGTCTCTCTCTTTTTTTCCCAGTTGGGCTTCTCCAACCATGCCTCACTCCTCCACTTCCAGCTGTGAAGCTTCCAGCTGTTCCTTTCTTCCTCTGAGGTAAGCATGAAGAGGAAGGGTTTGGGTCATGGATTGGTTCCCTGGGGAGTCCCTGGACCCATTACCTCTCCCTATCACAGTATGACTTCTGTGGAGTTGTAGTGGTGGTTAAAACTAGGGAAAGTGAAGAAGAAAAAAAAAGGAGTCTGAATTTCTTGAAAAGTGTTTTATTTTCCACAAAATACAGGATCCTGCCCCAAGCAGTAGGAACTCAACTATAGACTTTGAACTTGACCACATCAGACCACCCAAAGCTGGTAATAAATATTGAAAATATCAAATTTGGAAGTACCACGGCTTAAAAAAAACCTGGCTATTTATATGTTTACATAATCTTATGGAGTAAAAATTAATCATTTTGCATACTTCCACTATAAGCCAATGGTCAGGTCTGATACTTGTAGTGCTATATATACACCCTTGTAGTGTTACAAAATGCAAGCAGACCACAGTTCAAGCTGTTTGCAGTGCTAAAAAACAGGTGAAAGTCCTGCCAAATGTTGCCTCTTTCAAAAAAGTCCTTCTCAGTGTTTTGTAGCACTATGTGTAATAACTGTACGGGGTGTCTAAGTCCCCCAGCATCCCACAGTCCTCAGCTTCTTCTCCCCAGGTCCGAGGGGGAGAAAGGGAGACAGAAGGTGCAGGGACAAGCTGTTAGGGAGCCCTTCTGGGAGTCTGCTGCAGGTACTGCCATTTCAGAAACCCCTGCAGGAGCTGGCGATAACTGCTGCAGCCAGCAGAGTTGATCTGTTAAGTGGGCAACAGCCACTATGGCCACTGTGGGTGCACAATTGATTGTTGAAGCAGGCAGCAGCGTGACTTTGTCCCAGCTTCTACTGTTAGGCTGGTGCCTGGCTCAGTTGATTGGTCACTGCTCAGCTGATTTGGCAGCTGCTGCTTTTAAGCTGCTGCCAGCTGATCCTTGACAGCCTGCTCATTTCTCCAGCGTGGGAAAGGGTAGCCCCCCACTAAGGGGGTGGAAGGAAAAGAGTAGTACCTTATTGTGCCCAGATTGAGGCACTTACCTTGGGAGTGAGTTTGTAGTGCCTCACCCAAGGGCTACAACATCTGTATACCCACATAACACTGTAAATGAATTCCTGCCCATACCTGAAGTCAGGGATCGACAATTAGTTTGGCTGGAGGGATGTTAATGAGTTTTGGTGAGCTGCTGAGGGTTGCAAGAGTAGCCCCACCCCTTGGTAGGTGTCATTCCTCTTGGTCACCATTCTGGGACTGGAAGTCCTGCTCCTAACCCCTGGCCTTTGCCACCAGAAGTCCCTCTTATTGCCCCTGGAAGTTCTCTTTTTGGGAGGGGGGTTGCCATCTTAGAACTGGAAAAAAACCAAATCATACCAAATCTTGGTAGATGTTTGACTTTTAGTAAAACATATTTTAATTTTATTTCAAAATATATTTTTGCCCTGATTTATGTGCGTTTGCATAGTGTGTGTAGAGGTAATTGCATAATAGCTAAAAAATAAAGTCTTACCCTTATATATTGTGTCAGGCTGTGGGGGGGGGTATGTGGGGTATAATTGGGGGTGACTGTGTGTTTATGGTGGGGTGTGTGGCTGTGTGTGAGGGGCCATAGGGTATGTTGGAGGGTGTGCGTATGGGTGTGTGAGGTTTGTAGGGCATGAGAGAGAGTAGAGGGGAAGTGAGGAATCACCCACAGACCCCTCCTCTCCCCAGCATGGCACACAGCCCCTGCCACCAGCAGCAGCAGCAGGCAATGGGCCCTTGGAGTGCTCATGGCCTGTGCAGGCATAGCTGCCCAGTGGTACATAACTCTGGCCACTTCCAGGAGCTGCACATGATAGTAAGGATTGGAGCCAAGCCAGACTACCTCTATCATGTGAGGCTCCCTGAAGCTCACGTGCAACTCCCAGGACTCTCATGCTACCATGGGGAAGCTCTGCATGATGGAGCCCTCCTGGCTGCCACCATATGCAGCTTCTGGGACTCCACCAGGAAGCAGGGAGTAGGGATCCCTGCCACTTTCAGAGTCCTGGGAGCTGCATGTGACTGCAAGAAGTGGGGAAAGCATCTGGCTCCATCATGTGGGTCTTTCCCCACAGTGGAGCATGCATCCTAGGAGCTGCACATGAGCCACAGGGAGCCCCACACATAGAGGTGGGCTGGCCTGATTCCATTCCTTGCCACTACGTGCAGTTCCTAGAAGTGGCTGGAGCCACATGGCACCACCTAACTATGCCTGTGTAAGCCATTAGCACCTCAAGGGCCTGCTGCCTGCTGATTCTGCTGACAGCAACAGGGGCTGTGCACCATAGGAGAAGGCATGTGGGGGGTCCCCTCAGCCCCCCACCCTCACACCTCCTAACCCCAAAACACCCAAACCTTTCTCACCCTAGCCTCATGGTTCTGCTTTTGTGCTGGGTGTGCACCCTGGGCTTCATGCTTCTGCCACCTGCAGCTTCCCCCCACCCACTACTGCTTCCCTACCTGCTGTCCAGAGTGAGCACTGCAGCATGGACATAATGAGGAACCACTGGAGGCCTGGGAAGCCAAGCACGTCCCCCAGTGGCTACAGTAGTGGCCCCACCCAGAATCTGTATGTGTGGGCTGGGACAGGGCTGGGTCTGGAGCCCTCCCATGCACAAGGGCGTGAGCAAAGCACATGAGCTAGGTGGGGTACAGTTAATTGGTGGGCACCTGTGGACCAGATGAAATTGTTTGGTGGGCTGGATCCAGCCTGCAGGCCATACTTTGCTTGCCCTTACCCTTAGTTATTAGTTCTCAGTTTTATTTAGGGTAACAGCGGCATACAGAAACAGCCTGAGACAGAGATCTAAAGCCTTAACAAAAATGAATATAAAAGGGTCTTCTGAGATTCCTGTTGTGACCTGAGCATCTGTATGTAGGTTCTGCGCTCCCTGGTACTACCTAAATTGCATTGTGTTTCTGGTTGCTGTTCTTACGGTATGGTTCTGTTGTGTTGCTGGTTGTTGTGACCAAGATACAACATGTGGGCTGGATTTGGCCCACAGATCAGGTCTTCCAGTCCATGAGGCTCTCCTCAGGTCTGAAATTTGGCAGTCTGGTAAGCAGTAACATAATTAATTGCCATGGCTCCTGGAGCTGTGGCAATTAACACCGCAATTTCTCAGCCTGCCCATAAATTTCTGGACCTGTGGCGAGTGCCACAAGCTAGATCCAGAGCATGAGTGATTAAAGATGAAGAAGATGGACTTTTCTCTGTAGCTGTGAAGTACAGAACTTGGAGCAATAGCCTCAAGTTGCAGTATGGGAAATTTAGACTGAAGATTAGGAGAAACTTTCTGACTATGAGAGTGGTCAGGCATTGGAACAGGATACCTAGAGAAGTTGTGGAATCTCCATCCTAGGAAACATTCAAAAGCAGGGTGGACAGACACTTGGCTGGAATGGGTAGTCACAGATAATCATGTCTTTAGCAGGGGCTGAATTAGCTGACCATGTGAGTTCCCTTCCAGCCCCACTTTCCTATGATCCTATGAAGCTACATTATCTAACCTGTAGAGCTGCCCACAGGGCCAGAAATTTGGTAGTAGGAAGAGCACTGCTGCCATGGCTCTGGAAGCCACAGCCATTAATGGTGTTGCTGCTGCCAAATCTCAGCCCCACAAGCTATAAGACACAGCTCTGCACCCCAGGTCCAGCCTGCAGATGAAGCCTGGACTCTGAATCCAGCCTATGAAATGTCCCCATAAGCTGGATGTAGTTCTTGGGGACAGATGACTTGGATGTGTCTGATTCATATGAAAGAGGAAATCAAAATGTTATATTAGGTTAAATAGGCTGAAACCAATGTGTACAAAGAAGTTTGGGGTTTTTTTGCCATTTAAAGCACTTAATTGAAATGACTTAACAGAAGTGCATGGCTTTACAGCAATTTAAAATGGGCACAGTGCTTTAAATTAACCCTTGTTAATGAGGCTACTTATGGATGTAAGCCCCACCACCAAAAATGGTGCTTTACTTTAAACTCTGAGCACCTGCGCACCAAGCCTAGCACATGTCCAGAAGAGGCATCGCATTAGTTGGATCTGGTTCACCCAAAATTTGTATAGATTGGGTGCCTAACCAGGGCTTTTGGGTGCTTTTTTAAATAGCTGGTTGAATCAACTTTTAGATAAAAGCACCAAAAAATCCTGGTGAAGTTAACTCTATACAGATGCTACAGAGCCAGGTCAAAGTAATGTGTTGCTACTTCCAGCAAAGTGCATTTTTTTATTAAATTTGAAGCACCATATTTAACAGCACTTCAAATACCTTCTGTGCACTAGTCAAATATCTGACCAGTGGTGAAGCCCCAAGAGGCTGCAGAGCACCCGCCAGCCTGGAAGTACAAGGAGGCTCAGAGCCCTGCCCCAGACCCCCCACCATTAAACACGTCACTTCTGTCAAGTTTAAAGCACTGTAACTTTATAGTGCTATAAAAAGTGTTCTAAATTATAGCACTGTAAAACATGCACAGAGCATTTTCTGTACACACCTAAGTTCTGTAAGAATAATTCTGTAAAACAATCAAAAAGAGCATCACAGAGAATACTGAATTTGATTTAGAATTAAAAATTTGAAGTGTTACTATTCAGTTTTCTATTAATTAAGGCTGTGATAGATATTTTCAGTAATCATGCCAAATACTGAAACTGATTCTGTGTAGGCCTGTCTATGGGGAGTTGACTGCAGAATCAGAGGTCTTAGTGGACTGTTATTACCAACAGGGAAAGAACACAATTCGATTATTTTGAAAATGTGCTTTAAGGATGTTTGAACGTCTCAGGTCAAATTCTCCCTTCAGACATGCTTGGGTAATAGCAAAGTAACTCTGAAGAAACAAATGACTTAAACATTTAACCAGTGAGAATGAAGGACGGTTTTGATACATTTTCTGTTTATTTTTAACTTCACACATACAGCATATTTAAATATTTTATAGTCACAACTGATTTTGTTAACAAGCTGTGACAAGTCAAGGAATCTGCCTATTCACAACTTAAGAATTCTGGTTGCACCTTGAAATTACTGTATCACTGAATGCCTCAGTTTAGATGAATGTCTAAGCCATATGATGTCAGGACTGCCATGTACCTAGGAGCAACGAGGAACAAAGGAGGATGTTTAAACTTTAATGATTACCCATACCACTTACAGAAAGATAGAAACATAGGCCTGGAAGGGGCCTCTGGAGGTCATCTAGTCACACCCCCTGCTTAACATAGGGTCTTCCCTATCCTAACCATCCCCTACAAATGGAGCAACATGTCTACTACCTTGGAGGCAATCTTGATAGGAGACCTTGATCACCTGACAAAATGGGAGAGAGATTATAAAAAGAAATCTCTCCTAGCAGCTGCCTTAAAAGAAGTTGGGGTATGGGAGGAGAACTGAGGATTGTTATAGCAGGAAAATCCTACTTTTTACTGCAGACTTACCAAGGGAGAGGGAAGATGCTGCATGGAAGATACAAAGAGTCTGTTATTTAGAAGGAAAGCCATGTAAGGGTGGACTCTTCTCTAAGTCCAAAGAATGCTCTGGGAGCTTGGGGGAAGGGTGTACTTAAGCCGCTGGGAACAGGTGGTTCAGCACCGTCCCTGGAGATCCAAGACAGCTGACAAACAAAGTCTTATTTTTCTAATAGACAGCGTGTGCTCAGGAAGTGTGCCAGAGAGGCTAAGGAAAGGGTCAGTGCCACAGTCAACTCACACCAGAGAATCTGAGTCCAGGATAGTGGGACTCAAACATAGCCATCTAGTGGGGCAGTCCAACTCAGGAACAATTATATAATCGCCTAAAGATAATTTTATCTAGCTCACATTCTCCCATTTAGTTATAAGAATGCCACGTGGGTCTCCATAAAGAGCTTTACTAAAGTTCATGTAGATTATGTCCATTATCATATTCCATCATCCACTAAACTACTTATTGTATCAAAGAAGGGTATTCAGTTGGTCTAGCATCATTTCTTCATAACAAATCTAGATTGCGAGCTAGTGAACACCCTTTTCTCCTAGAGGTCTTCACAAACTGAATGTTTTGGCTTTGCTCTGGTAAGTTCCCAAGTAATTTAAAGCTAGGCTGCCCAGTCTACAATTTTCTGGGCCCCTCCCTTTTCCCATTTTAGTAATAAATACAGCGTTAACCTGTCTCCATTCCACTGGGATTTAACCTGTCATTCATGAGTTTGCAGATATTATTTCCAGTGCCTCTGGGATTCCTGAACAGTGTTTCCCTTCTCAGGACTTCGGGGTTAATTCTGTCAGGTCTTGCTGACTTAAACTGATTCAAATTTGCCAAGAGTTTAACATTCACTTTTTCATATGCCTCTCTCCCCTCTCCACCATCCACCCAGATTTTTTACATGAATGGAAGGAACAAAGCATTTCAAACATTATTTTCCCTACATCTGCTTTTTCCACAGTCCTTACATCTTTCAGCTTCAAGTGATTCATTACAATGCTATGTTGACACAGAAAGCTGAGCAGACATTGTTTTTGGGGAAAAAAAAATTAATAGAAATCCTATATTTTCCAGAGCCATTTTATGTACATTTACAGTATTCCTTCAACCTCATGCTGGCCAGCAGATACTCCTTCAGGCAGACATCTGAGACATTTGTAAATTATATGTTGGCTATCTAATAGAAATGTTCTTGTAATTAGGCTATTTATTACATTTAGTTCTAATTGGTAGTAATAGGGCTTTCTGGGATTGCTCATGGCAAGTAAACTCAGTCTAGAAATGCAAACTTTTGGAATTTCCATTTCATTTCTTGCTTCATTAGTTTCATTAACTTACAAATTGATGAATACATAAAATTAAAAAGTAATTTCCTTTTAATAATTTAAAAAAAAATCCCTTTCTCCAAGTATGGAATCCATTTAATCTGCAGTTTTAAATTCTGCTTTTAATTGTTTTTTTCCATTGTTTTTTTATCAAAGGCATAATTGAACTTGTATGAACCGGCTTTCAATGCAACTAGATATCAGGAAGCTTAACTCAGAGTGTGTTTCACTAGGTAACATGCAATTATTTCTAAAATGTTTGATATACCAGTTTTTTACTTTTTCACAGGTTTCACCATGTGTGGAAGGATGTGTGGGTTGAGTATTTGCAAGTGTGGATTTATGTGGGGAAATCAAATCGAGACAGAGAGAAAAAAAGTTTCCTATTTTTTTTTTCTTATACAAGGACAGATTGCTTGGGATTTATATTGTTTCCTGTTTAATAGAGGTAGCCTTCATTTTGATGTTTTCCCACAACTGTGACAAATGGTGGCTAAAAAGAAATGGAGAGAATGTAATCAATCTTAACACCTTTACAAATAGTTGAAAACAAAGATGAAAAAGGACAGAAAAGAGGAAACAGTCTGAAATAAATAATTATCTCTGGGATAAGGAAACTGTAAAAGAAGAGTTAGGGTGAGGTCCTAATTCTTGGAGAAGCTAGCAGGTGTTGTTCTGACATCCCTGCATGCACAGCACGGTGGCTGCAGTGGACATGGAAGCAGTACACACATGGGATGAGAGTGGAATATTGGTGTTAAACTCCACAGCAGGCAACAATACTTGTGCATGCTTGTAATAACAGGTACAAGCTGAATGCACAGTGACTGGAGCTACTGTGCAGTAGTGCCCGCTGATGGCCTTTTTGTGATGCAAATGTGCAGTAAACCAATTCTACTGTGCATTAGCGCATATTTTGTCTGCCATAGAATTAGTCTACTGTACATTCTGCATCTTGTATCGATGTGCCCAGTGTGAATCTAAACCCCTAATACATAGTAGCATTGCATTAGATAGCTTTTATTTTTTTCAGTTTCAGAATACGTAGGTCTACTGTGTGATAACAACAGAAACTGCTGCTAATAGAGCTAAAGCATACTGCAGGTATCATTCAAAGTGTAAGTCTTTAGTCATTCCGCACACTGACTATTATTGAAAAGAGAAGCCATGACAGTAGAAATACATTTGGTGTTCCTTCAGTAGGATTTTATTTCCACAACAATAAGCTACAGAGGGTGCATCTATGCAAGGCGTTTGGAGCACAGTAGACCAATTCTACTGCACATTAGCATGATGGACAAAACGCATGCTAATGCACAGTAAAATTAATCTACTGTGCATTATCATCACCAAAAAAACTACGCACCATGGCTAATGTGCAGTAGCACTGATTACAGTGCATTAAGATAGTACCTGTAATTACAGGTACTAAACTTAATGCACCGGAATTACAGCGCTTTACTAAACATGTAGACGTGCCCAGAAGGTACAATTCAAACTTCAAATCAACTCCAGGACCTTTAAATGTTTCCATCATGAATAAGTTATCAAAACAGATTAGGGTCTGATCCAACCACTTGAACTTCCCATTGAAAATATTCCCATAAACTCGTTGTGAGCATTGGATTGGACTCCTAGTTTAAAAACACCTAAGGAATTGAAAAGTTCTTGTAAAAAACTACAAGTTCCCGAATATTGAAAATTTAGCAGTTCAGAATAGGACAAAGCTTATTTACTTATATAATATTCATTTGTTCATGTACATATGACCCGAAATATATTCTGTGGGCTTTCTATTAAGACAGGCTAGACCAGAATTCCTTTTGTGTTTATACTCATAAAAGTTTTCTGAGCACAGTTGAGTATGCAGTTGATAATCTGGATGCACAAGTATTATTGCTTGAAAAAATGCATATGCACATACCTATGCTTGTAAAAATTATTTAAAAGTCTATGAAAACAAAGGTACGTGTGCATTTTTTAATAAACTCTATTGTTTTGGCCTGAATTCAATGTATGACTGTAATGTACTGTAATCCTAGGGCACAGTAGTAATAACTAAGGATGAATTTTTAAACTTAGATGAACTGGCCCCTTTTCATAATTGTAATGTAGGCATGTAAAAGTATTTTTTAGTGTAATAACAAGATGTAAACCAATACAATTCTCATTAACACCAACCAGATGGAGATAGAGCCCAATATAGTTTCCAAGCCACATGTAAATGTTATTATTTTAACGTCAATAAAAATACTTCCAGATATAGATGGCATGTGTGTTTGCATGTTTTGTATTTATCTTTTCCCTAGACTTGAAAATCCTTACAGCACAACTTCAGGATCAAGATCAACGATGACCTTGACAGGCTGCACTCATGGGCAAAATGGAATCAGCTAAGGTTTAACAGAGATGAGTGCAAAGTCCTTCCTCTGGGTAGGAATGACCCTCACCACAACTGCATGATGGGTGGTGGCCCACTGGCTGGCATAGCATCTGAGTGAGACCTGGGGCTTACAATCAATCAAAAGATAAATATGAGTCAGTAGCGAGATGAGGTTGCTAGAAAGGCAAATACAACTCTGGCGTGCATCAGCCAATGTGTGTCCA
The DNA here is from genome assembly GCA_030014935.1 of Caiman crocodilus. NCBI lineage: Eukaryota > Metazoa > Chordata > Crocodylia > Alligatoridae > Caiman > Caiman crocodilus. The sequence continues at coordinate 13,932,365 of JAGPOW010003685.1, forward strand.
ATAGAACCAGGGAGGTGCTCCTCCCTCTCTATTTGGCACCACCTGGAGTACTATGTCCAGTTCTGGGCACCACACTTCAAGAAGTACATGGATAATCTCAAGAGGGTGCAAAGAAGAGCCGCCCATATGGTCAAAGGCATGAAGAATAGGCTTTATAAGGAAAACAAGACTTGGGGAACTGGGCCTGCTCAAGAAGGCTGAGAAGTGACTTGATAACCACCTGTAAGTACATCAGGCATGAACACCATGATTTGGGTGAAAAACTCTTCAGGAAGCCACCTCAAGGGTGGACAAGGACCAATGGATATAAGTTTATCAAGGGTAAATTCAGGCTAGATATAAGAAAGAACTTCTCTGTAAGGGTCACCAGAATCTAGAACATACTCCCAGCAGAGGTGGTGCAGTCACCATCCTTGGAGGTGTTCAAGAAGAGACTAGACAGGCATTGATCTTGTCTGGGCCCAATAAATTCCTGGCCATAGCAGGGGACTGGACATGACGATCTTAAAGGTCCCTTCTAGTTCTACAGTTCTATGATTCATATAATTTTCTGAAACCATTTTTAAACAAATGATAAACAAATTTAGCACATATTATTTTGCTTTTACATCACAGAGGCAATGGGTTATTTAATTAAAATGTAAGTACAGTAACATGAACTTTGCTAAACAGCAACTTTGTTACTAAGCAACAACATTGTTGCTAAACAACCTGTTTTCAAGGTGCTCACTTATAGGTACAATAAGGAATGGGTCCTACTGACCCTCAATAGCCAAGATGGGATTTTTGTATGTTCTAGTGAAAATTATTCATTAAAAGAAACTTAACCTCTTAGCAGGACCTCATAATGCAACTCTTAGCTCCCAATCTAGATTTGTTATGAAAAAATGATCCTATATTGAATGGCTACGGTTCTTTGACAGGGTAAATAGGTTTAGTAGGATGATAGGACATGATGATGAAGAACATAATATACCTAGATTTCCATGTCTATTAATAGAGTACTGTTTTATGCTTGCTTTTTACAGTACTTATAGTTACTATAGAATTGTCCACAATCCAGCTTTATCTCAACAAGCTCTGAAAGCTTTTTCTTACTGTTGTCTTCTTGGATTGGGAAAACCTAGCCAAATGAGACTCCTCTGTTTAGGTTGATCCCCGATTCCATAGTCAAAGCCAAGTTCTCTTTTTTTCCTATCTCCTCCTTTGCAGAATCCTGGAAGAGGTCTGTAAGCCTGCTGTCTATTACTAGTGAAAAATGTCCAGATGAGTCAATACTGGGCCATTAAAAACTAGGCAACCAAATTTCTATGAAATGTATATAGTTTCACATGGGCTAATTTGCATATTTATCAATTAAATCTGTGCCACCAACACTCATTTCAAACCCATGACCACTTTCATTTTCATCTCCTCAAGGGCAGACAGGCCTCTGTTTGCATCTAATGGCAACCAATTTCAACCCAATTTCAATTTCTCTAGCTCCATTCCCCATCAAGTTTTCTGTCTCTTTGTCAACCCACAAAGAAGGTTATGCTTGTTTCTGCCCTTCCACTGTATCTTCTCTTTTTTTTTAACTACTTTCCACCGTTTTGCTCCTACCTCTCTATCCATATTTTTAGACTAAATATTCAGCCCCCTGCTTTTGCTCTTCTCTTGCCTCTTGATCTGTGATTTCCTCTGTAGCTTTGCATGCCCACTTGAGCCCACATTTTAGTTCTTTACCTCTAACATTCACCTTTCTTTTGACACCCACTATGCCTTTCTGCTCCTATTTCTCACTTCCCTAGCACTGCTGACTTCTCCCATTCACCTCTGTCCTTCAACTCTATACATCTCACCTTACACCCCTCTTCCAATCTCTTCTCTGAGCTTTCTGATGTTCATTAGTTCCTGCACAGGCACTGAAACTTGATAAGGGAGGAGTGAAGGCCCAAAGATACTGGTGTTCTTACTAATACCTCTTTTTCACCAGCTGGCCTTTAACAAGCAGCCTTCCTTCATAACATTTGAGACAAAATACCTTGCTAGCCTCAATCAGAGAAGAGTGGGCTATTTAGGCTAGGTGCAGACATTCAAAAAAACCCAATACAGAATTGATCTAAGTTGCATGGTTTTCTGTAAGCAGAGTAGTTTATATTGGTAGTGAATGGAACACACATTTGCCTTTTGGGGAGTGAGGGGAAAAGGAGGATAAAAAAAAATCTTATACCAGGTTTTAAACCAGTCTGTGTGTCAAACTTCTTCTTTTATGGATATAGGCCAGTATTGTATGCCAAACTTGGTATGAGTATAAACTGTTTCTGAACACATATATCAGTAAAAATGTAACGTCTGTACCTAACCTAACGATAGTTAAAAAGAAAAGGAAACGCTTTCTGAAATACAACACACGAGCAAAACAAGAAATCCTTTACAGTGTGGAGAACGCCTGGCTGTGTGATACACTGTGCTGCAGATGTGCTTGCGGTCACATACTACGTGGCTATGCTCATTCGGGCACGCCAAAGAAGTCAATGTCTCAGCAGGCAGACAAAAGAGCAGGTGATAAAAGCATAAAGCCAGAGCTCTGGATTAAAATCCACAGAATGACTGTATCCCATGTCGGCTGCCTGCTATACTGATGCACTGTGATACAGAGAGTGGGAGTCAGCAGTGAGCACTTTTTCCACCACAAGTGAGCCAAACTGCAGCCTGCAAAACTTACGCAAGGAAGGCTTTTCCTGATAAAAGGCAAAATCCACAAGGGACATCTCTTGGCACCTATGAGACCTAAGTGGAACTTTGGGGATTAGGGTGGAAGTCTGGAAATGGCCGAGTAAAAACTCGGAAATGTTCTCAAGAGCAGATACAGTCAGGCCCTGAAGAAAGTATTCTGACAAGCTCAGCAAATACCAGAAACGCCTTTCAAGTGAAGTTTAATTATAAAAGCCTATTGTTTCCATTATTGTTTAATGATTCTTCTCTAAGTAGCTCAAAGGTTTATATTAGAGGTTAATTATTCTTGGATATTTTTAAAGGGATATTAGATATTTTCCTCTCTCTCATCATCTGGCAACTGAACCATGAAGACTAGTAAAGTAAACAGCAGTGTTGGAATTGGTGGAAACAATTTAAATCAGAGAAAGAACGCCATGTCAGATGTCTTGGTATTCTTGCATGAAAATCAGGCTACTAGCAAATTAAATTAACTTTCTGTGACGGAAGTAACTTGTGAATAAGTCTTCCAGTTCTGCCTCTGAATTCAAAATGAGTTTTAAATGTGAAATGCTTTTTCTTTTCCTCTCCTTCTTAGATAAAACACATTCTCTGATCTTATTCATAGATTGTTAGGGGCTGAAAAAGACCTTGTATATCATCGGGTCCAGTCTTCCTGCACTAGGCAGGAAAAGATAACCTTGGTCAAATGACCCTAGCAAGGTGACTGTCTAGTTTCCTTTTGAAGATTTCTGGGGTAGTGACTGTATCACCTCTGGAGGGAGTTTATTCCACAGTCTGGACACCCAGACTTGAAGGAGTTTTTCCTGGAATTGAGCCTGAAGTGGCCTTCCAGCAGTTTGTATCCATTGCTCCTGGTCTTCCCCAGGGGTGCCCTAGTAAACAGCTGTTCACCAAGTTATTGATGTACTCCCCTGATGAACCAGTAAGCTGCTACCAAGTCCCCTCTCACCCTTCTCTTCTGTAGGCGGAAGAGGCCCAAGTCCCTCAGCCTCTCCTCATATGGCTGTTCTCTCGACCCTCTCAAGTTTTTCCATGTTCTTGTTGAAGTGCAGCGCCCAGAACTGGATGCAGTACTCCAGCTGTGGTCTCACCAGTGCAGAGTACAATAGTTTCATAGTAACTAGGGTCAGAAGGGGCCTAGAGCAGGCCATCTAGTCTGACCCCCTGCCAATGGCAGGAAACAAGTGCTGGGGTCACAGGA
>JAGPOW010003685.1:13936386-13961431 GCA_030014935.1 Caiman crocodilus
CCTTCCTAACAGCCCTCCGACACGCCCGAGCACAAGAAGAGTACTCCTCTTTGGAGGCTGCTCCCTCCTTCCAAAGATAGTATGCCTCCCTCTTTGCCCCCAGGGCCCCCTGAATATCCCTATTTAGCCACAGGGGCTTCCGGGCACCCAATAGGAGTATCACTTCCTTAGTTTTGCATGAGATGCAAAGGTTAATGCATGCCAGCATGTTGTTTGCCCTGCTGGTCACAGCATTGCACTGCTGGCTCATGTTCATGTGATGGTTGATCACTACCCCTAGGTCCCTTTCAGCTGTGGTGCAAGTCAAATTGTCGCCACCAAGCCTGTTGGCATGTTGGGCATTGGTTGCCCTCAGATGGAGCACCTTTCACTTCTGAGTGTTGAACTTCATCTGATTCTGGTCTACCCAACTCTCCAGCCTGTCCAAGTCCACCTATATCTGCAGCCTATCTTCTGGCATGACCATGCTCCCCCATAACTGGGTGTCTTCCACAAACTTGGCCAGTGAGCTTTTCACCCCCACGTCCAAATCATTGATGAAGATGTTGAAAAGCACCGGTCCAAGCATGGACCTGTGAGGGACACCACTAGCCACTTCTGATCAGGATGACACAGATCCATTCATGAAAACTCTCTGGGTCCTGCCATGAAACCAGTTTTCCACCCACTTAAATGTTGAGCAGTTAAGACCACAATCTTCCATTTTTTTCCACAAACATATTGTGGGATACTAGATCAAAAGCCTTTTGGAAATCTAAGTATATAATGTCAACTTTCTCTCCCATGTCCAGGTGGTGAGAGACCTGTTCCTAGAACGAGATGAGGTTGGTAAGAGAAGACCTGCCCACAGTGAAGCCATGCTGGCTGTCATTCAGATATGCCCTCAATGAGCATATCGCACATAGATTTTTTTTAATGAGTTTTTCCAGGATTTTCCTGGAGATGGGGGTTAGGCTTATTGGCCTATATTTGTCCAGGTCTTCCCTCTTCCCCTCCTTGAAGATGGACACAATGCTGGCCCTCTTCCAGTCCTTAGGGATCTCCCGTGTGCCATGATTTCTGAAAGAGTTTTGCCAGGGGTTCCACAATAACCTCAGCCAGCTCCATCAGCACTCTCGGGCGAAGTCCATCTGGTCCTGCTGACTTATACATGTCTAGCTTTTTGGGTTGGTTTTGCACAAGCTCAGCATCCACAGTGGGAAGCCTATCATTCCCACCATGCCCCCTGTGATTCTTATCTCACTTGTCTTTCTCCTTGGTATGGTGAAATACTGAAGCAAAGTGGGCATTCATGAGTTTAGTTTTTTTTTCCTGAGTGTCCATTACCAGCTCTACTGCAGTGTTAAGCAGGAGCCCTACATTTACATTTGTTTTCCTTCTGCTCCGTATGTACCTAAAGAAGGATTTTTTATTGTCCTTGACTTCCTTGGCTAACAAACTTAGATGTTGTCTTAGGTTTCCTAATCATTTCCCTACAAGTGTGGACTATACTGTTGTATAGTCCTTCTTGAGGACTGTCCCTAGTTTCCACTGTGTGTACACCTTTTTTTTTCTTTTTTGAGAGGACTGCAATCTTGTGAACATGGAATGGACTATTTGAGAATAAAAGTTATATTGCACTGACATAGTGTAGAATCCTGATGACAAATAATAATAATAGGCCAATTGGTACTCCATTTTTAAATCAGTCAAAACTCCACTGATGTGAATGAGGGTTTTGCTAAAAGAGGACTGAAACAAAACTTTCATATTTGGTTCATACAAAAAAAAAAAGTAATGTTGTCTATAACCTGAAGATATTGGGCATTTATATAAATACTTTCTCACCGCAGTCTCCAGTGGATCTCTGGCACATGGAGCAGACTCAGTTAATCGAGTTTGCTCTGCGTGCAAGCTGATGCACTGCATTGCTTGCAGTTGTATAAGTGGCAAAATGTGCATCAGTGTGGAGAAAATGGCAGCGTGCTTTTGAGAAACACCTTCGACTGCTGCTATTTTCTGTGCACTGACATGCATTTCACCATTTATACAACTGTATGCATCATATCACCAGGGGCTTTTCAAAGCATAGCCCATTCCTTTTAAGGAACAAGATATCTTGAAAACAATTTTTAAACCCAGCATTTTGACATATCCCATTTATTAAACAGCTGGAGTTGTTTTGTATTATTGGAAAAATATACTGATTTCTTAGCATCAATATTCATTGTTCTGGACTGAAAAATAGGGTCCAACTTATTTCGATTGACTTTACTGAGGATAACATTGACGATAACAATCAGAAAGATCAGAGGGAAAAAAATACCAAAGTTTGGGCTGAATGTGCAACTTGAACTCTGCCTCCTAATACACACAGATGTCACTATGTTTTCAGCAGTCTATCCAATAAACAACAGATCAGGATTCAACACCATCTTATAATTTAGAGAAGCTATAAAAGGTCAATTTTTCAACAATACAAAAGTTTAACAGTAGAATACAGACAAGATTCAGTACCAGGACCTACGCTGGTTAATATATTTACTAAATCCCAGAAAAGTGCTAGTAATTCTATTTTATGTAGGTCCATATACCAAACGCGTCATTCAGTTATCCAAATGCTCACATTTAATTAGCACAACTCATTGTTCCATGTTCATTCTCTCATCCTCAGCAATGAGGTAGTAAATTAAACAAAAGATAGAATTCTAAAAGCACTTCTGTGAGAGCCAATGGCATTTGGGGTAAGGTTGCACATCACACTTAGACCATACAAAATCTGGGAAATATTAATTGCTCTTAAAGTTAGAATTTAGTGCTAGCGTTTGTACATTATATATCACTACTTTCCTACACAGTTCAGACTTGCCGCTAGCTGGCTGGTGAGAAGAGGCATGGTTTAATTTAAAAGACATAGGGCCTCCAACCCTCAGGCAAGGGTACTGAGAGTAGTGCGTGCTGGGTTTTGCTCATTTTCTCTATGGAGCAAAGTGAAGTTACCCTAACATGAGCTAGGTAGCATGGCCCAGAGTTAATCCTTGCCTGAAAAAGCTTACCTGTGATATGCTCAGAGGGCACTTAGCATGATTTAACAAGTGTTAACATGCAAATGTTCACATTAAGTGTTGTGAGTATAACTTAAGTGTACCGTGTAACTTCACCCTTACACTTTTAGCTCACATAGCCCCTGCTCTTTAAAGGTATTTAAGTCCTAATTTCCATCGATTTCCCCTTTATGAAGTAAGGCTATATGCTTCTTTGAATACCTTACTCAAAACAACTTGGATTAGTCAGAACTGAGAGCAATTTAACAGGGACAATAGAGCTGGTGGGAAAAATATTTTTGTAAACAATTACATTTTTCAAACTTGGCAAATAAATTCAGTGTTGACAAAATAAAGCATGCTGAAAGGAAACATTTGAACTGTTGTTCCTCACTGTTTTACAAATTAACTGAAAGAGCTCAACAAAAATACTTAAAAAATCATTGTGGATGGATCAGTTAAGACCTCTGTTCAATGTAAATTGACAGTATTAAAAAAAAAGTTAGGATTCAAAAGAATTAATGAATAATGAGTTTGACTCTAGTCACTCAGTCTCTAAAATAATATTACAGAAGAGGAAATGTTTGAATTTGACCAAGGAAAATTATCAGAGGAATAGGAAGGCTTCCAAGTGAATATAAATCACAAATACTCTGGATTTTTTAGAGGAAATGTGTAAGGGGGCGTCATGAAATAAGGATGCCAATACAAATCAGGTCAAATGGTAACATCTCTAAGACATGAAAAGCAGTGAATTCATAAACTCAAAAATACTACATTATACTGTGCAAATTTACCTATGGAACCCATTGCCATGAAAATTTAGCAGGAGCCCTTAGCAGGAATTTAGCAGAATTAGCAAAAGACTTAGACATTTTTAATGCTAATCTAAATATGCAGTTACATTACAGAAGATTAAAAGAAACTTTATGAAGGAGGTTAAAAAGTTTTATGCTTGAAGGCATTAAATTAGACTAACCAAAAAGCTGAGAAAAACAGCTATGTACATTCTATAATTTCAGGGCCTGGCTGAAGTTGGAAATACAATACCAAGTAGCTACCATTAGTTTGGATTAGTATAATCCAGTTGTCTTAAACAGTTCTCACCCAGGTCTCAGGTTTGCTTATCTATGAGTTCTGAGTACTAAGACATAGATCAGAGAAGTCAGAGAGGCAAACTCCCCACCCCACCCCACCCTTCATTGTCTGAGATGCATGTTTATAAGCATGCTTTATTCTTTGAGAACCCTCACCTAACTGTAGTATATTTTAGATAAGAGTCAAAGGGTGTGTCTACACAAGATGCATTACTGCACAGTAGAGCATCACTGCCTACGTGTGCAGATCTTCACTGGGTGCGTCTACAAGAGATGCTATGTCACTGTAGCAACGACCTACACCAGTGGAGCTCATTACTGCAGTGATGTGGCATCGGCAGCACAAAGTTTGATGCTATTGCTACCGCACAGTAACAATAAACTATGTCACTGTAGCTCATTGATATGGTGATGTAGGGTCTAAAAATAACCATGCATTACTGGGACTGCACAGTAAAAATAACCGTGCTTTACTGGGACTTCTCCAAATGTGCAATCAGAAGCATGTGTAGACACACCCACTGACCAGTAATTTGCTCTACTCTGCAGTTGATTTGCTACCTGCAAATGCAGGTAGTAAATTAATTGCCAAGTAGTTACTGAACGGTAAGGCATGTACAGACGGCCAGCAACTGGAAGCAAATTTGACTCCCAGTTAGCCAGGCAGCAGGGGATGGGAAACAATGTCTCCCTGCCCCAGCAGCAGGCAACTTCCACAATTGCAGTGCAGGGGCTTGGAGATTGGTCCCTGACCCTAGGAACTGCCTGCTTCAGGAGCGGACTCTGGTGATGGACCCAAGCCTGGGACAATGTCCCCCCAGCCCCAGAAGCACGGAGCTCCTGGCCCCAACTCTACAACCTGCCTATCCCCCCAGCTCTTTCCAAGCCCCTGCACTGAATCAGGGAGCCAGGGCTGGGAGCTTTCTGCTACTCATGCAGGAAGACATTGTCTCAGCCCAGGCTCCACCACCAGAGCCCATCACAGCAGCAGGTAGCTCCAGGGAGCAGAAAGCAACCTCCAAGCCCTCACCAGGAGACAGCTGTCTCCTGGCTCCATGCTCCTTGCCAGCCCCTGGGCTAGCCCCCTGGGTGCTTCAGGGGCCCAGAGCAGAGTGAAAACAGCCCTTTCTGGGCACCCAAATTGAGCTAGTTTGAGGAAGAGACACTGGAGGTGACCTTCAATAGTAAGCAGTGTTTAAAGGGAGGCTGGAGTTTCAATTCTTCTCCTCAAGCTCTTCTCTGAGAATGTACAGAAGACAACGGACCTTTTGATTCCCATTGCAGCAAAGAAAGACTTGTTTGCTAATTTTTTTTCATTGGATCATTTTTATAGCTGGAAATAATTTTGGACAAGTGTTCTAACTCCAAATTTAGCAGGCAGAAGGAGGCACATAGTGGTACATGACATGGTTTCCCTGTCATTGACAGCAAAGAGAGAGAGAGAGAGAGAACTACCATGATCCTAGCTGGAATGGGGGTTGAGGGAATACATAGCAGAAACCCTCAGTCCCATTTTAGTGGAGCTTTGGTTTGTTCCTGGGAGTTCCTGCTATTTCAGTTTCTCTGAAAAACACAGAAGTATACTACTATGCAAAATATACTGCAACCACTGAAAACTAAATATTACGGCAGAATCTATGACTGAACTTATACCAGGGGCGGGCAATTATTTCAGGCAAAGGGCTGCTTACTGAGTTTTGGCAAGCCATTGAGGGCCGCATGACAGGTGGCCATGAGCAAATAAATATTAATTTTCAAACATTTGTAGAGGCCCCATGGGCCAGATAGAACGGCCTGGTGGGCTGCATGTGGCCCACGGGCTGCATTTTACCCACCCCTGACTTATACTATGGGCCATGTACTTATGCAAGTATAAAGCAGAAAGCAGAGAAAATCTAAACTCCGCCCCCCTACACTCTCAGAGGAAAAATGCTGGAGAGCAGTCACATTGGGCTGAGAACAGATTCCTACTTTCTTTACCTGCTAGCTCAGTGGAGTTCATTAAAAGTGCAATTTTCTCAGCCAACACTTCTGAACTATGCTCTCAACATATATATTTGGCTCTAAGTAAGCAGTGAAGTTTGAACATTTTGGCATGTATGTTGTGTACTCAAGTAGGAGGTACAGTTTAAGTGTCAATGAGATGGAACTTACAGAACACAGCAGATTTATGTCCAGGGAAGTTCATTGATGTTTCTTTAATTTCCATCTCTGTCTCCAGATATCTCTTCAGATCATCTTCTGGATTGTATATTTTCAGCACTGATAATATTATGTTTTGTAACCTAAGGTCAGCATTATTTCTATGATTAGAAAAGTGATCCTTAAGATATAATATTATCACCTCTATAAATTATGGTAATTATCCAACCCATAATGTTTCTGCCCTTCTGGCAAAACTTTTCAGATTGTTACTTTGGTTTTAAGGTTAAATACAGACAGTCAAGAAGCTTAAGGCTGAATCACTTCAATCTTCACAGGTTAGTCTAAACTATGTAGACTAAACCAATAAGCAAGTGAACAAACATTCACTTTTGATTCTGGAAATGCAACCACATGCCTGCAGTGGTTCAGGCCAGAAGCCAGGGGATGCCAGCGTAAACCGCCCTGCTTTGCTGGCACAGAAAGCCTGGGCAATGTTTAGTCCACCCACACCATGAGTGGGGGCTTGTGGAGGGGGGAGAGGGTGCAGGGCATCCTGGGGGACTGAAAACTAACTTGAATCTAGAGGGGATCTGGGACAGAAGTTCAATAAAACAATTTACCCTAAATCAGTTAAGTCTGATACTTCATCCATCTAGGTTGATTTTAAAACTGTTTTGGCCATTTTGAAAGTGGCTTATCTGCACTGAACTTCTGTTCTGTTACAGATCTGAACTGGTTTCTGATCACTTATATCAGTTTATGCTTAATTTCTGTCCCTAGTTTAAGGGCCTTGTTACACATTGTACTATGAGTCACATGAACGTTCATCACTGTTAGTGCTAGTTTGGAGTAGTCACATGCTTAGTCTAGAAACCTTCTCTGCCTGCCCCCCACCTACACAGGTATGACTTGCCACTAGAAGCCTGGTGAGCATTGGAAGGACTAGGAACTATAGTTATGAATTGCCACTAGTGGTCTGTTAGGCCAGGACAGGTTTTTATCCCTATTCTATGAGTGGGGGGAGTGGTAAAGAAATCCTGCCCTTCAACATCTGTAGGGAGTGACCAAACCTTAATAAAACAGGAGCTGGGTAGTGCAAATTAGAGATAATCCTGCTATGGAGTGGCAAAACTTTGAGCCATGTAACAGGTGCTTAAGAGTGATACTTGAAAACCACTTTAAGGTGTTAATGTGAGGACAACCCAAGGGTTTGGACTGTCCATACATCCAGGAAAACCACTCAAAATTAGCAGGCAACAATGTGAGCTTGGTACATATTTATTCTATTTCTTAAGTCCTTTTATAACAATGGTTCCTCGTGTTTTGAGGGGCAGTATCAATGTTATTAATTCTTCTTGAATTTTTTTCTTTGAGTTCTTACCAGACAACAGTTAAACCTATTTTAAAGTTTCAGTTTGCAGTAACTTAAATCCTTTACCCTTTTTCCTTGTAATTTTTGGCTGGATTTGAACCAAAACCCTAGTGGTAAAAGGCTATTATTTCATTCTGAACATTTTTCTATCTGGTATTCCCTCTGCCAGCTTTGGTTTATATGACATTTTTGTTTTAACAAGCCTATCTATGTGCAGGGAGGTTAACTGTATGAATGGTCTATTGACTACTTTTTTTTTTGTTAATGTGACTCACCACCATCTAGCAATGATTTTTGACACAGTAGTGTCTTCATTCTTTCATTTTTCTGGGATCTAGAAAATTGGCCTCCTCATGAGAGGAGTACTGAGAATGACCTGTTAGAAAACAGATTTAATGTTCTTGGATATGAAATGGGAGTAAAAAGTCTAACAGCAGAGTAAAGTTTGGCACACCCTTCATACAGATCCATCAAAAGCAATCAAGCCTTTTCTAAATCAGTAAAATTGTTACTGGTGATAAAAGAGTGAATATGCTTCTTGTGTGGATAAGTAACACTTATTTAAACATCTGTACAGTAGTTAAAAGACAATCAGTCTTAACACTGTTCTTCTGTAAAATGTTCTTCTTTGGGGATCTGCTATCATAAAAGAGGAAACTAGAAAGATGGTACAGAAGTGATGTGACTTGTCTAAAAAACTGATTCTCACTTCTGAAAAAGATATACACTAATTCCTTTATAATAAGAGATTCTTTTAGCATTGTCGAGAAAGATTTTTCAACTTCATTAACAAATTATTTTGCAAACAATCTTGTTCAGGCAATGGATTTATTTTCTTTATAGTTTAATTTTGAAATAAAGGACATGATAACATTTGTAGTGAAAGAAACACTGCAGTAGGTGAGCCTGAAAACCCTATAACTGAGAGTATTTAGAAGTTTTCTTTTAGCTTATTATATGCAATCTAATAATCTTCATGTGAAATCTAAAACCTTTAATGTTCTCCCTAATACAGAACTCCATAAAGATGAATGTTCAGAGCTTACCAGCTAGAGACCAGATGGAAGAAACTTTGGCTTTCAATTAGCCCCTCAGCCTTGCCCAATTCATCATCAGAAGCAAACTCCGCTGCCCAACAGACATCAAGTAGTACACAGCCTTCCTTACCTTGGCAAGCAATGTTTAACCTGTCAGCACATCTTTACTGAAACTACTATAAACACTGATATTGGGTTCAGGGGCCATCATAATTTATCCATCTCCTGAATACTTTCCATACAAGGAAGGTGAGACTGACCCCCTCACCTCCCCTTTGGATTAGGCCTTGATCTCCCAGTAATTAGCTTTTTTTTTCTTTTGCTAATTGTTTGTCTGCTACACGTGAGAATTTCTCTCAGCCTCGTCCCCTATGCTGTTTAGATTGCTGTGCCTAGCTTCCTATAACAGAGTCATGGGGAAGAATGTTTGCATCCTGACAGGTGTGCAGCTCCCTGGTCTAACTCATGGCACTTCACAGAAATCACAATGAATCAGACTAACCCTCCCAATCCAATAGACAGTTGTTGTTGGTTTGGGAGGGTGTGTGATCAAGTTCCCCTTGGAACGAATCCGGGAAGAGAGGCTGCATGTCTGCAGCACCCTCCCCCCTCCCAGCTTTCCTGCTTTCTCAGGGGGAGGGCAGGGGGGGCAGGACGTAGGTCCATTCTGGTGTTTCCTCTGCTGTGCTGGAGTGAGGGAGGTGGATTGGAGTCCCCCACTCTGAGGGGGGGTGGGAGACTCCAATCCACTGGTCCCACTCTCCAGCACCGGCTGGGGAACTCCAGACTGGACTTACTCCCCTCCCATTCTTCAGACAATGCGTGGAACAGAGTTCAGCCGTGTCAGCCAAGCCCTGCTTCCGGCTGTGCTGACAGACATGAATTAATGCACTCCACTCTTGTGCACTCCTGTGCATTATATGAGGGTTCAGATGCAGGTGCTCCAGAGTGCCTCAGTTAAAGTCTCTCATTATATGAGGGTTCAGATTGTTGCCCAGTGGGCATTTTTGAGCACTCTGCAGCCATGCACTTCTGTTAGTGCACAGCTATACAGCGCTTTCAGCGGCTGATTGCACAACAAACTGTCACATCTGTCAGCACCATTGTAAATTTCTATCAGCACTCTTTAACATTCAAAAGCTTGTCCACCTTTATCCCAATTTTATAGTTGGTTCAAAAAAACATATCACCCTAAGAAGTCCTTACCTTTTTATAATTTCTGCACAGCTATATCATTCTTACACTGCTTCGTAAAAACTCAAATTCATCAACCATTTCAATAGTTTTGAGATTTTATTTGAAAAAAAGAGTTTATATCAATGAGTATTAATCATTTTTGGGACTTTGTAACTGTTTCAGATATATCTATACTATTGCTGATACCGGTTGATACAAAATAATACGGGCATCAAAAAGCTTATCTATCTGGATGGCATATTAATAGTGGCTTGAGAAAAGGATATTCTTTCCATTCTCTTGATACTGCAGGATGATAGATTTTATTATGTGTAGGTCTTAATGACTTCAGTCACAGCCAAAAAAAAAAGGGGGTGTTAGGTTACATATTACCTAGGAAAGAGGTAAATGACAAGATATATAAAGGTCACATTAAATTGATAATTATTTGAAATAGCTCCCCCTCACCCCCATTTTAATAATTTTTCCAGCCAAATTGGGCTGTTGGAAAGCAAGTTCAATTTTAAATTCTTCAGTAGTCTTTCCAAAGTTATGTGGTTTTGTGGGATTTAACAGTTGCCACAGACTTCCACAGTTTTGTTTTGTTTTCTTTTACTTTAAATCAGGCAATCTCTTTCCTAACTGGCTTTAGTGATAAATTAGATAAGCTATTTTTAAAAGACTCAAAGACTTCAAAAGCATTAGAATGAAAATGTATGCCACTGAAAATAAAACAGTTTTGATCCCTGATAATACTGAATAGTGAGCTATGAGATACATATATTATATATAGCAGCATTAATGTACATAGTGTTAAAATGTAAAACCAATTTCACCATGGGAACCTAGAACACTATTGAACAAAACCTAGATATAAAAGGTATTTTGATCTAATTTCCTATTATTTGAATAGACTCCAGTCCACAGCAACTAGTCGTGACTTCAGGAGCTTCTTAAATATCGAAAGTTAATCAGAAACATGTTACTTAATTAAAGCATACTTTAAATCAGTGATTCTTCCCAACTTGAAGCACCCACTCCATAAATGTTATGATTTAAGCAGCATCCCATTTAAAAATGAAATTATTTATTACAGCACTTACCTCTTGCAGAGGGGCCAAGGAGTGGAGGCAGAGGGGTGGCCATGCAGGGAGGGCCTGAGCCTGCCCTTCAGTACCTATATCCTCACACTTCCTGCATCACCCTTTAAAGAATCTCATGCTGGTGTTGTAATAAATAGAGTTGGCACCTGGGGCAAACCCAGATACAAGAGCAAGGGAAGTGCACAGTTGCAAGAGAGGTGGAGGATGCACGTGGGTTCCGAGAGGGTGGACAAGGGAGGGTGTAATCCTGGAGTTGATGGAGGAGGTGACCATCTCACCCATACTGAAAACTCCTAAACAGACCTGGGCTGAACTACTGCAGCTGCCTCCTCATGCTCTGCTTACACCAGCTTTTGCTCTTAGAGGGGCGGCAGCAACAGCCTGGGACTGTTTAGGGATTCTTAGCACAGATGCCATGGGGCTGAGGCTTGATTTCAGTGCCCCTTCTAACTTGAAACCAGGGGCAGATGCCCTCCTTGCCCACCACTAGTAACACTACTGTTCACTGCCCCTTAGGGTGCCCAGCACCCTGGCTGAGAATCACTGTCTTAAATACTATACAGGGGCTAACGTGACATGTATTACTGAAATGTGACAGCCAGAGGACAGTAAGAAGATGCAGCCATATTACATCTAGAAAATCTATAGGATCAGCATATGGAAATAAATGTAATCAATGTAAATAATTGCATATTATTTCAAGCTGTGATTATCAGCTTCAAAGAATTAAAAGAAAAAAAAACCTTCCCATAAATCAATTATTTAAAATAAAAAAGCACGATTTGCACTGAACATGAACAAACACTGGAAGTAGAACAGATGCTCATCGGCAAAGAGACAGGATTTCATCCCTAACAAAAGGAAATCTCTTTGTTATAAATCGTATGATCCGTATATAGCATACGATTATTTTTACATGAGCTTTTTTTTTCAGATAGTTACCACTGAAAAGACATCTCAAATTCATTCCCCACCTCCCTTTCCCTTGAATTCTTCATTATGTGGAGCATGTATTTTTGTGCTCTTAAGATGTTTTTGTTCTCTTTGTGAAATTGCTCAATTTTTACTCTAATGTCCTGGCAGTCTGGATATTCTTTTAAGAAAGACTAAAATGTTCACTTAGGAAATGTGTTTTTCAGAACTTCTTACTTCTCATTCTTCTTTTTTGTTTTTATTTAAAATATAGGGTTATTTTTCTCCTCCCCCCAAAATAGCTTTCCATTACTATTCATATGGATTTGTAGACAACATACAAACTACCATCAAGTCCATGCTCATTTAATGTGTGCAATGTCAAGTGCTGACAATAAGAAGTGGGTATGCCAGCCAAAGCAGTATATGATCATTATATGCTGTTGTAGGTGGCAGATGCAGGACTTTAGTAAATACCTTACCAGAAAAAAATATTTAATTATGCCATTGTACATTTTTAAGGGTTCTACCAAAAGTTTTCAATTGAAACATTGTTTTTATAATTTTTATAAACTCAATTTGAAAGCTGAAATGGAGGTTTGCGTCATCTCCAAACCATCTGTGAGAAGGAATTTTCTACTGCCACCTATCCATGCTTCTTCAAATTGGGTAAGGTGGCAGAAGAATGCTGGAGAGCCAGCTATTTCTGATCAAAATCTGCTAAAAAAAATGGAGTGAACATAGTTGTATTTTATCAGATTCATTTGATATGCGTTTATCAGTTCTTCACTTAAAAAAAAAAAACACTTTAATTGAGGTGCAAAAAAAGCTATAAAGGTATTTAATGCTGATCTCAGAAACACAAGTGTTGTTTACTGCATCAAAATAGTGTTAACATGTCGGGGCAATGGGGCTGATTGACAGAGCATCATTATTTAAACTACACTTTAAAGACTTGGAATTGAAGTTTGAAGACTCAAGACCATTTTCTCAGCAGTCCAAAGACTTTGGTTTAGACTTACCTGTACATGGAGATCAGTGGTTCTCAACCTTTTTAGGCTCAAGATACCCCTGTATAGACTCCAGGTACCCCCAGAAAATGCCAGTTCTTAGTTTTCACTTGGTTTTTTGACTACAGAAAAATAAAAAGAGAAATTTTGTCATTGCAAAGAACTCAGAAAGACTACAAAAGAGAAGAACATTTTAAACTCTGTGGATTCCTATTTGAAATCTCTGGGTTTCTTACATGAATCCTGTTTGCACACCTAACAGTGCTAAGATTTTATGGTATCCTGTGGCACCCTTGAAAAAGTTCTCAAGGCACCCCAGAGTGGCATGGCACCCTGGCTGAGCATCAGTGACATAGATTATGTTTATCCAAAAAAGAACAATTTAATTTACTGCCTAATCAGGAGGTGCTATAAGAACTCATTTACTGAAACATAAATGCGGATTAATTGCTCTCCCCAGTGAAGGAACCGGGTACCTGTGAAGTTCTGAGTCAGTGATCCTCTCCCTTGGTCACCACAAACACATCTCATTTTCCTTCTCATCCCTCCCCTGCTGTGCTTAATATTTCTTTTAATGATGACTGTTATCTTATCTTGTTTTCTTTGTTTATTAGCCTACTCGCAGGAACATCCTCCCTGAAATAAAGAATCTTTCAATGGTTCTTGAAGTAACTGTGATCTTTTTTTATACATTGCAGATAGATTTTTTCTTCCTACAAAATAGTCATGCAGAATATCTATTTTTCTTTCTGTTTGTCAATTGATAATTATTTTTACTAGGGCTGTTTCACACAGGTTCAAAATCCCTATCCTCCTCTTTTATTACATTATGGGGCCATACAAGCATTAAACAGTCCTGCGGTGAAAAAACCAGATGGAATCTTACAGCATTTCCAGGACACAGCATAGCCCACCTGTGACTGCTATAAAATGGGCTTTCCATGGGGCTGCTCTCATGGCCTGAAGTTAGAATAAGGCAGGGAAAAGTGCATGTAGATAAACTAAATGAGAGATGCATAAAGTGGGGTTAGGAATAATGTTGCCAAATTGCTTTGAATGGCACAGAATGAAGGAGAGTGCAGTTTATGCAATTTCCCTGATAAGTTAAAGCAATATTATTTTAACTTAATAACAGCATTTTCCAAATAGACTCACCACTTTTCGCAGGGCCCAAAGGAACATTTACAAGCAGCTTGGAAGTTTAGAAACCTAACAGAATCTTAGTTGCAGCACTTTTACTTTAACATATGCCTACATCCAATGCAGGAAAGGACTGACCCAGTATTTTACAAAAACAGATTCAAAATAGACCCTGCTTTCTTTGCCTTCCAGCCTGATTGCAAAATAATGGTTGACCTTAGTTTGGAAGGGGGGAAAAGAAGGGAAAGGAAGGGTAAGAATAAAAGCAGCACACCTTTAGAGAGAAAAATTCACTCAAGATCAAAAAGTGAAATAAAAAGCAAAGTCACAGTAAGCATGGTCCTGCCTCTCTGTTTTGTGATAACTATTTTGCAATGTACAGGAAACCCTCCTTAATCGCAGGCTCGGCATTTGTGGTTTCAAATATTTGTAAATGCCAAACCCTCCTTGTAATACTGTACACTTCAAGGGGCTCTTTGGGAGCTCCATGCTTGCTTTCGTTGTGCTCTTGCCACTGCCAGAGCAACTGTGCCCACCCCACACCTGCCAGGGCACTGAGTTCACGAACATGGACCATGTTCATGAATGCAGTGCCTTATTCACAGATTTCACCATTCGCGGGGTATACAAGAACGTATCCCCTGTGAATGTCCAGGGTTACCTGTATTTTTTTAGGCAGTATCCCCATTGAACAAAATAACACTACTCACATTACATGGTATTTTCCAGCATGAGTAAAGGCAGCAGAATCTGGTCCAATTTTTGGAACGTATTTATACCTGCAGTCTGTAAAATGAAAGACTGCTCTCCATGTTCTAATCCAAACCAAATCTTCCTGAACAAACACTTATCTGCAATAAAGCTTACAGGGCCAAACTCTGCTCTCCGTTGCACTCCTGTGACTTCACTGCCTAGCCTGGAATCATTTTGGGTTCACACTATTGTAAATGAAAGAAGAATCAATTCAAACGTATCAGATCTTCCTGTCAGTCGTGCCTTTGAAACTGTATTTATTTCCATACTTCATCTATAGTCTCAAATAAATGCAACTTAAATGCATTCAGTGTTGCAAATCTTCCAGTTCCAAAAGGTATCTCATGATATTTGATGATGTTTTTACCCTCAACTCTTGGACCCCATTTATTACAGGAAAATGTCAGATTCAATTGAAAATAAGGAAAATAAGTTCTGATTTTGTTTAATGTTTTATATAAAAAAATATTTGTTTGAAAAAAAATCTGTCAGGGATACTTGAGAGTGATGGTAGGGAAACCTCTGGAATAGCCTCACCACCTCAGTTCTAGGGTTGGAGAGTGCAAAATGAGTAGCGTAAGTAAAACAGGATGACCCATGCAGGAGTCCTGGGCATCAGCTGGGGAAAGGCGGGGTGAGGAGGGTGGGAAACAGCAGCTGCTGTTGTAGCCGGCAATCATGCCAGTGATACAGCAGCACCCAGAAGTCACTGCTGCCTCTGTGCATCACAGTTTCCTGGGGCCCCCAGCTGATTCATTACATCTCTGAGAATGGGAATTCAAGGGTGCTGCTTATTTTCTGAGAACAACCTTGGGATGTGGAAGCTTTCAGGCAGCCTTTTTTTATGTTTAGTTCAATAAAACATTTTTAGTTTAATAATTAAGCATTTAGTTTAGTTTAATAAAAAAGGACCTGATCTAGAGGCATCGAGAGTGAAATCCTGATGGTGAGGCCAAAGCAAAATTCCTATGGACTTCCATGGAGTCAATATTTCACCCCAGAATTTAGTCCCAGTCAGATTTGCAAGTCGAGTTTCAGAGGTATTGAGCATCTACAGCTGCTGTTTTTTCAACAGAAGCTGCAGGTGGGCACTCACCACTTCTGAGAATCCCTTGGTATTTTATGATGTCTGTTCTATTTTTGCTTCACTTATTTCTCTATTGATTTTAATGGCCTTCAATTAAGGTCTCTTGTCTTACAAACCTTAAAGCTTTATTTACACAGGGCAGGGAGCACTAGCTCACTAGTCTGATTCCCCCATCCCCTTTCCTGCTCCCCCACACCCATATATCCTTCTAGCCCTATTTTTTTCTCTCAGTCTATTACTCTTCCCACATTCAATTTAGATATATTTAGTTACATTCCAACCAACTGCAGTTTCAGTTCTATTTTACAACTTTATGAAAAGATTTCAATAATTGACTATTTATATCTCACCAGACGTCATCCCAGCTCTTACCTTTGTGAAGTACTCTGTACTTTAGTCACAAAGCAAATGTCACAAATTCAGTACTCATTCTCTAACCACATCTGGTAAGATTTTTTTTTTTGTTGAAGAACATAATTGTTCATTAATTGATTCAAATCACTACATCATCCTCTTATTTCATGCTTATGGCATGTAGTATGACTTTTTGATACGCAGGTAAAACTACTGATGTATGACCTCTGAACTCCTTTTCTCTTCTTCTGACCACTGTACATGTTCTGTATCTTCTTCCAATGAAATATGAAATAAGCAGATTTTAGGGCTACAACCTATACAGAATGTTTTGTCTTTTGGCGTTTCTTTGGTTGGAGGAGAAAGGGCACAACACAGCCATAGCAATTCTTGTCAGTATCTATGGCCAAAATATTCAAAAGTGGGCACCTAAATTTAGATATGAGCATCGGTACAGATATGAGCAACCATATCTTTCTCCTTCTTTCTCCTCCTAACCAAAGAAATCCCAAAATACAAGATGTGTTGTATAGGTTGTTACCACAACATCTGCTTATTTTGTATCTCATTGGCATTATGATTCACGCTAACTCCAATATATTCTGTAAATGATGACCAGAAATAGAACTTAGAAGCTTACAATTTGGCTTCTGCTGGAAGAAAGATCAGTGAGGCACAGTGTGAGTGAGACCTGCTTTACTTACACTTATGTATCAGTTCAAGAACAGAGGCAATCATTAAGAACATGTAGACAATCCTTTCACTGAGAAATTTCAACCCATACACTGCTCCAAGGAAGCTGCATTGCTCCAACAATTGTCTTTAAGTAAGGAGAAAGGAAAAAAAGAGTGCAGACAGAAGTTACATTTGTTGCATGATTGGCCCCCTGAAAGTACTTTACAGCCATACACGTAGACAGCTACAGAGAACTTTGGCCGATTACACAACAAATTAACCATTATCAAATGAGGGACCAGATGAATAAGTTCATTTTAGAGTACCGTGGGGAACTTCTGCTGCCTAAGGTCAATCTGTCATACGACTGGGGCTGGGCTAATGCTTCCTCATCCCCAGTGCTATCTGCAGGAAGGGAGTGGGAGAAGGGAGGGAGAGCAAGCTGCAGGTTGAGATTTGCCTGGCCTAGCTGGAGAGGGGGGCAGGTGGATTGGAGCACCCCCACCTCCCAGCACCTCCCTGCTTGTTCAGGCTGGGCAAAGCCCAGCCTGCAGCTTGCTCTGCCTCTTTTCTCTCCCATCTCTTTCTGCAGACAGCACCAGAGCTGGTGGGGAGGGGAAGGGGGAAAAGGCAGGGCTAGGAGAGAGAGGCTGCAAGCAGGGTACTTGGGTTTGATAAGCTCTGAAGTGGAGCTCAATCCCCTCCCTCCCTCATCCTACAGGAGTATGTTAGGTCAGGGAGACTGTTCTAACTCATGGTGCTTTACTTTAACTCAGTGGTTGTCAACCAGAGGTACATGTACCCCTAGGGGTACTTTAAATGACCATAGGGGGTACATAGAATGAATGATGAATAATTACTAGAGGTGCATCAATACATTAGCCCCATCAGATCAGCACCAATATAAGGAAAAGTGACAGTATCTGCAATTGGCTTTTTTTGGCTGATGTGGCCAATAAAAGTTCTGTGCATGTGCCCAGCCACAGTACAACACACAAGCAGCCAGGAGCACAGCCTGGCAGCATGGAGAGCAGCTGGGTCTGACTGGTAAGGTTGTGAGGGGAGAGGAGGGGGTGCAGATCAAGGCCCCAGTCATGAGGGAGGGGTTTGGGCTGAGGCAGAGACAGGGGCAGGTGCTGCCTCAGCCCATACTCAGAGTAGCTGCCCAACCTCACCCTGCATTGATCCAGGGGAAGCACCTCCCATGCTTTCCTGAGGTGCATGCAGTGGTGGGCACCACTGCCCCCTGTACCCCTGGATGAGCTGCTCACGGCTCATTCCTACACTCTGCCCTCATTGTGAAGCACCTGCATCTACCCTTGCCCAGCCCCAGCCCCACTCCCTCCCTCACCATGGGGGCCTTTATCTCCTCCTCCCACAGCCCTTTTGTCCCACCTCAACCCTTCCCCCACAACCATAGGAAGAGGAAGAAAAAATTACTTGGGGTAGCTGAACATGCACATGTATGCACACACATGTGCCCCCCTCAAGAAGATAAGTCTGTGGGGTGAGGGAAAAGGGCCATGGGAGGAGGTAGACTGAGGTCCCAGGAGGGAGGGAGTTCTAATCCTCAAAGAGAATTTACAAAATACCTTTCATAGATGAGCCTATGAACTTCACTTCATAAATCTACTGGATTCAAAAAATCATGGACTAAATATAGACATTGAAGTTATGGCACTATAACCTGCCTGCCATCTGATAACCCCAGGCCAGGTAACCTCTCTACATTTTACCAGCTACATTCTATTCCCAGTTCTACATTCCTCCTTCCCCTCCGCCTCCATCCCACACCTATTGTTTCCAGTTCCCTCAGATTCTCACTGCCATGAATTTGCATTTTCACAGGCCTGCATTTTGCATATTGGCTTCTATTCTACCCAAGAGAGCACTGAACACCAACACACTTTCCCTATGCCTGAAGAAAGGTGTTTGTACCCAAAAGTTTGCAAAGAACAATTTTCCAAACATTTAGTTGGTTTAATAAATATATCACATCTGCTCACAGGACCCTGTCTGCCTATGTTACTTGTGGCATTTTTCATATGCAGCTTTGCTTCACTCCATTGCAGAAGTGAATGCTTTTCTGGTAAGAGAAGAGTTTCCTATACATTCTAGGCCTGTAAATGTCAATCAAAGTTGGCACTTATTTCTGAAAAAAAATTGGAATCTCACTTGGTAGAAGTGGCTCTATAAAAGAACATTTTATTCTCATATTAACTTGGCCTTTGGTAGTCTGTCTCCATCTGCTGGCCTGAAGAAGCTGTAGCATTAGCCTCTGGAATGGCATGAGAGGTCATGAAGAAAGGAAATGACCCACCCAGAAAAATGTTTTGGTTCCTTAGGCTTTGAGAAATTCTTTTCTAGGAACTGCCATGATAAATCAAACCCAATGTCCATCTAATCTGACATTTCTGATTTTGCACAGGACCAAGAAAGAGCTGCACAGTAGACAGGTGTGAGAAAAATCTGTCCCTTTCTTAGCTCTCATTCTGTTGTGTATGGCCAAGTACAGACATTACACTTTAACCACTATCGTGATCAGAAACCAGTCTATATCCATAACAGAACAAAAAATTGGCACACACAGCTGCCCTATACCTGTGACAGAACAGAAGTTCAGCACACACAGACAGGTTAAGAAATGACAGACCCCGGTCTAATATTTGCTCCCCCAACCAAAGGGCAAGTATGTGTTCTGTTCACTACCTATGCAAATTACCTTGCAGACAGAAACCATGCAACTTAGATTGATCTCACCTCAGGCTTTTTGAACACCTAGCCTATAGGTTTAGATCCAGTCCTGAAGCAAAAGATTTCATATTCCTTTCAAAATGTTACTGCCATTAATTATTGTTTATTCCTCTTGATCTCTGCAATCCACTTTCACCTCTCTCAGTATCGCTGCCTCTTGAATCCTTTCTATTTCGTACCCCTGCTCTGTGTAAATCCAGTTATAGTATCTGACAAAGTAGACACTAGCCTACAAAGTGTCAGACTATTTAGAACCAATGTTAGTCTATGAGGTGCCACCCTGGTCTGCCTTCTGCCTAACTTCAAACTAATATGGTTTACTACATCTTGCGATTAATATCATGATACTTTGTGATATTCTTGTTATGTGTATACACATCCAATTCATTTATAAATTAATCCTTTCAGGATTTCCAGTGGCAAGGGGTAGAACTCCACTAAAGTCAGGAACAAGCATCAATCTAGATTTCATAGGTTTAATAGATTTCTAGGTTCAGAAGGGACCAATTGAATCAGCAAGTTTGACCGCCTGCTCTGGGCAGGAAACAGCCCTGGGGTCAAGTAACCCCAGCTAGGTGCTTGTTTAATCTCCTTTTAAACGCCTCCAAGGTAGAGGAAAGCACCACCTCTCTTGGAAGCCCATTCCATACTTTGGCAACCCTAACCTTCAAGAATTTTTTCCTGATGTCCAATCTAAATCTGCT
Source organism: Caiman crocodilus (assembly GCA_030014935.1). Taxonomy (NCBI): domain Eukaryota; kingdom Metazoa; phylum Chordata; order Crocodylia; family Alligatoridae; genus Caiman; species Caiman crocodilus. Next base: position 13,956,729 of record JAGPOW010003685.1, read on the forward strand.
CTCATTCGGTTTATAACCATTGTTTCTAGTAAACCCGAGGGGTGCCCTGGTAAACACAGTATCCCCTATTCCCTGCTGCCCCCCACCACCTTTTGTTTGTAGACAGCCACAAGGTCATCTCTCAGTCTTCTTTTGCAGAGGCTGAAGAGATTCAGGTCCTTCAACTTGGCTTCATAGGATCTTACCTGCAGGCCTCAACCATGCAAGCAGGCCCCACTGTATTTTCTATACAGCTTTCAGAAATGGATATTTTCTTTTTTAAAAAAAAAACACTTTAGTTGTTCTCAAACTGGAGAGCCTACTAGTGAAACTTTAAAAAATATCTGGGCTCAATGCCAAAAAAAATCCCCATTGGTGAGGAAAGGTAACTATAAGCAAGACAATCTCATGGAAAGAACATTCTTTAATGAGAATAATCTATTGCAAATAACATTACCCCATGCCTTTATTCATGCTGTGAAATAAAACCCCTAGAAGTAACAGTGAAACAGAGCTGTAAAGATTTTTTACATTGAAAACTAGTATTAATCTCATTTCCTACTGCGTGTTTGGCTATACCAGAAACAAAGAAACAATTCCAAATATATTGGTCTGCTGAAGAAAGGTCTGGGAAGTGCTAAGCTTGGTAGAAAACATTGATCTGCATACACTCAGATTAAGGATTTTGCTTGGACCTATCCGGTGCAAATTGAACCCTCATATTTACTAATGCAATCTTCAACAAGTAAAACAGCAATTAGTGAACAATGCTCCTATTGACAAATATCCATGACACCAAACTGCACTGTACGTTTAATGCAAACCTATTTATTTAAAAGGAAAATCAATTAGGAATATTTGCTTTAGATAAGTGCAATAGTGCACCATGGCATATAAAATAATTACATTTGCACTACTTACTGCTACACGTTACTAGTAATTAAAAAATGAATCTCACTGGTACATTCAGCAGCCTTATTTTTTTCTAGTTCCTCCCCACCCTGCTGTGCAATCTTCAGCAAATCTCTTACCCCATCTTGCCCCCCTCTCCAGCGCCTCTCCCATCCTGTTGGTTATGGAATTTATTTAAGCTCTTTTGGGACTCCCTCCTTACAGACATATATACTGTCAGTAAAACTTGGTTTTGATGGCAGGGTTATAGTGAGTCAACAATACAACTCGAAGCCCTGCATTTTCCAAAGAGGAGAAAAGCACAAATCCTTCTTGTCTTAACCATGCTACAGTAGAATATTTACCTCCTTGGACCCTCATCCAAACTCTATTCGAGTTCATGGTCTAGTACATATAGGATTTGAATTAGGGCATTAAAATAGTGGTGCAGAATAAATAAATATGCAGTTGAAAACTCCCCAGAGCTTTGGGTCTGAACAGACCTGCTGAGTCTTGGGAATCTTTTCCCTCAATTTAAGTAGTAATTCCCTGAATAGCAGCTTTGGAAATTTTTTCTATACTATGTAACACGATTTGGGTGAATTAGTATGTCTGTCAGGCAAGGAAACTTAACTAACATTCCACCCATACCTAATAAATAGTCCATATGTCCAGAAAAGTAGGTAATTTATAGTCTAACATTTTTTTGAGCTGTCATTTGCTTTTTCTCTTTCAATTTAAATCACTTCAGAATGCACGAGGGAAGAAGCAAAGGAAAGTAGTCTTTTTATTTTTAATTAGAATGTGCTAAATGGTAATAAAGTAATGTGAATACAGTGGAGACCTCTTAAATCCATAACAGTAAATCTATTGCAGCAACAGGTCCATCCTTTATCTGGTGTTCATTTAAGATGGCTTCACCTGAAGTGTAACAGTGACATGAACTGGTGCTAATAGAGTAATATATTTAAATAATTCAATAAAGCATTGGTTGTAGATTGTGATATGCCTTGTAATTTTTTTTGAAAGAGGGTTGTTTTGTCCTGAGACACATAAAATGCCTGGATAAATTACTTGATTGCACAGTACATTTTAAAAAATAGGCAGTCATCTATTCATATTCATTCATAAAGATTATTTTTGAAAAAACAAATGGGTGCATTTGCCACGCAGTTTCTGCTGTTATGGAGAGAAGGAATGATTTGAAGAATACACTCCATCTCATGTGTGTTTGTTTATTTATTGGGGGGTGAATATATCAATGTAAGATACTTAATGGACATTGCATACAGAAAGATAGTACCATTGCAGAGTTTTGATATACCAAAAATTATTTGATCTTTTTAAAATGAAGAGAAAGACTCCAGAGAATAGACAAATCTCCATGTAGGTTTTCTTTCTCCTCTTTACAGCTGACTCACTTCTGCTGAGCAAAAGGGATTCTGGGCATATTTAAAAACTCAATCCAGCTGTTAATGCTTGTGGCTTTATGCATACTATAGCCCTATACCATGTTAAAGTGAACTGAGGACTATTCTAATTTACTGTCGTCATCTACAGCCATGAGGAGCTGAAAAAGCATCTCAGGATTATTGTGGAGTGCAGGCATCTTATTTCCTATTCAGTTTCTTGATGGCAGGAAATTCATGAGATGTTTTTAGTCTTATACAGTATTGTCTTTGCTTTAGGGAGGTCGTCTGTTGGGGGTTAGGTTGGGTTTTCACTCCAGCAGTATGAAGAGATTGCCCTGCATCTAACGATGTCTTCTTGATTAGGAGGTCCTTGAACTAGTGTCTGTCTTATCTTGTCTTGTATTCAGGCTTAGTTTTGGATTTAGTTTTACTGATTTGGCTAAAGGCAAGAAGGTCCTTTTGAAAAGAACTATTCTCCTAAAGTATAATTCTCTTCAGTCCAGAAACCTACATTTTTTTACACTAGCATCCTAGAAGAACTTGGCAGCAGATTTAATATTAACATCTTTCATCTTGTGCCTTCATCACTGAGGCAACGGAAAGATTTATAAGTTAAATCGTTTAATGTGTTTTGAACAGGAATGGGCATAATTATTACTGTACCGTATCTATGAGAATTCATTGCATTTATAGTTCAGGTTTTGGGTTCCCCACGGAGTGAATATTTGGGTACAATAGGGAGCTTTTGTACATGGTATCTCAGTTTATGACTGGCACGTATAATTTTTCCAGCTGAAATGTTTTAGGGAATGCTGATAACATTGCTTTGGTAGAGATGTGTGCTCTCATGCTGTGAGCTTACATATATTGCAAGATTGTATGCCACTAGATTTTCTGCTGTTAATCGTAAATTACAGTTACAGCCTTTCAAAGTTTTCTTCTACTTTCTGCTTGTCAAATTTGACAGGCTGAAGAGGTCCTCTTAATGACAATAGTGGTAGTTCTTGGAAGTTCTTGCATTGCTTTTTTCAAGATGTCAGACATTTAATACCGGTTTAGCTTTTTGATAATGTCTCCAAGGGTTTCCAAAGCTTCATTATCAGTGACCCCTAGGTGTGAATGGTAGCAGGCAGCCTGTTATTTATTTTGTAATGGGTGTTCTTTTGGATTTTGTATGGCCTGCTTAACTGCTGCTATACTGGAGTTAAATTCGCTGGGAATGCATTAGGTTGACTCAGTGAAAGAGGCTCCCCAAAAGAAGCTATTAGAGTCATCATTTTAGGGAACATCATACTGTATTATTTTTCTCTATTCTCATTTCTGTTTTATTAATCAAGATTTGATATCAGAGGGCCATAAGTTTCTTGAGTTTATTATTGATGACTAAGATTGAACCATCACAATTAAAACATCATCACAGGATAACATTGACCATATTCTACAAGGCTAATTAGAGTCATATCTTTTTAAATTGAAGGCTTCAAAACACAAAATACACTGATGGGCTTAGGACATATTTTTAAGAAAAGGATTCATTAAATTTATATTCATTTATTTTTCATGTATTTTCCAGAGCTGGAAAGGTAGCAAAGGCACCAGTCACAGGGCTCAAGTGCCTATATACTAATGCTAGGAGCATGGGGAACAAGCAGGATGAACTAGCACTCCTGCTTGCAAAAAATACCTATGACTTAGTAGGGCTAACAGAAACCTGGTGGGATTCATCCCATGACTGGGCAGTACATATTGAGGGTTATAGGGTGTACAGAAAGGACAGGGTGGGCAAGAAAGGGGGAAGGTTTGTGCTCTATGTCAATGAGCAATATACATCGACCCTCATCAAGACAGAATCAAAGGATGAGAAAGTGGAAGGATTGTGCGTTAGGTTACATGGGGATCAAGGAGAAAGGGATTTGGTAGTAGGGGTCTGCTACAGACCCCCACACCAAGGGGAGGAACTAGATTCAGGGCTCCTGAGGCAGCTCTCAGAGACCATAAAAACTAGGGAGGCGGTAGTCATGGGGGACCTAAACTACCCAGACATCTGCTGGTAGACACAGACAGCAAAGTCCCACTGTTCACGCAGGTTCTTATCCTGTGTACGGGACCTCCACCTGACACAGGAGGTACATGGTCCCACTAGGGGGAATGCTTTACTGGACCTGGGACTGGCAACAGGGGATAATATGATAGGGAACCTACAGATCAGTGGTCATTAGGGGGACAGTGATCACCAAATAATAGAATTCATCATAAGGTGTCTAGTGGGTAAGGTAACTAGTAGGGTGACGGTGCTAGACCTTAAGAAAGCTAATTTCAATTAACTCAGGCGATTAGTCAAGGACGCACTGCAGAGTAGGAGTTTTGAAGAGATGGGAGCCCAGGAAGGGTGGCTGTGCCTTAAGGAAATGATCCTTTGGG
>JAGPOW010003685.1:13964401-13982508 GCA_030014935.1 Caiman crocodilus
CCCCCCCCCCCCCCCCCCGCCAGCCATTGTTTTCAGAATGGGAGTGGGGAGGGAGCAGAGAGCGCTCATTCTATGGCGGGGTGGGCAGGTATTGTGGGTGGAGGGCCACTTACTGAGTTTTGGCAAGCCAGGGGCAGATAAATATTAATTTTCTAAATTTTTAGTGGCTCCACAGACTGGATACAATGGCTTGGTGGGCTGCATCCAGCCCACAGGCCACATTTTGCCCACCTCTGTTCTAGGGGTTTCCCAACCACTGCTGGAGGGTGGGATTGGTGGATTGAAGTCCCCTTACCTTGGGGGAGGATGTAATCCACCCACCCAACCCTCCAGCGCAGACTGATCTCCCTCTGCCCCCTTTCTCCTCTCCAAACAGCTTTAAGCCTGAGGCTGAAAAGACACAAGTTACTGAAGCCTCTCTGTTTTGAAACGTATTCTTCTGAATCCTCATGCAATAAGCATTCAGATTTTTGTGTCATCGGGCCCTTCAAAGCACTTTGCAACCATGCACTTCTGTTTGGTCATGGCTGCATAGTGCTTTCAGGGGCCAGACTGGGTGAAAATTGTCACTGCCATCTGCACGCGTATTAGTTTAGTTTCAAACTAGTACGCAAACTAATGCAAACATGAGTTCAAACAACCCAGCTCAGGTTAAGCAGCTTACTTTGAGCCACCTAAACCTGATTTGAGTTCTTCTATGTGCAGGTACTTGCCTGGGCAAGTCAGGGAGGGAGAGGCTGATGAGCTCAGAGGTGGTGGTGTGTCCACAGGAGAGACTGGCAGGTCTATGGGGGTAGAGAGGGGCAGTCAGGGAGTGGGGAAAGGGAGTGTCAAAGCGGCTGGGTTTTCACAGCCCTGAGGCTGTATTATGCTTAACACATTTTAGATCAGGTTAACAAAGGCTGATATAAAGTTAGTTTACCTCTGAGGTGAGCTAACTTTAGACCAGGCATGACATTTTTATGGCAATTTAAGCCCTGTCCAGCCATTTTTACTGACCTAACCTTGGTTAGGTCAATCTAAACATAACTCTTATATATATATCCTTTGCTTCTCAAACCCAGTTCTTTAAAATCAATTGTGTCATGAACCACCTTGACTCTCATTTTACTTCCTTTGTGATACATGGATATTTAATAGCAGGATTCTAATATTCCTAGTATGGATTCTCAGAGAAAGTTTGAACTTGTGGCTAAAGTTCAAGTCTGTGAAAACATTTAGTGCCTACTACTTATTCTTCCCCAAAATCTTAGTTAGGGTATTTTCCCCTGTACCTTAATTTCTGCATGTACATGTAACAGCTGCATGGCTCATTGGGCTGCAAGCTAAGTGGGCAAGCTATGCTTAAGAACCTTTGCAAAAAGTTGGCAAAATGGTTGCACCGGCTGCCATGGCTTTTCTAAGCAGGAAACTATGCTGTGCATTGTACATGCTTTTTGTTGGATGATTTGCACTGTGAGCAGTGCTCCCATTGCAAACTGAAGGCTCTGATTGGGTGTGTTTATATCACAAAACAGCCAAAAAGCAGGAAAAGAGGGAAAGAAGAGGATCCGATTATAATCTGGAGGCCGGGTGATGGGGACAGAGATGTAGCTCCCCTGCCTTTGGAATGGAAACTGAAACTTGCTCAGGGAGCAGATACCAGGATGAGGGAGAACCTGTGTTGCCCCATGAGGAGCTGATTTCCCCACTGGGTGCAGAGCTATACAGCTTCAGGACAGAGGAGGAATAAAAGAGAGAGAGAGAGAGAGTCATTTGCCTGTGACCCTGGAGGCTCATCTCACTGTGTTCAGCCTAGAGAAAGGGAGTTCAGAGTCCCCAGAGCAACAGGAATCTCATCTCCACCATCTAGTGGTGGATCATAGCTATAACTGTGTTGCCATTTATTTTATGGGAGTGGATATTGATCAGAAGGGAATTTGTTTTTTTAAAGGGTTATAACCAGGTGAAAGTAATTTTTGAAGCTGTTTGACACAAGTGGGACCACTCTATGTGTGGGGATTATTCACCTAAGGACTGTAGTTGTAGATTGTATTTAGATTGCTGGTTTTATTGTTAATTATATATACATACACACACATATAAATAAAATAAAAGCCTGTCTTTCTGTAACACTTTATTTGCACTCTGATTGGCTGATGGAAACAGTCAATCAGAGTGCTCCAAGCATGGGGGAGTGCTGCCAGGATTCCAAAACCATGCCGAGAATCAGACAGAGGGTGGGGGAGCTGCTGGCCTCGGCTCCCCCACCCTGCTCCTTGCAAGAGGCAGAACAGCAGCAGCGTGGGGCGTTAGGTGGTGGCACTCCATCCAAACCCCCTCCCGCACTCTACCCCCATCATTCCTGACAGGCAATTGGCTAGTGTGTATATATATATATAATAAAGAACCCAATGTGTTTATTGGACATGGACCAAACTCTTGGTTGGTGAGGGTGAGGGACACAGCTCTCCAGGCAAACCTGCCTGAGGGCGTTCCCAGGGTTACTGGCACCCTGAAGATCCAGGATATGGTACATCACTCAGCCTAGCATGCCAGTATGGGTTACATACAAAAAGAAATACAGCCCTTTTCTGCACTTTTCTGGGACTGCTGTGCTATCAGAAACAGAATTCTTCTCCTGGGCCTTCTGCCTCTTCTAGAAATGCTCCATAGCTACCCTGCATCTATTTTCTATACAGCACAAACCCTGCCAGGGCTCCCTATGCATTCTCTCTGTTTTTCGATGTAGTTCAACATTGCATTTCACACAGGCATTTTTCATATATTTACACATTAGCTCTCAGTACTTGGGATTCATAAGCACTTTTCAAGATGGAAAAAAAGTTTATCTGCTATCAGGGTTTATAGTTGGAGGTCGTCATTATGTTATGTAACATCTAAAGCATGAACATTTAACAGAAATTTCCTGCTGAGTTGTATTTTGGCAAGGTTTCCTTACTGCTATACAGAAACACTGAACACTGTCTCTGTATGTGGTTCTCTGTAGTGCAGGTCTGTGATGGAAGCATAACACAAAAAAGATTCATGGAAAATGAAGTGCAAGACTGAAGTGCAGGTAACATTTTATAACAGATCTAATCTTTTTTTTTTCTATTCAGAGCATTTAAATCCAAAGGGTACCATTTGATCATTTTTTCTGACCTTCTTCTCTCAGGGGCCTATACATTTCATTGAGATACGTCTGTATTTAGCCCAATAACTTGTGTTAGATTATATCATAATTTGTGTCTGATTAAAGTATACCTTTTGGAAAAGCATTTAGTCTTGATTGTAGATTTTAAGAGCTGGAGAATGCTCCATATACCTTCCATCTCTACATTGTAAACTTTTTGTCTCTTAGAAACAAAAAGTCCCTTTTTATGTTAGTTCAGAAGAGTGTCCAGTACGTCTTATTACATGTTTTATTACAGAAGGGTATAAGAACCAACCAAGACTGGGACTCCTCAATGCTAATATTTGTAAAAATGGAGTTTACAATTGTCAGGTGCTGCGTTGTGCCCTGTAACTCTTTCTGAAAGCCACTGCCCACTTCCTTATCCTTGCTGCCACTCCTTGATATGAAACAAATAAAGGAAAGCTGAATGTTGGAACAACAAAAAAAAGGAAACAGCATACTCTCAATGGGTATGTCTTCTTCACAGGGCTCCACCCCCACTATACCCTACCATTACCATACCTTCCAGGTTGGCCTGATGACCTTTCCAGTATGGCTGAGCCTCCCAGTTGGTGGCTCATCTGAACCCTTCCAAGGCCCAAGTTCCTCAGGGCTCAATTAATCCTTAATCAGTAAGAAGAGGGCACCAGGTAATGTAGGGCCCCTGTTAGATTTGAATGGTAATCTTGTGGCTATGCCACACAAGAAAGCTGAAATTTTTAACAAGTTCTTTGCCTCTATTTTCTTGGACAGCTCTCCCACCACAGGTAGGGGTAATCTTGGGGACAGGACTTCCAGGCCTCGGGTCTGTGCAGAAGTAGTTAGGGATCTTCTGGAAGGGCTGGATGTTTTTAAATCTGTGGGAGCTGATGCCCTCCACCCACGGGTGTTGAGAGAGCTGGTGGGGGTCATTACTGTGCCTTCAGCCTGGCTGTACAAGCGATTGTGGTCCATGGGCCAGGTGCCCAGAGACTGGAAACTAGCTAATGTGGTCCCCATTTATAAAAAAAGGAGGACTCAGGAAACTATAGGCCCATAAGCTTCACATCGGTATTGGGGAAAGATCCTTGAAAAATCATCAAAGATCACATCTGTGAGGGGCCAGCAGGGGATATCATGCCCAGAGGAAATCAACCTGCCAGACCAACCTAATGGCTTTTTATGACTAGGTAACTAAATCCCTGTCACTATAGACGTAGTCTTTCTGGACTTCAAGAAGGCCTTTGACACTGTGCCTCACCCCATTCTCATTAATAAATTGAGCAACTGTGGCACTGATGCCTACACAGTTGGATGGGTCAGAAATTGGCTGATGGGGTACACCCAGAGAGTGGTGGTTTAACGGGTCGTACTCGACCTGGTGGGATGTGAATATTAGGGTCCCCCAGGGCTTGGTCCTGAGGACTACGCTGTTCAACATCTTCATCAATGACTTTGCCGGGGGGGAGTGGGGGAGGGTGGAAAACATGTTGTCCAAGTTTGCCAATGATACCAAGATGTGGGGAAAGGTAGGCATGCTTAAAGGGAGAGAGAGACTGCAATTAGATTTAGACAGACTACAGAAGTGGGTGGATGGTAATAGGATGGGCTTCAATGTAGATAGATGCAGGGTGCTGTACCTAGGAAGAAGGAATCCATAGCATACATACAAGCTGGGGAGCTTCCCCTTGAGAGAGCACAGAGGCAGAAAGGGATTTTGCAGTCATTATTGACTCCAAGATGAACATGACCTGCCAATGCCAGATCATAGCCGGTAAAGCCAACCGCAACTTGCCGTGTATCCAAAGATGCATCTCAAGCCAGTCCAGAGAGGTGATACTCCTCCTCTACATGACATGGGTCCAGCCTCAGTTGGAATACTGCATCTAGACATGGGCACCGCACTTTAAGAAGGATATGGTCTGCCTTGAGAGGGTTCAGAGGAGGGCCACCCACTTGGTTGGAAGGCAACAGGGCAGGCCCTATGTGGAAAGGCTGAGGGACATGAACCTGTTCAGCTTCAGCAAACAGAGGCTGAGGGGAGATCTGGTGGCTACCTACAAACTCATTAGGGGAGATCAGCAGCAAATAGAAAGGGTCCTATTCCCCCCAGCAGCACCTGGGGTGGCGAGGAACAATGGCCAGAACTTGCTGGAGCATAGGTTCAGTTTAGAGATTAGGAGACACTATTTCACTCTTAGGGTGGCTAGGATCTGGAACCAACTTCCTAGGGAAGTGGTCCTTGCTCCTACCTTGGGCAAATTCAAAAAGAGGTTGGATGAACACCTGTCTGGGGTTGTGTGATCCTAGCATGTGCTCCGGCCAGTGGCAGGGGGTCAGACTGGATGATCTATTTAGGTCCCTTCTGATCCCTAACTACTATCAAACTATGAATCCTTGTTGACACCCTTCAATTTCCCTGCATGCCCTCATTCCAAAGAGGATCCTTGTTTAAGGCTGCTATTCCTAGGAGTCCAGCATCAACCACTTAGCCTTTGTGCAACCTTGAGTGAGAAGTTTTTTCCTCAATCACTCAGTTCTTCTTTACACCTTATTAGCTACACATTCTTTGTCCTTGAACTATCAAATCTATGTCTTTTCGAGTGGTATCCTTGTGGTTGGTGTCAATGTCATCAGCCCATTGGCTCAGTCCCCAGCAAGGACTCATAACTATTTCCTGCACAAGGAGGATTACCGCAGTGCCCTGATCCTGGTAGGTTTAAGTGGCTGATCCCTCTCTGCTGATTACTCTTCACCAGCTTGGTTCAGTGGGCCAAAACTAACCTAAGCTGGGCCCCAGGTGCATCACACTCCTGGTCTTCTGTGCTTTCATGCAGACATGCACAGCTGTTCTTCAGGAGACCATGCACTCCCCTCTCCAGGGGTTTATGGGCCTTGGCGCTCTCACTTTAAAATCTCCTGGGTCTCTCAGGTTCTAAACACATTGCCAGCATCTGGGGATTTCTGGAAGCCAGGTTTTGCTGGCCCTTCCAGGTTTTTCTCCTGGACAAGCTGGCTGGCAATGGTGGGAACCTGGCATGGCTCCTGGATTGGTCGAATGGAGACCCTGTCACTCCTGGGGTCCCATTTGTCTCTGATGTTGGGGCTGGTCCCCAGATCTACCCAGGTGAGCCCTGCAGAAGCCCGGCATGGATCCTAGGAGAGTGAAGTGGAGACCCTGGTTGTATGCGGGGTCCCACTCATAATGGGGGCAAGAAGGTGGCTCCCTGTTACAACAATCTAAATAAACAGGACACACACAATAAGGGGGGAAAGGTTAAAACACTGAAGCATAACAAAAAATTTCAATGGCAACAAACATCATGTTAAGTCTTTCCATATTTAGGGTGCATTTAGTTAAGATATAAGCTAAAGGGAAAGAATAGTAAAGTCAAAGGAAACATTAAAGGGAAAGAGGAGGAGAACGAGTTAGGGAAAAGAAGGTAAGAAGCTGTATAGAGAAAAAAGTTAGGAGTGAGCTAATTGGAACAAATGGCAAATTAGCAGATGGCAGAGAAAATCCAGTCAAAATGAATTTTTTTCTGAAGATCTTACTGTGACTGCTTCATCATTTATTCCTATTGGCTGGAATCTCTGGCTTGCTTCTGTCTGCAGTTTCCTCTTACAAACTGCCATGTGTCAAGGACCCACCTGGGTTTGCAGTGTGGAGGGTTTCTTCCCCCATGCAGTTTTAGGTCCTGGTGGTAGAAGAGGAGAAGCAGGAGTGGACCCCGAGGTTGATCTCATGTTACAGTCTCCCTTCACTGCATCATCCCTGCTTTGGCTGCTTATCCTGCTGTTATTCTTAGCTGGTTCTTCTCTGGTATTGGATACTGCTTTAGAAAACTGTGATAGTCTCATGCACATTCCTTTTGATCACTTTTCAGATTAAGTCCTGTCAGAGCCTACATCTAATGCCTGCTTATCTGAAGCTTAGATCTTGTGTCCCTGAGCACTGGTGGGATCAAAGGGAGCACACTTTCAGACCACAGTGATAGATATTAAGCTATAAAAAAGGGTTGCTCTTTGCTGTTATCTTGAAGACAAATGCATACAGCTCTCTAATATCATACTTAATTAATGTGACCTATACATTTTGAGCCTTTTACCTAGCCATCACACTGACTATATATGCTGAGAGCTTATTGCCTTAACTGGGTGCCAGTGGAACAATCCTACTGGCAGGTAGGTGGGTATTGAGTGGGTAGGTATTTTTGTTACCCCTGAAACCCAACAAGCAACAAGTAATTTACTTTTGGTCTCCCTCTATTGACAGACTGTAAAAGGAATTATTTTCAATTTTTAAGAGTGTATGTGTGTGTGGGGGGGTGTTGTGTGTGTGTTGGAATAATAGATAAAGGAGGAAATGACACAAAACAGAAAGTTCGTACAAGCTGTTAAAATTTGGCCACTGAGAAAGTACGGTAGCATCACCAGTGAGTATCATGGCTCCAATGGTTAGCCATATATGGTCTATACAAACATATATGAAAATACAGTTCATAAAGAGTTTATACTGTAATTTAAGACAAGATGCCAGAAAAAATATAAACAAAAACACAGGAAATAAGGTCAGAAAATTAAGGCAACAGCCACTACAACATGTTGTAGCTAATGGCCTCAGGTATCATTGTGATAGGCAAAATTGGGTTAGCTGTGCAGATAACTTGTTATATTAAAGATGACATTGGAGATTACCTAAACTAAGTAGAGAATCTCATGTCCTTTAAAAAAACAAACAAAACAAACTCTTTTCACCTTGCTTTCCAACTACTATTTAAAAAAATATGTCATTTAACACCAGCATTATGTCATCCAATATCAGGACGTCATTATATGAAAGCACCAACATATTGGCAATGAATAGAAGAGAAGCAAGAATGTAGACTAAGGCAAAATGAAGATTTTCACAAGATTTTTTTTTTTCAATCAGGCTACCAAAATTACAAGATAGAGTGGAGATAAGCAAATACTTCAATGTTGGCAGACAACCAACACTGATTGAACCCAGGTCGCTCTTCCCTAATAAATGTGTCTTTTCAATCCCAGCTATGGTAATATAGTGAGAGCTGCATGAGAATAACTCTCCTTATAATTTCATGAGACATCTAGATATATCCCTCTTCCCCCTTGACTAATGTCTCCAACATGACTTGTTAGCTTGTGCAATGATCAAGTAGCTATTAAAGATAAGCTGTATTAACCTTTTCAAAAATTAGAAGAGCATGACTGTAACTGGAGGTACAATGGTTTCCCGGAGACTAGAGCACAAGGGTGAAAGATCATCCTGGTAAGACATTAGTAATGGATATATTATTTATTTATTATCTATCTGAAGTGTGTGTGAAGGATGGAGTCTCTGACTGGAATGACTCCTTCTTTCTGTATGAAAGTTTTTCCCAAGGTGGAAAACCAATGAGGGACAAATTCTTTACAAAAAAAATAGAAGAAAATGATTTTATTCCACAAGTGGAGGCAAAGTCTTAATGTCTTTCTTAAGTGTATGAGTTTCTTTTCCCTTCTCCCAGATTCCCCATATCTATACAGCCCAATAGATCACATGGCTAGAAAGTATGAGATTCCAGTTTCTCCTCTACTTTTTCTGATTTTATTTGCACTTTGAGTCCATATCCATGTTGTTCCAATTCCAACCTGATCTAAAACCAACCATCCAAATGTATTCAGATATATAGCTTTGTTTTTTGGATCCATTCATTAAGGACTATGCATGTCACTGTGGCAGGAGCGGACCTCCAAGGAGGGCCGTGATCTCCGAGGTCCCACTCACTGCGTCAAGGCCGACCCAAGGGCACCCTCTTATTCTTGCCCGCCACGTCTTTAATGTTCTGTCAGTTTTGGAAGCTGCCTTACACCTCCTTGGGCACGGCTAATCGGGACCTCCGTCCCTGTGGTTCCCCAGAATCTCCGGGGTCTCCCTGTACGGTGGGTGCTCCCCAGGCACCCTAGCCTTATGGGCTATGTGTGGCTCCTACCAACCCTTAATACCACACCCCAAGCCTTGCAGACATAAGAGACATTGTCCGGTCACAAATACCCACCCACTCTCTCAGGTCTTCTCCGCAATCCAGCCCGCTATCAGGCCTTCTCCAGAATCTAGCCCGCTCTCGGGCCTTCTCCAGAATCTAGCCCACTCTCCGGGGCTTCCTGTGTCCATGCGGGGCTTTCTAATTCTGGCCTTCTCCTAGGGTTCATCGTGCCCCCACTGGGACTCCTCAATTGATACCTAGGACTTGTCAATAATACTTCCCTCTCTCTGGGGCTTGCTGTGCCCACACTTGGGCTCCTTAAGATGCTACCCCCATCTGGGGCTCATCACGCCCACACCTGGGCTTCACAGAGTTGCCCCCTCTCTGGGGCTTGCTGCGCCCCCCACTGGGGCTCTTTATACACCCCTCTCAAGGGCTGGGATCCACACACCCCACTAACTGCACCCTCACTGGTGCCTGGATCCCCACGCTACAGTGGGTCTCCTATGAGGCCTCCTCCAACCCCTCATAACATCACCCAAACCGCCAGTGTAATACAAACGCTAACAAAACAAAACACAAGCCTCCTGGCTCTAACTTAACTTAAGGCCATCTGGCTATAAAAACACTGCTCCCACGTCCCGGAGCCACCATCCCTCAAGCTGCTCGAGTGGTACTCGCAGCGCTCGCATCACCGCTCCCAGAAGCTCCCGCCTCTCTCTCTGCTAGCAGGGAACTACCAGCCTAGCCTTAGCTCTGGGCTTTATAAGGGTCAGCTGACCACCATCAGGTGCGGTCGTTTGCTGCCTACAGTCATCCTGGCAACTCGCAGCTGAGCTCCTTATCAAACTGCCAGGGCCGCTCCCTGCAGCCTCCACACCCCAGGAGCAGGGCAGCAAGATGCCCTGCGACACCACTATAAATAATAATGAATAAAACTTATCACCAAACAATACAAATATTGGTATGTCACAAAATAGTTTCATGACTTGACAACCCAGAAGTACAAGATAAAATGAGTTTCTGATAAAATGGTAAGTAAAGACCATTTCAAACCTACTTAAACTATAATAAAAGGAGAGCTCTTTGCTTGCTGTTAAATATAATATATAGAACACAATTGACAGACATGATAAATCTTTATAAGAATGCATGATAACTCAAAAACATATTATACAGGAAACGCTTGCTATTTGCATATCCACTATTTGCAGATTTGAATTTTCAAGTTGTGCTATGCCATCAGGGTGGGTCAGTGTGAATGCCACTGTGGCTCTGTCAGGCACAGAGCACTGCGCGGGGTGGGAAAGGGAAGAGCTGGGGAAAGCGGAGCAGACAGCAGAGCTGGGTGGGCAGAGAGCAAGTGCCAGGTGTGGGGGGGAGGCAGTGGTGGCATCTTCTCGCCTGAAAGCAGCTATGGTCGGTCCCTAGGCACTGTGGTGGAGCCCTGTGCTTTCAGCTTATCGTGGGGAGGGGAGCAAGGGGTGGCTGTGGGGTCTGACAGGGAGCCCCATCAGTATTCGTAGATTTTGCCATTTATGGGGCTTTCCAGAACGGGTCCCTTTTAATGGTGAGGGTCTCCTGTACTTTACATAATCTAAAAAGAAATCATCTTCATATTTGGTGTGTGTGTGTGTTAAATAACCTTTGTACTGAAGAGCTACTGCTTGGGGGAAAGAAAATAAAATATATAACAAAAATAGATAATGCTAGTGGGAAAACTCCAAAGAATGCAATATACAATTCCAGACACATGGACTATTTATAAGGTCTGACTTCCATTGAAGTGGCATCTCTATCACATTTTTGAGGTTTTAATATCTACAAGTAATTAATTGTCTTCCACAAGGACTGGTAAAAGGATCATCTAAATGAATGTGTCCTAATTAACACTTTCTCCTTCTCAAGACATATTTTTGTGCATTATGAACTATTCAGCACTATTTAGCAACTCTGTGGATCTGTAGTTCACCCATGTACAAACACATAAAAAATGTAAAACAGAAGATGAGAAAACCCATAAAAACTGATAGATGTAAAGAATTAAACTGACCATTCCTTATATACAATTCCTTTTACTACAATTAAAACCTTCTATAAAGATTCAGGGCTGGGTTTGGGGGTTTTTTTTCCTCTCTATTTTTAGGAGGACCACATATTAATTTAAAGATAAGGGGATCTATTTCTCCCTTTGTGTGGGAATTAACGTGGGCTTAATGGAGTGACACTGCAAGAATTTTCTGCTCCCCTCTAGCACCATGTTCTTTTCCTTTTTTGTGTCTAAAGAATAGAGCTGTTCAACTGCCTGGTACAGAAAATACCGCACAGGAACCACATTATCCTTGTTGATATGCCAGAAATTCCAGGTGGATCCTGATAACTCACAAAAGACAGGTACCAAAGGGGCGAGTATAAGCCAGTGTCCAGACTCACCAAACAGTGAAGGAAGAATTATAGCCCCAACTAGAGGTGGCATCACATCCCTTTCCTCAGGAAACTCAAACCTAGAACAAAGCAATTCAAACCACTGAATAGTGATGAAAAACCTTTCTAGCAACAGGCACTGAGAAGACAGAGAACATAAGATACCTTTCCATTTCAGCGCAGCTTCCCTTTCCCTTTTATTAAGTGACCCAATGTCCATGCCCAGATTGGTGTACTCCATGCTGCAAGGGAGCAAAGGGGTGGGTGGAGGATTGACTCCAGGAAATCCCAGGCTCAAAAAAGCCAGGACACACACACACACACACACACACACACACACACACAAAGTGGAGCAGTGCACAAAGGGACAACATGCACCGCCCAAAAACAGAGTCTGACCAGCCAGAGCCATGTTCTGGCTGCCAGCCAGGCTCCAAACAGCAGGAAGGCCACTGCTGTAGCCCCAAGATGCTGCCAGGACCCTAGGTAAGACTTCTGGGGCCAGCCCAGTGCTGGCCTCAGCTTCCCCTACCCCACCCTAGAGTGACCCCTGCACCCTCTACCTACTGCAGCTGCCTGGCTGTGACCTGCTGCCAACCTATGACACTAACCAACATCTTGGACATGCAGCCCCATGGGTGCATGCCCGCCAGACCTGGACAGAGACTGCATGGCTGTCAGAGCTGTGTTATGGCCACTACATCAGAGCCTCTTCCCCTCTGGTCCAGCTGCCAGTGGGCTGTGGCTGCACAGTTGGCCATCGGGCAGCATTGCTGTCATGTCTTCTGGTGCCCCCAGTCTATCTGGACAGCAGAACATGTGCTCATTGTGGTGACATGATTTGGACGGTCAAAGCTTATCCTCAGTTCCAGCTGGTCAGGTCAGCCACCCATTCTACCATCTGGCTGGGTCCCCAGTGCTGGCCCTTGGCAGGCTCTTCTGCCTGAGTCTTACCACTTGCCTCACCAGAAGAGATCATGGTGTTTCCTGTTTAAAAATTGCAAAATCTCTGATAAGAAACCCAAAGTCTCTCATTAAAATATCCAAAATCCATGTTCTTCCATGATTAAAATGAAATGCCACTCTATAGAGAGAGATCAGTTTGGCACCATGTGGCACAGGCGGTGCTAGGTCCCAGTGTCCATTGCTGCACTGCAATGTTGGGGGGCTCTGCCAGTTGTGGGCTAGAGGTGCCAGGATGGCAGCTGCTGCTGCTGAGGAGGGGCTGTGTGCCATGTGTGACACCCACCCACCCCTCTCTAGCAGTTCTCCCACATCCACATCCACAATCCTCCCATTCCCATAGTCCCCCCTACACCTGCACAGTCCCCACACACCCACACCCCCCCAAAATACACCCACAAACCCCGCACCCCCTGAATCCTTACACAAGCCCCATACCACCCACAAACCTCACTGCCACAAATCCTACACCTAGCCCTACATCCACCCACAAACCCCAGACCTATTCCACCACACCCCTTCCTCCCTGAATCCTAAATTCCTCTACCCATCTCACACCCTGTGTGTCCAGCCACCAAACAGGATGAGATGGAACCTGATGGCAGGAGCTGTGGATGCAGGGGCAACTGCCACACTGCAGCCCTGCCCCATGCCCATACCAGTGCTGGGACACACAGCTCTAGCCTGGGTGGGGGTCCTGGTCCTAGAAACCACTTGGGTGTGTGATGGACTGGGGGGAGGGCTAGAGGTGGCAGTAGGGGTATCATGAGAGGCTGAGGGACTTGGAATTTTTCAGCCTGGAGAAGAGAAGACTCAGAGGGGACTTGGTGGCAGGCTATAAGTATATCAGGGGTCAAAAAAACTAATGGGGAAAAAAAGCAATGGGGTTAATAGAAGTGGCATTAACCACCATGGGTTCCTGAGCCACAGGGATTAAGAAATCCATAACTTATTCCTCTACCAGTAATACATTCCCTCCTTCCCCAAATTCTCATCTCATCCAGGAGCCCCATAGGCCATATTGTTGATACATCTGTTTCATTGGGTTACTTCTGCTTTATAAAGGTTAAGCATCACCCAAAGGGTCCAGAGATGGGGAAATATAATAAAAGGAAAGAAATGAGAAGGCAAGTTTTATGGAAAGAGGGTCTGTGAACACACTGCCACTTCATTGCTTAAACCAGATGTTGGACCATCACCCTACTGACCCTATATCACTCCACAAGGACTTGATACACTGGTGGGCAGAACCAGGTTTAATCACTGGGAAGATTCATCCCACTGCCTATACAAAAAATATTTTGGCAGGGTAGATCATCTAAGGGAGGAAATATTACAGGCATATAACTTCAACTGAACTGAGACAAAAATGTAGTAATATAATACTTATATCTAGGTTATTAGAAAATAAGAGGACAATACTAAAACTACCAACTAGAAAATTACTTTAGTACTGTAGCATATCATTTTCTCAAGCATAAACTCTGTGAAGTCTGATATATTAAGAAAAAAATGTATACATCCCCTTGGTAATGAGGAGTGGAATTAAAATTCAGGCAAAATTAAATTCCAGAAGATTAATGTTCCCTTTTATTTTTTGATGACAACTATAAACATAATGTAATTTTGTGAATTTAGTGCTTTAAAATGCAAGTTGATACTCCACAATGGTGCAATTGTAGTCGCAGAGCAAATAAATACTTTTTATCTGAATGTCCCAACAGGTAAATTTTGCAGCAATAATGAAATGACTTTGAACTCCTTAACTACCATTTAAATAACATAGAAACAAATAAGCAGCTTACAACTGCTGCCTCTGCAGCGAAGCCAAATCCCAAGCATACATGCTAGTAGTGCAGAAGAGAACACAGCAGGAGCACTAGAGAAGGTTTATCGAAACAACACTGGAAGAAATGAATTCCTGCTAATTATCTGATGACGGCATTTACCAGAACATGAATAAGGAAGCCTGAGTATGGTTCAGGTGCCTGAAGATAAAGATCAGCAAATTATGTCTTCTGATGAATTGTGTTCCTAAACTTTGTTAAAAGTTATTTTTACTTTTTGAAATTGTGTATCTCTCCCTTGTCCTCTAGGACTTACCTCTGGTAAACACTTGAGTATCAGTACCCATGGTAAGTCTGTTGAAGCATCAACACATGACCTTGTGGAACTGCCTTGAGTTCCCAGGGAAGACAGGTGAATCTGAGGCAAATCAGATTCTTAATTAGGGTGCCATAAGGAGAGTTTCTAAGAAGGGTGTTGGACCTACCTTGATAGGGAGAAAGGAAAGAAACAATATGGAGGAAAGAAGCAGACAGAAAGAAAAAAAAAATCCCTTAATAAAAAAATTAAAATAAAGATCACAATTATCTGACCTGGAAATTTTTTTTTTTTAATGAACCATCTGGTCAGCAAATATGATGGTGGAAATCACACAGTTTGTTTGGAGGCAATTGTTCTCTCAGTGTGGTCTCTCTTTTCTTGGGTTTGATGCTTTTTTTCTCAACCTAAAGCAAGCATGCTTTTTTATCAGAACAAGTTAGGCTGTGTCCACCCTGGTTGCAAGAAGTAGCTACCACTGATGGGATATCATTTCTGGGAAGGTTTGACTTGCAAGATATGTTAGGAAAGGACATTTCATGCTGTTACAAGGAACTCACATTAAAGCCAGGCTCTGTCAAAAATGTCTTTGGCCATATACTAAAGAATACTCCATCAGGCAGTGGAGATCCCCCTCCAGCAATGCCTGGAGTCACTACATCAATATTCTGTACAATGAAACTGAATTTTCCCCTTGTCTGCAGACAACAGGTCTTTCCAGGTGAGGTAAAAAATGCCATCTGTTCTCATCCTTAGAAGCTAAGCTAAGCCTGCCTCAAATAAAAGTTCCCTTGCATATATTACACAGAACATGTAAGGAAACTGGGCATCCTAATCCCAACATACCTTTCATTATGATTAAAACTATAATCATAATTAAGACAGAACCTTAAAAAGCAAGTCATTTCATTTCTCACGTCAAAACTGTGTTGTTAATTAAAAGGAAAAAAATACAAAAAAAATAAATCTCATTTGACCTAGCTATATATATTTTAACATGCATGCATTCAACTAATGCAGTCAGGGCAGCAATGTTGCTTGACAAATAGGAGGCTTTCCATAAATCAACGTGTGCGCACAGTAATATGCATAACAATTTACTCTTACAAATGGGTAGTTAAAAGAAGCAGGGAGAGCTCAGAAGTGGTTATTTATGTAATGCCATAGATGTGCATGAGATTTTGCAGACTAGTATGATGTCAGATCCCTGCCTTTGGATGTTTGTAATCTAGGATCCTGTTTCCAGTGAAATCACAGAAAACTTCCACTGACTGCAAAGGAAGCAGAACTAGCTCGAGATTAGATACAAAGAAACAGAAGGAGATGACATTTAACAAAGGGAAGGAGATATGGGAAAGAGAGCTGGCTGCCGCATCTATTGAAGCCAGTGGGAGGCTTCAAGTTAGAAAAAGGAAAAACATTTTGCCCACACACTGCAAGAAAGTCAGGGTTTTGGCAAAAGACCGTTTCAAAGTCTGGTGGGGTTTTTGTGACACTGATTTTCTGTAATTGTTTAATAAAAAACAAAACGCTAACATTTAGTGCTAGAAGTGCTTGGGTATAGTAGGCGCAAAATGAAAAATATTGAGATAAAACCAGTCTCGCAGAGAGATCCCCCTCTACCCTCATCTACTGACCGATCCCTTTTTTGTGAACAGCTTTGAAAATAATTTATTCCATGCCAGTGTAAATGGCCATCAATGTGAAACAAAAACAATTGGCAGGAGTAGTTGTTTAGTTTCAATTCTTAAACAGCACAGCAAAAAAGGTGTTTCATCATATTGCTTCATAGTTTCAATAGTTATGCGAGTAGGGCTGATGCAGATATTCATTTTAGTGCATTCAGCGTTGAAGGGCCCTGGTTAAGAAAGCTAACTCCAGGGAATCTACTGGCTCACTGCTTCTCCCTTAAGATTCCAGCTTCTGTGGATCCTTAATTATTTAAATGTGTTCCTCAGAACCACAGGACCAAGAAGACAGAGGGGAAGCCGCCCACTCAGCCAAGGTACAATGACAAAACATATGTGCATTGTGCCCCTTTGCACGACCTGTTGCTTAATTTTGTCCATAGTTTTCCCCTGATAGATCAATAACTAAGAAGACAACATTGTCTACTGAATGTCGTCCAAAATATTTTTAAAGAAACATTACAACATTTATTAAATTTTTTACAAGTAGATCTGCTCAAATTCTTTTCTGTACTATACACAAAGTAAAAATAGTAGTGACGAAAGGGCAAAAAAATAGAAATACCTGCTTCATCAGAAGCTTGCAGTAATTTTAACTTTCATTTTATATATGAACCCATAAAATTTATACAGGGAGAAATTAAATGTATAACATGATTTATAGGTGGATTAAAAAAGCTTGCAATTTTTTAGTTTCATACATCTTCATGAAAACAGTTATAAATCTCTGTAACCTAAATTGCTTATCCAAGTTCTACAGAAACAGCATAAACAGAGCAAGCAATTATCTGTAATAAACTTTTCCTTTAATACTGTGGCACTCACACTTTTGTAAAGCACGTCATAATTTATCTCATACTGTATCACAAAATCAGATTTTATATTCTGTAATTATTGCACATATTTTTTTGCACTGAACAAAAACAATATTCTCTGCAGTAAGGCGATCGAGTTCAGTCCTTAAATTATGAACAAAATGCTGTTAATACAATTTGTAGGACCCTAGATTGGTTCTTACAGATACTGTTGCTTCACTAACTTCAACTTTTCCTCTTTAAACATACTAACTGAATTGGTTCAAAAATAGTTTTCATGATGGTTTGCTCTAGTTCAATTTTAAATATGGATTGGTATGATCAGTGTTTTCTGGGAGTCAAACTTAGGATAGCAAATGATTTCTACTCATTTTAAGATGACTCATTGTAAGGAAGTTCTGTGCCAGTTACCCGAGCATGTGAAAATCAAGTTAGAATGATTTCTCTTAAAGCAGAGTTCTACAATGGTTTGCATAGACAAGTTTATAAAGTTGGATTCTCAAAACTGCAGGCAGGATTAGCAGAGCTCTGCTCCCATAGTCATGGATCAAGATATTATTGTGCACATTAAAAAAGCTGGTCTTACTTTACTTCTGTTGCTCCATTATCTTGATTCAAAACTAAGGGGCCAGTAAGTTAACTCATCCAAAGAACTACATTATGCAGATGAAAATGAACATTAATTGTGACATTTACACAATATATGGACTCCAAAAATTGAAATAAGAGTTTGATATAAACTAAGGAGAAAACAAGGAATCTTTTGTTCTATTAAAGAACCGTACAATGAAGTTTTACAGTTTTTAAAAGAATGGGCAAATTTGTAAGTAGGACATGATTTAGGATCTATAGGCTGAATCACTAGTAGAATAACATTGTATCAGAGTATCAGAGTATCTAGGGTCAAAAGGGGCCTAGAGCAGGCCATCTAGTCTGACCCCCCGCCAATGGCAGGAATGAGTGCCAGGGTCACAGGACCCCAGCCAAGTAC
>JAGPOW010003685.1:13989685-13999964 GCA_030014935.1 Caiman crocodilus
TTTTTTTTTTCCCCAGTCTCTTCTCCTGTCCACATACAGGATACAGAAAGTAGAACCAAAAATCACTGTCAGGAACATTTGGAGCAAATACTATAGTGGGGCTAAACTTTAACCAGGAAAATGATCCATGCATAGTTGCTATTCAGACAGGGTTGTACCACTGTGTGGTAAAACACTCAGCTAGTAGTATATCATCTATGGGACATTCAATAATTGTTTTCCCAAAAAGTTTAATCCAAAGCCCATCTTTGAAGGGCTTAGTTTTGGTAATCCTAGTAGTACGAGATAAACTATAACAAACTGCACTTTTGTGACGTTGCAGGTATACGAATTTAAATAATTTTAATGTGAACAATGTTAATAATTCAGGCAGGAAATATATGTATAAAAGTAATGATGGATGTAGAAAATGTTAGTTATGCCAGATTATAATGAATGAATGGGAAAGGAACATAATAGTTGGATGAGGAGTAGGAGGAAGTGTGACTTAGGGAGCTTATTAGGAGGAGTAAGGACTGCTGGAGCCACTCTTAACAACATGAACCTAGAAGTTTTAGCTAACACATCAGTGCGGGCTGTGGCAGCATTGGGAAAACTAAAGGGACCCTTGTCAGACTCCATACTGCATATCAACACATTTATCGATTAATGAAAACAGGAATAAAGAGGTTAGGTGAATTACTGACAGAGAGAGTCAGGAAAACAATTAATGCCATCATTAATATAACAGAAGAAACATCAGTAGCAGTGGCATGCACTCAAGCACAGGCTTTATTAAATCAAGTTCGAATGCAATTGATTAGAGATGCAATACCAGGAAAAGTAGGGGCAGCATGGATGGGAATTTTGTGGAATGAATATAAGGAATAGTAGAAAAAGTGGGCATGGTGGAAGCTGATAAATGGAACCATAAAGCAGGAAGGGCTAGGGCTCACTCAGAATAAGCCTTTTAGGAACAAGTAACAGGACATGAAAAGTATGTAGCAAATTGAGCCCCTGAAGCTCCTATTGGGAAGGGTGAACAATAAAGTGGGTCCCACTGTATCAGTGGGTTATGAAGGCTGAGATGTTCATTAACTTGGAGTATTGTTGCTTACAAGAAGGAGGTGGGTATGTGCGTGTTTCTCAAGCATATGTTCAATTAAAAGATTCAAACCGGAGCATACAAAGAAGATACCGTGATGGCAAAGCATGTGTAGTTGGAAAGGGTAAGTGGGTGAATGTAAATGATGGAAAAAATGTGATCCTTAACCATTCAGTTGTAGCGTGTTGGGACAATGTCACAGAACTGCAAACATATGATGACATTGATTGAAAAGGCTTTCCTATTCACATACACATAGCACAAATAATAGTTACTCTTCAACTGTACACCAGGCTAGAACCTATTTGACTAGGACCTAATACTGAAGCCCTATGAGAACTGCTTGACTGAACAGAATTTACAGACCTTGTGGAATTAGTAGAGGAGGGAGGAGAAGAAATTTAAATGAAATTATAAGCTGATAAAGGTAAAATTAAAAACATATTACAAAAGGTTACAGAAGCTGCAAAACACTGGGGGTGGGAACATTTTGTGGATGTTCCATCCAGTTGTGCTAGTTTTGCTAGCTCAAATATTAATGGTTATTGCCACAATTGCAATGCTGTATTACATGCATCGCATGCACCTTTGTTTAGAAATTCTCATGGTCAGGCAGGTAATGGTGGAAGCGCTCTTGAGAAGAGCCCAGAATGGCTGGGGCAAGCCTGGATCAGAAAGAAATACTGCCACTGTCGCAGTGCACCTCGGTGCTCTGCTCCTAGAGAGGGGAAACTGCCAGGGAGAGAGCCCTGGCAGGACATAACGAGCACAGCTGCGGGTTGCCTGGGGCAACCAGGAAGTCAGCTGATTGGAAGGGGCAAGGCCTGGCCCTTATAAAGCCCAGGGCTGAAGCCAAGCTGGCAGTTTCCTGTCAGCAGCCAGAGGGCCGGGGCCGGGGCCGGGGCCGGGGCCGGGGCGCGGGCGCGGGCGCGGGCGCGGGCGCAAGCGCAAGCGCAAGCGCAAGCATTGCAGGACCCGCTCTAGCTGAGTGAAGGAGGGCAGCTCGAAGAGGTTGATCACCATGGTTTAGCCAGGCAGCTTTAAGTTAAGTTGTAGCCAGGAGGCTTGCGTTGTGTTTTGTTTTGCTGTTACATCAGTGGTTTGGGTGAGGCTATTAGGGGTTAGAGGAGGCCTCATAAAGGGACCCACATTGGTGTGGGGGCCCCAGCACTAGTTAGGGCACAGCTTACAGGGTGCTTAGACCCCAGCCCCAGAGAGGGGCATTTGAGGTAGCCCAGCGTGGGTGCAGCAAGCCCCAGCGAGGGGGCAGTATTATTAGGAAGTCCCCGTGCAGGCCCAGTGAGCCCTGGAAAAGAGGTACTACTGGGAAGCCCCAGTGCGGGCATGGTGAGCCCCGAGAGAGGGTGTGGTGCTGCGGTAAACCCTGGAAAGGGCAGAATGCTGCGGTAAACCCTGGTGAGAGGGGGTAGTAGTGCGGTGAGCCCTGGGAAAAGGGGGTAGCAGTGTGGTGGGCCTGAGAGACAGGTGGCTTAACCAGGAAGTCCCCAGAGTGGGCACAGAAGTCCCCAGAAGGGGGGGCGACATTTGAGAAGCCCAAGTGTGGGCGCAGAGAGCACCAGGGGGCATTATTAAGAAGCCCAGTGTGGGCGGGACAAGCCCCAGAGAGGGGGCAACATTACAGGGAAGGCCCTGAGTGGGCTCAAAGAGCCCCAAAGGAAGGGTAGCATTCTTGAGAGAGCCCAGAGTGGGGACAGAGAGCCCCAGGAGGGGGCGGTAATATAGAGACATACAGAGAAGGCCTAAGAGGGGGTGACGGTACAGAGGAAGGCTCCAGAGAGGAAGTGAGTGTATTTTGACCGAACAACATCTATCCCATCTGCAAGGCTTGGGGCGTGGTATCAGGGGTGATTGGAGCCACGCGTAGCCCATAAGGCTAGGGTGCCTAGGAAGCACCCATCATACAGGGAGACCCCCGATGGGTCTGGGAAAACACGGGGACAGAGGTCCCAACTAACCGTGCCCAAGGAGACGTGAGGCAGCCTCCTAACTTTACCTAGACATCAATGACGTGGTGGGCAAGAATCTGAGGGTGCCCTTGGGCTGACTTGGCATGGGTAGGGGGCCTTAAGGAGATCATGGCCCTTCTGTAGGACCCCACCATGACAGCCACCCAGAAAATCATACTCTGCTGATAGCTGCAACCCATCAAGTGTTGAAGAAGCTAAATGCTTCATACAGATTCCGTCCATAAACTGGGTGACAGCCTGATCTAAGTGAATTGGCGGTCAAGCACTGGGCAGGATTAGCATTTTGTGGGCAGTGACTGGATGCAGAGTTAGGTTAAGCAAAGATGGAATGGCATATGTGACAAGCAACATGTAGCCAGGAATATAAAAAAAGTTGCATAGCCTTAACAGATCAGATCACCCGAGCCTCTGCTATGTAACTTGGACTATTGTGACTCCCTGGGGAAGCAGCGATGCCTAGAGAGCTGACCCAACTTCTCTTGATTCCAATGCTATGTAAGCATTATAATTATTGTTGTAAATAACTTAGTGCTTGTGCACATCCCAATAAACTTTCTGATGTATGACTGAAACAATCTCACTGATCATTAATTTCACTCTCCACCCCAGCTAAAATGTAAAGTAACACCTCAGTAAGCCACCTCAAAAACATTTCTATTTGACAAGGTAGGAAGCTTAAACCTTGTAATGTTTGTGTTTTCTTTACCAGTACATTTTCTTCAGCACTCCCTCACAGTTGAGGATGTTTGTCTTCCATAATTGTCTTATCTGTGGGTCCAAAGATGGCTGATGAGGCTGATCTGGGATCAGCAGACTCTGTTGCAACTTGGGCACATGTTTCCATGCAGGGTGGGTGACACCAGATTCTCGATTTGGTCCATGACATGCTCTTTCTGTTGTTCCCACTTTTCCATCTCCTGTTCTTGTTGTATGGTTTCAGAATAATGAGATCCTTACAGCAGACTCTTCCTCCATTTGGGGCAATCCTGGGCAATAGTTTCCCAGGAGTTGATGTCCATGTTACATTATTTTTTAAGTTGACCTCGAGAATGTTCTTGAAACACTTTCTCTGCCCTCCTCTTGAGTGTATGCCTTGACATAGCTGAGAGAATAAAACTTGCTTCAGGAGTCTGGAGTCAGCTATCTGGGTGACGTGGCTGGCCCAGCAAAGTTGATGTCAGATAGTCATCAGTTTGAGGCTCGTGGTGTTTGTACTGCAACATTTTTAATCCATTTTAAAAGAAGAATTCTAAAGAGCTAGATAAACGGTATTAAGAGTTTGAGTCATTAAATTGTTTCTAAAGTCTGGTAAATAATCTGTGTTGGCAAACTAATTAAATTACACAAAAATGTCATTAAGGATGAAAAAAAGGATGCAGTTTTCGAAAGCAGTTAAGGGTCTTAGGTAAAGTTGCAACAAAAGTGAATGTTACATGTGGTGGTTAAGCTCTTTAAAAAATGCTACTCTTCATACTTACCAAAAGAAAAAGGGTTTCCCTCACTAAGACACCAGTTATTGCTGTAGGGTTGGCTTTATCCATGAATTATTCTATCCATGATTTAGTCTAACAATACATATTTTTCATACATTAATGATGGCAGTTGAGCTAAAAGGAAGCTATTGATCAGATGTTCCTTTAAAAAAACACCTGTGAATGCCATATCTGTTGATTGGTATAATGTTGATTGATAATCTCACAGATTTGTTACCTTATGATATATGTGATAAAGATATCAACAGAATTTGATTTATTAGAAGATACTTTGGTTCAGCAGTCCAAACTCAACCAAAATATAATTACTTTATACATCTGCTTTAAAAGCCCATAATTGTTGGTGTGACTTTTTAAAAACTATTTTCCCAGTTATAATTTTTGTTTAAAAAAAAATAAATAAAACCCTTGGTACATAAACTCATTCAATTTTATGTCTATGTCCTGCTTGTTACAAAATGATATATTTCTACCATATAGTATTGAATATCAATGAAAAAGGTTTTTGACAGATGATCTATTGAACAGTGTGATGTTCTTCCAAGGGAAGTGATAGAAATCTTACCGTATGGGACACTCAAAGTAGATTAGACAAGGTACTAGAAAATATTAGAAATAGTTGCAGTAGCAAAAAAATTATTTAGTGTTTTGTATCTTTAATGTCTATGATTACACACTAGGTCAATGTCTAGGTCAATAGCAATCAAATCTATTAGAAAAGTCTCTTAATGAGCTTTGACTATTAGGATTTACCTCTTTATGGAGTATTTTAGTAAAATAAAGAATGACATGAATAGTATGTCACTGATGTAGAAATAAAGTAAATAAATGTCTTTACCTAAGCTAAGATGAACCACAGTTCATTTTATATTTCATTTCAGAAGACAAATAACTTCTTTAGGACATGCCTAGTCACCAGCTAATACTATATATGCTGACAGATTATGTCAAGACCAAAGTCAACTCCTCATGTACCGACAAGTTTTTATTCCCTGATATAATTTGCCAGCCTGGTTCTTCTGGGGATATGAATTACTACTTGTATGAAATGAACTGAATCGGTTCAAGTGGATGAAATAGAAATTCCAGCTGTGAGGGAAGGTTTGAAGTATAGTACTCTTCCAACACAACTGACTCCAAGTACTAGTTCATATTCTTTCCCTGTATGAGGTGCCAGGTTTCGTGAGCCGATGTCTGTGTTTCAGCAGAAGCTGTTTCACATTGGTGTAGTCATACTGTGCTGTGTGGTAGGTGGTATATAACCAATAGAGTACAATCCAGGGCCTGCTGTCTGGTAACATAACCAGGCTAGATACAGCAAAAACAGATATAACACATAAAACACAATGTTACTGCAACACAGTTCTTTCTGCAAGAACAAAGAAATATGTCAGGACAAATTAAAAGTCTATTGCAGAATATTAGGTGTAATACATTTTAACCACAATATAGGTTTTGAAACTAAGATTGGGAAAAATTATTTATATAAATAAAAATATTTTGATAAGTATTTTTAAAGGTCAACAAAATGAGAGATGTTTTTTAAAACTATTCTCTGCAGCAATGGAGATCCAAACAAGTCAGCAAAAGGTTAGCACCAAAGAACCAGAAAGTACAATTGGCTCTAAGAAGCAATGAAAAGGACTGCTCTACTTTCAATGTGCACAATGAGCAAAACTGAACAAATAAGCAAAAATGCTGAAATGCTATTGCTTTGATATTAAATAAATCAGAGGTGTCATCTGGTAATTCAGATAAGGTTATTTTTACATGCCATGTATGATTTCACAAACCTACAATATTTTGAGTTGTTTGTGAAATAAAATGTACATTTTCTTCAGTTTTGTTTTAATAATATGACACATGTAGGTTCTACATACAGGTAGTATCAGCCTGTAGTTCATCTTATTGTTATGTCTTGATGACTTGTGGTATTTGATATAAATGTAATTTTTAACAATAATTTTTCAAAATATATTTTATTTTTTTTATATCTGCCAAGACTGTTCAGTGGGGCAGTGTTTAACTTACGTATTCCTCACTTATTCATATTTGGGAGGAGTAATCACTGAGAATTAGCATCTGATATGGTAGTGTTTACTCTAAAAAATAGACCCTTGTGGACCTGGCCTGAGGCATTTGAGCTAGGTTGTTCTGGACAATGAAGAATTTACACTTTAAAAGAAGAGACAAATAAAAATAACACCTAAAACAGACTATTCAAAGGAACAGTCAAACAGACTATTTCTCACAGCAGGGATATTGAAAAGAATGGGCTTATCTACATGTTCATGATCATTGTATAATCAAGTACTAAATTAATGCACAGTAACTGAAGTAAGTGTGCAGTAGTGCCAGTGCATGCCTTTTTAGTGATGCTACTGCACAGTAGCCTAATACTGCACAGTGGCGTATTAGCTCTGTTTGTGCTGTGACGTGCAACTGAACAGTATTATTCAGCTACTGCACAGTTAGTATCTTGTGTAGACATGCCCAATAAGTATCTTTAGGCTATTAGATTACTAATCTTTATGTCTGAAAGGATGCAAATATTCTCCTAGTCAAAATTAGTGTTGAATGTATGATGCTATCAGTATTCATAAACACAGTTTCAAAGCACCCCATTTTGACCTGCTTTTGTTAGAGTGATACAAAATGCTTCTATGGGTGGGTTTCCTAAAGTATAGAGGAACAATCAGTAGGTAAGGGTAAATTTAATATGGCTTTAAACATCCTTTGTGCTTATCCGTTCTGGGTTTAGTGAATACAAATAAAAGAAAAGTTGCCATAGCTTCCTTGTGTTGCCTATGACCATCAGGAGTCACGGCAGGAGCTGGATATCAATACAGTACAGGAGTGTCCTGGCCAAGCTCTTTCTCCTTACCCATTCCAGCTTCACTAGGGACCAGAGGAGAAGTGCTCTAAGTGCTGTTCTTTTCTTTGCCTTCTGTGGATTTTCCAACAGCTAAATCTTCTAGCTGCACAGCATTGTTGTATTGAAGGATCTGACATACAAACCTAGCAGGTTTCCTGACCCTCCTACTCCCACCAAATCTAACCTGATTTGGTCTGAATTTTTTTGTGCCAGGCATCAGCTTCAGGCTGGATTTTTGGGCAGGACTGAAGGTGGGGCGGAGGTTCAAATGAAATAGTTCAGCCATTTTCAACAATGAAGTAATTTGAAATTTAGGCTTACATAAAGAAGTCCTTACAACCACACTGCTGGGATACTCTACTACCTACATGCTTTGGAGCAAACACTTGAAATGGCTTTTACAAGTCGGGGATGTGACTTCTACCACCACCAGGACAATCCAGACCATTAAAGCTTCAGAAAAGTCTCCACTTGCATATGCTTAATAGGGACTTGTTAGTTTGGCAGCTAAGTTTTCTGACGATTACATCTGTACCAAGTATGCTTTTGGGCTATGTCACTCCCCGTTAGCTGAAGTGTGCTGAGCTCATACATAGTAAGTCAGAAGTAGCGAGACCATTTTTCTTGTACTCTCAGTATTCTTTCCTGTGATACCCAGACACCAGGGAGAGTAAGGAGAAAGCAATGGGATTTGGATGCAAAGGGGTGTGGAAGGTAAGGGATGAACCCTGCCCCCGCACCAAAAAAAAAGGGGGTGGAGACTGGAGCAGGAGCTAAAAGGGAGTACAGCAGTGAAAACACAATAGGGCCTAAGATAGTGAGAGTATAGGAACAAGTGGGGACAGAGGGCTGAGAATTATATATGGGGAGGGGAGAAACAAAGAGAAGATATAGAAGATAAGGATAGGGAAATAAGGGGAGGGAAGAAGGGTAGGAGCCAATGGTGGAGAAGGATAGGAACTGGGAATGGGGGAGGGGCACTGCCAGAAATTAAAGTGAAGGGCAAGATCCAAAGCAGAAGGTCAAAGGTCAAGAGAAAGAGGCAGATTGGAGACAATCCTGTGCAACCTTAATTTGTCCCCTGTTGCCTATATGTATTGCAAAAGTCTGTAATTAAATGGTTATTGAATCAATCTGGGCCCTCAGTCCAGAGTAGACAGGCAAGCAATTATCTACTTTTGTGTGATGCAACATAAATGCTATTTTTTCTTCATATGACGTATAAATAAATTATTTGGACAATAGTGGCTATCTTGCTACAGGTTTGCTTTCTTTATTATATTTATTTATACCAATAATTGAGGACAGGCTTAACAGATATGTGATGAGACATTCTTAGTATAAATCTTGGTGGGCAGCACTTATTAATCATGTTCTCCTTTGGGATAGTGAAGAGTAGTAATAATTTGTCTCTCTTTAGAATACCCATTATGTCACTAATCATCTGCATTCTTTATTCAAGTATAGGTAGGCAATCAAGTATCCTCTACCCTGGCAAGCTATTGTGTACATATTTTCTTACTTTATTTTTATTCTTTTAGGACGTGTTTGGAATTCCTAATTATACTCAGCGGCACATTGTTCAGAAAAAATGCTGACTCCAGTGCAGAATGAAACATTTAGACATTGTCAGCTTAGATAGTCCTCAGAATGATAGGCAAAACAACGGAGGAATAATATATCTATCAGCAAAGAGAAAACGTTCAAAATGGTCAGGTTGGTTTGAGTTATGTGACTCAGGAATTATTATGGAGTTCTTGTGCCTAAAAACCGTTATGTCCAGAAAACTAAGCCTTTTATAAATAGAACTTGTCTATTTTTGCTCAATCTCTCTCTTCTACCATGAGGTGAATAACTCTTGTTTCAGACCCTAATTCTGCAAAGGAACTGACTCTCCTGTGTTCCCACTGACTGCCTTGGAGCCAGTCACGGAAGGCGCTCAGAAGCCCACAAGATGGGGTCTCCAGCTGTAAAATTGAAAAAAATGAATGCAATTATTTTGATGCAGTGAAAGTCCATTTAACCCAACATGATTCTGACCTGACATTTACAGACCACTTTACATTTAGAAAGATACTAAAGCACTTAACAATTGTATATTATTAACTAAATATACAGCAATCTCTTTGCTTGCCTCTGGGGAAAAACAGAAGTGCTTTTCAATGCACAGCACTGAAGTAGTAAAGCATATATTGCCAAGCAATATCAAATAGAATTTCACCATGACATCAAGAGCTCAATACATATGTTTTGGCTTATATTATTTTTTTCTCTTGGAACCCTGCCATTTTTCCTTCATCCCTTTCTGCTAGAATTCAGGTGACATTTTTGCACCAGCATAACTTAAATAGTTTTGGCAATAGTTAATGAAGACTGATTTAATTTTGGAATTGGCCAGCAGTTAACCAAGAACCTTATCTTGAAGAACACTTAAGTACATACTTCAATTTAGGGACATGAATACTCTATTGCAGTATCTAAAAACCAGGTGAGGTTAAGCACACGCATAAGTATTTATGAGAGTACAGGAAAAGTTTGCCAAACCTGTCAGGGTTAGAGCAATGCTGCTTTATAGAGACCCCGCATTTAATATCTTGGATTGCCTATCAAGAGCACAACAGAAACAATCCAATTGTGCTTCAAATCAGACTATAGAAGGTACAAATGAGTTCTTTTGTGCCTGGACATGCAAACTGGAATATGTCTTAAATCTTTTTTTTTTAATTCTAATGATAATTAGAATCAGCAGGGAATAGGGCAGGCTCTTTTTTCCAGGGCACCACCAGGGGTAACTAGGACCAATGGTCACAAGTTACTAGAGAGCAGGTTTAGGTTGGAC
>JAGPOW010003685.1:14005128-14019300 GCA_030014935.1 Caiman crocodilus
GCCCAAAACTGGATGCAGTACTCCAGCTGTGGCCTCACCAAGGCCAAGTACAACAGGAGAATGATGTCCTGGGATTTGCTTGAGAAGCATCTATGGATGGAAGCTCGCATTTTGCTCATTTTACTAGCTGCAGCATCACATGTTCATCTTATGGTCAATCATGACCCCCAAATCCCTTTCATCTGTAGTGCTAACCAGTGCAGCACTGCCAAGCCTGTAAGCATGCTGCAGGTTTTTAATCCCAAATTTGAGAACCTTGCGTTTTTCAGTATTAAACAGCATCAGGCTCTCATCCGCCCATTTTATGAGCCAGCCAAGATCCACTTGGATCATCCTCCTGTCCTCAGGTGTGAATGCTTTATCCCAGAGTTTGGTGTTGTCGGTGAATTTGGCCAGCCCACTTGCAACACCAATGTCTACATCATTAATGAAGATGTTAAAAAGTATAGGCCCTAGGCCAGAGCCTTGAGGGACCCCACTGGTCACAGCTCACCATGACAATTGACTTCCATCAACCACCACCTTCTGGGTCCTAACATGGAGCCAATTCCTCAGCCAGCAGATCGTGGTGGGGTCAAGGCCACACATCGATAGTTTTGCCAAGAGGTGATCATGGGATACCTGATCGAAAACTTTTTTAAAGTCAAGATAGATGACATCAATTTCTTCCCCCTTCTCCAGGTGATAAGTCACCTCATCATAAAAGGAAATTATATTGGTCAAGCAAGACCTACCTGCAACAAACCCACGCTGGGTATCCCTCAGGATATTGCCATCAGCTAGTCTGTTAAGGATGACCTCTCTGATAAGGATGGCCTCTCTGATAATCTTTTCCAAAACCTTCCCCAGGACAGAGGTCAGGCTGATAAGCATATAGTTTTCTGGGTCCACCTTCCTTCCTTTCTTGAAGATAGGCACCACACTGGCCTTCTTCCAATCTTCAGGCACTTCACCAGAGCACCAGGAGTTGTTGAAGATCCTTGCCAGGAGCTGAGCTATGATGCTTGCCAGTTCCTTGAGTACGCTTGGTTGTAAACTGTCAGGGCCAGCCGACTTGAAGGTATCCAGCCTGTCAAGGTGCTCCTTCACAAGGTCAGCTTCAATGGAAGGTAAGGAATCTCCCTCAACTAGGCCTCCCTGACCCACAGTGGGCAGGGGCATCCCATGGGATTGGTGAAAAACTTATGCAAAGTGCCCATTAAGCAAGTTTGCTTTTCATGGGCAATGGTTGTCAGTCATCCCATCTCGTTTAGCAGCGGTCTAATGTTGCCCTTGCTTTTCCTCTGGCTCCCCTCATATCTAAAAAAGGACTTTTTATTGTCCTTGATATTTGTAGTTAGCTGGAGTTCCATCATTCCAAATTGTTTAGTGCAGTTCTTGTTTAATTCTTTAGTGATTGTATTATTTGTTTGAAGACATGGCCATTCTTCAGCACTGAAAACTTAAAAGCCTGCCTCCAAATATTTTAAACATTTTAAAAAAGCTACCTTGGACCACAGATTGGTTTTGGGGAATGTAATATTGGGTTACCTAGATTCCAGATAGTCAAAGATATTTTGGTATCTATGGCTGAAGGGAGCTAGGCACCACTTAGAATCTGAACCTATCTTTCTGGATTTGTATAACTGTCTGTGAAGCCTCCACCAAGCCTACTGAGAGCCCATCTCAGGGACATAGAGAGTTGGTATATGCACCAACTGAGAAGTTCATTTGCAAGCTTGCTTTAAAGATGCTCTCCTACTAAGCAAAAAGAACACTTTTGCATTTTGTTTTTGCTTCTCTGAGAGACTCAACTGTTCCTTTAATCTTCAGATTCTATGCAAGCAGGTTCTTGGTTGGGCCAGTTGCAATTATTAGGAGAAGAAAGCCATCTACAAGACTATAGACGTGTTTGATTCATCAGGTATTCTCAATTAAAAAGCTACTTCCTCAGGATGCTGAAGAGGAGGGTTACACTGGTTAGATTTTTTTCATTTCTATATCTGGTAGATTTTAGTGTAATGATATGTAATTTTGGTCTTGATAGAATAAAAAAAAAAGGAAAACATGGATACAGGAGTCAGCTTTGAAAGGATTTAAATATAACTAGTAATTAGATTATTTGTTTCAACTTATTTGGAACCATTCAGAGAACACACTATTGGGTACTTGCATTGAATTAATAGGGATGTGCAACCTAATTTGCATTGAATTAATAGGGATGTGCAACCTAATTTTGATTGCAACATACTGCCTAGCTTGCTACTACTGTACCTTCTCAGCTCCCATACTGTAGTGGGTGGTGACATGTGCCTTAACTTTTTTTGACTATGGAACCACTGTTCTAACTCTCCTTTGCAGACCAGTTTCCCTTGCAAAGAGCATCTGCTGCTCTAAAAGGCATGTTTTTAATATGTTGATTTATCATTGTCAGACACGGGGCTTTTGTTGCTGGAATTTGCATAGTGTATTTAAGGCACTTTGTGGTTATAGATGTTTTACATATAAATTGCTTTATATTACAACAAAAATCTCTTTTCCATTTTTAAGGCAGTCTCGTACTTATGTGATCTACATTTTAATACCTTACTATGTATTGCTAAATGGATATGAATTGCTGGAGCTGCCTGAGTGAAACAGAAGATATACAACTGTTGCAAGATTTGTAGTGACAGTAGTAGGCCCTAACTCCCCCTAAGCTACTCATTGGCAATATGGTATAGCAGTTGCTTGCATTTGCTTGACCAACGTTTGGGTAAGAGCAGAAGAGGCGAAGGAGATGAGTTAGCAAGAGTATAACATAGATGAGAATAATTTTAGAAAGTGTGAGAAAGACAGATCAAAAGATATCATCCAAAGATTGCTTAGAGTGCTTTTTGTGGTTTTATGCTAGTTAAATCCAGTTTAGGACGAGTGTGGCTGCTTGCAGACATGGAGAAAACCAACAATAATGGCACTTTAAACTCTGCATGTCCTGTGCCAAGCCCAGGGCATGGCCAGAAGAGACAGCGCCTTAGTTGCACCCAACTTTCCCAATGTCTAGAGAGATCAGATGCTTTGTTGGGGCTTTTTGGTGCTTTTATTTAATAGCTGATTGAATCAGTTATTAAAGTATCCAATCTATATAGACACTACAGAGCCAAGTTGAACTAACGTACTGCTGCTTCTGAAAAGCACTTTTTGTCTTTCCCTATGTCTGTCAGCACCTACAATAGCTTAAATAGGGGATTAAAATAGGCATATGAGTATTACTTAGAGTAGAACATATTAGAAGCCTTGTTTTTTTAAAGATTGGCCTTATTTAGTAAGCTTTCTCATACTGAGACAGGCATTAAAATATAAAAATCCAGGTTCACTTTGGAATCTTAGCTCTTCAGCTTTGAATTACAGTTCTTGCTGAACAGCTCATCTGTGGATGAACCAAAATAAGTGCTCTTAAAGTGTACTTCTTTCCTTGATTTAAAATTACTCTTCCCTAGCAGGCCGGCCACCTGCTACAGAATTTAAGACTAATGTTAATAAGACTAATTTCTTTGGATAAAAGTGCATTTTATAAATTCTAATCATTTGCCTGATATGCCTTGTCTGTATTGTTTGGTCATCGATATCTCGTCTGTATGTCATTATTAAAATGCATCTCTACTTGTGTGTGTATTTAATTCTAGTTGCACTGGCTCTTCAATTCTTTTTTAGTTTCCAAAATATTAAGAGTTGACTCCTATGGGGCTAATATGCTGCACTCCACAACAACAGCTAAGGAGTTAAGGGACAGAGTAGCTACTTCCCCAGCTGCAGCTAACATAAAGGAGCAACAATGGGGAATAAAAGCTCATGTAGAAGAGGGTGATTTGTAGGGCTGTGAAAAACAGCACCATTTCATTTCAACTTCCATTTTGCCATTTAGACAGGCCACTGTTTCATTTCCAGTTTCATTTCATTTTGAAAGCACTGTTCCGTTTTGTTTCGTCAAAACTGTTTTGCTGTTTCAATGCTGTTTCAACATTTCTCCTATAGACTGTAATGGGGACGCATGAAACTGCCTATAACTTTGTCATTTTTTGACAGATTTGGATTAAAACAGCAGAGTTGGTAGCCACTTCTGAGGGCATGATGTCTGCCAAGTTTCAAGGAGATAGGTACAGGGGTTTCTGGGAAATTCCACCTCAAGCTGCTGCCAAGCAAAACTCATGACATGTGACTTTGTGTATGTGTGTTAAGGCATGTCCCCACTGGCGCTGGGGCCTCTACATGACATGGTAGTGTGCCCCAGTGAGGTCTCCTCCTCCCCAATAGCCTCAGCGTGGTCCATGACATTAAATGACACAAGGTAAGCAGCACAGTAGCATCAGCAGCATCTCAGGCAGCCGAACTGTAACAGAGCCTTTCTTTCCTCTCCTGTAGAAGCTGCTTCTTCGGCGTGTGTGTTAGGGTGCACCATCACTGTGTCCTTCGTCCCTCTCTCTCCTTACTTTCTGTAAGGCAAGCCCAGCTTCAGCTTTGAAATATTTCAAAACGTTTCAAGTGCCCTCATTTCATTTCATTTTGAAGCTGTTTTGAAGCCCTTTATTTCATTTTGGTTTTGCTATTTGAAGCTCAAAACAAGTTAAAGCAGTGTCAAAACAAAACAGTTGGTGAAATTTTGCACAGCTTTAGTGATTTGCTATAGAGGTTGCAGATTATCCTGAGGGAGTTCATCAACAGGAGACTGCCAGACATCTGCCTAAGGAGCAAGATCAGACTTCTCACGGATTGAAGATATTGGGAATGGGGAAAACAGCCAGAGGGATATTTTGCTTTCCCATTGTTTTCCCCAGGAATTGTGACAAGATTGGCTTTAAAGTGAGGAGAGAATTTTATCCTCAAACTTGGGGAATGTGTAGAACAGGAAATAGAGAATGGCTGCCTGGAAAACCAAGAGAACGCTCTTATTAAGAAGCTAGCATTCATCCTGGTGGTCTGTGGAGGAGAAATGGCACCTTCCCCTGTATAATTTCTGCCAGAGTAGGATCTCACCTTAGCTTTGACACAAAAACAGTATCCTGATAGAAAAACTAGTGAAGTACAGAGGAGATTCTCCATTCTCCATTTACTAGCCCAACAACCAGTTACAAACTTAGAATAACAAGTGCTGCTTAGGGAGCAATAGCAAACTTTAATGCTGCAAATTAGAT
Organism: Caiman crocodilus; assembly: GCA_030014935.1. Lineage (NCBI taxonomy): Eukaryota > Metazoa > Chordata > Crocodylia > Alligatoridae > Caiman > Caiman crocodilus. The sequence goes on from JAGPOW010003685.1 coordinate 14,010,279, forward strand.
CCAGAAGTAGCAGATGCAAGCTGCAGTACACTATCAACTCCTGCAAACAATTACACACCGATGGTTACTCAATTAATAGAGGTGTAACAATGGTAGGGTGTAGGAATGGCAGGGTGAGACATGTGCCTAGAGGCCAAATCTGACAATGAGATATAGTTTTAAGGAGCATTTTTCATCACAATGGGTCCATCTACACAAGAGTCCAACCATGCAGTAGCCTAATAATCTGTAGTCTAATAATACTCATTGTATGTCACACTACAAACAGTGCTAATATGCTACTGTGCAGTATTATTAGGCTACTGTCACTACTGCACAATGACACCAGTTATTGCTCATTGTCACAGGGCGCTAGGGTGCCCTGCTCCTTTAAAGAACTGAAACTGCCAGAGGAAGAGCCCTAGTGGTGAGTGGGAGGCCCCAGCTATGTGTTACCAAGGTAGCCAGAATGGGCTAGCAGCCCACACCTGCCTGCGGACAGCTGACCAGAAGGGGCAGGGCCTGGCTCATATATAAAGCCCAGGGTCAGATTACAACAAGACCCAGACCAAAACAACGTCAGTACCATCTGCAAGGCTTGGGGTGTGGTAAAGGGGTGATTGGAGCCACGCATAGCCCATAAAGCTAGGATGCCCTGAAACACCCGTTGTGACATACATCCTGGAGTGGGACCTACCAGAGGTCCAGGGACCTACAGGGTCCTGAGACTCAGACTCAATCTCAACCATGTCCAAGAGGACTTAGAAACAGCATCCCTATCACTCATACCATCAAAGACATGGCAGACAAGAATCGAGGGTGCCTTGGGAGATTGCGGCCCTCCTTAAGGGCCCCATCCCGTGACACTCATTAAATAAGTACTTGTATAATCAAGTGCTGTGGCATATTAATGAAAGTGTAGATGTACCCAATGAATCTGTTTGTTTACCAGAAGATTTTTGAGGAGACGTTTTAACATCCTATTCAAATTGCTGACTCATGGCCCATAAACCAGCATTGCTAACCCTACTGGTCTTCCTATCCAGAAAATTATTATTTAAACGAAGTGGACTATACCTATCATAGCCAACTGATATCAGACCACATTATTTGAATCCTGAAGCCCAGCCACAGGCCAAACCATAGCAAGCGAACTGGTAAAGCTCTTTGTAAGAGAGTATACCTACCTTGAAAGATTTTGACAGTAAGGGGAAAAAATTGCAACTCAGAGATGAGGGAAGAAGTATGTTTTTTAACATAGTAAGAATCTGTATCAATTTGCCAAATCAATGTATTTCTGAATGTTTATATCATAACCCATAAGGATTTAAACATTTCAGTTGAGCAAACCCTTCTATTGAGTCTATTGGGAGATGCTCTTTCCCCTGTAAACAAAGGCACCCATGCTTCAGCCATTTTCTTTCCAGACCCTTTCGTACAGCTGTCTGCTTAATGAAATCCTTATTCTGTGAAAGGAAAGAAGTAACAAGGGAACATGATCTTTTATGTCATACATGACTTTCTTAAATTGAAAGAGAAGCTGAATGAGAAGCTAATAAACCCTGTGCAACAGAACACAAGAAGGTGTTTAAACATGGGGTAAACAAAAGGGGGTTTAAATACAGAGGTTGGACCAAGACGCAGTTTTCAGTTAAAATGATAAACAAAATGTCAGATTAACTCCAAAGTGACAGATCCTGGAAACTGGGGCTTGGAAATTATGAGGTTTACCACTTAGGCAGTGAGAAGAAACAAACATAACATCTCAATCTGTTGAAACTCTGGAAGGCCCAGCAGGATTTCCTTATGGTCCCTCTAGATGCATCCCCATGAGCAGGACTGTGCAATTCTCCAGGGACAAACAGCAGTGGCACATATCTGTGCAACTGGTGGTTGTTCCTAGGTATGCCTCTGTATGCATGCTCTACAACATGGCAGATTGCTTAGGGTAGGGAAGCCTGGGCCAGCACCTGAGCTGGCCCCAGCAGTCTTGCCTAAGATCCCAGGGGCCTCCTGGGGCTACAGTGGCAGTGATCCAGGTGTGTGGCCCTTGGTCAGCAGCCAGATCATGGCTCTGGCCAGCCAGGCTCTAGTTTGGGGGCATCCATGTGTTCCATGCTGCTTTTTTTTCCAATGTGGTTTATTGTTTTTTTTTCACACTGGAATCTCCCAGTGTCAAAAAGCCTGTCGCGCTGCAAATTAGCAGCACAGCGAACACGTGCACATGCAGTGCATGTGGTTTGTGGCACTGAAGGCAGGTTTGCAGCACTGCAAACCAGACCTGTATGCTCATGAAGACATGCCCTATGAGTCAGAACAAAGACCATAATCCTAGCCCTCTGTGCAGATCGGTGCTAATACATTATTGCCTCTTTTTACAACTGTGTCAGTTATTTATGGAGTCTTTGGTTGGGTGGCATCATGAGAAAACTGACTTCACCTTCCAGGGAGTTTTCTTAATTTCCACATATGATGTTCCTGGTATATTTTGAAGGAAAGAGGTCTAAAAAGGGATTTTATATACCTTACTCTGAAACAGCTAGTCACGGGTTCAGGAGACAGAGCAACAACTTTTTATGATTGACTAGAAAAAGTGGGGATTAAAAGGTTTCAGAACAGCTGGAAAAGAATTTCTGCCTAAGAGATCATGTAAAGGACAAAGCCACAAGCAAGGACTAGAGTGTTTTTTATGCAAGCATGAAATTTTATCCAAAGTCCTGGGAAGAAGTGCACAATAAATGGCAGAAAGGAAGAGGTTCTTCAAGGAGTTAGACCACTTTTTGTAGGTGCATGAGAGAAGAGAAGGGTTGCACCATGCTCTCCCTCAGAATATCTGGTTACTTTCTAGTTAGTTAAAATATACTGATGTTTGCATTTATGCATATGTATTATATTTACAATAAGAAAGATTATCAGGAAATTTAGGCCATAGTCTGCAATTGCCATATAAGAGTCTCCAGTATCTTTATATGTTTAATAAGTGTTATATAAGTAACATAATTCTAAAGTTACTTTTTACTCATCTCTTCTATCTGCAGATGATTTGTTTCAGAATAAAAGAACACGCAGTTGAAATAACACTACCATCTACTGGACAGTTTGTCAATACATCAGATGGAGTAGATTGTGAAAAAGAAAGCATATGGAACATCCAAGATGCCTACGTCAGAATATATAGATACACTGTTGTTAACAAATCTTCACTGCAAATTTTTTCAGTCTCTATCAGTCTATTCTAGAATGGTTATAGGCTACTTTCTAAGTCTTTATGTAAGATACAAGCAAATAGACACAAAACTGATAAAAGTATTTGTTTCAATGACCCAGAATAAGAGGGGGAAAAAGATACTCATGTGAGAAACTTAGACTGCTATGAGAGTGTTTGCTATTTGTGTGTGTGTGCGTGTCTGTGTGTGTCTGCACATGCATATAAATAACAAAAGCAGAGCAGACCATATGCATATAGTATCTTTGCAACTATACTGAGTGATGTAACCTCAAATTAGGGACAATGGACAGCTGGAGCTATCGGAGCAGAGCAAAGGCCTCTAGATAACACCAGCACTCTCTGCAGGTTTCAAGAATTGACAAAACAAATGATAAGTGCGGAAGAAGGAGGGGTAGTGAGGCTACACAAAAGCAAAATGTTCTTTACATTTTTAATAAGCACTTTTCTCACCCATATCCTGTGGTCCCTAAGTAGAACATTTATTCTAGCTGAGCTTAGATCATGATGCTCTTTTAAATAAAATAGGGGAAATCTACAAGTTGCTCTACTGCAACATTTGTTACTGAGCTGTGCTTTAGTATTTTCCTTTTGGAAGTACTAAAGCATAGGATAGTAACCGCCCATACACTAAGTACACAGTTATTTTTAGCAGCTACTTTGCTGCAGAGGCACACTACAACAAAGGAGCATGCCACTATGCAAAGTAGCTGCTGCTCACGTGTAGCCATAGCTATAGTGTGTCACTATAGCAATGTAGCATCATGTGTAGATGTATCCATAGTGCTCTATAAAAGCACAGATGCCAGGCACCATATGACAAGTTTGTAAACAACAACCATGGAGACATGCAGCAAGTACAGACATTTGCTTTCCCAGGAGAAACTCTGGAGTGATTTAATCCTGGTGTTCCCAGGTTATTTTTCTCCTGGAGCGGCCATTTTTACCCTGGGAGAAAAACCCTAAACATCAATACATTTGTGGTTTCTCCTGGGAAAGAAGCAACTAGGAGAAACTGAGTATCTGTATGAGGCCGTTGACTCCCTGCTCTTTACGGTTTCTTCTGGATGTAATTGTAAGGAGAAAGTAGTCATCAGAAAAACTGACAGTGCCAGTTCTAAAAGATTATTTCAGCCAAAAGTTTAGGGCAAGGGTGTAAAACTAGGACTTTTCCTTATGGGATACTAGAAAACAAGGATTGAGTCATTAAATTTCATCCTCCTACCTGATACTTCTGGAATTTGAAGAACTGTCTATTTCAGGAAGAAATGCCCACAAGGAAAAGAACCTTTTATCTGCGCTTTATGCAGAGAATCATTATCCTCTAGGAATAAAACTTCCTCAGGGGATGTCCACCAAAACTGTGCAACTGTGCGACATACTTCCTACTCCCAATCCCCAGCTCTGCTGGGGCAGACAACTGCAAGAGAACTCAAAGAAGGGGAACTAGGTCTATTTTAGCCCAGGCCTGAACATACCTTGGGTCTCAGCTATGCTGAGACACAACAGCTATAGAAGAACAATAGAAGGGGGGCCCAGGCCTACTTGCACTGGGCCTGGACTGAAAAAAAAAATGATCCAAGCATCTCACCCTAGCCTAAAACTGCCAGGCTCCAACCTGGGTCAGCATGCTCCAGGGATTAATGCCCCCATGGTATTATCTCACTCCAAACCTCAGAAAAGACAAAAGGGGAAAAGGAGAGAAAGAAGAAGAGTCTCAAACTTTGAGACAGATTCTCTTTCTCTTTACCTTGGATTTTCCTTTCACATAGCTCCGGCTCCCTACTCCAGTGCAGGACATTACCCAAGCGTTTCCAATCAGGGCTTTTCAGACCTTCAGTTTTTCTCTATAAACCAATTAATTTAAAAAAAGAACACTCCCCAGCTAGCCAATCAGGCTAGGGGTCTAATCCCCACCTGTTTATGTGACAAGAAGCCAGGTGTCTTATTTACAGTAAACACAGGGGGTTTCCCTAGACAAATAGGCCTAACAAAAGCCAAAGGTATCTGCCTAGGTGCAATAATTCCTGTCTCTTTCTAAATTACTCAAACAGGGGAGAGAAAACAAGATACTTAAATAAGGAAAACATGGGTACATTCAGCACAACAGAGAAAGAAATACAATCATATTTAACTAAAATCATATACCAAAACTATGTACACCAACTATACAAAATGACTTGTATATTTTGCATGTGTTCAACAAACATATATCTTGGTATATGCCTCATTATCTCTGTTGTACCTAATAGTCTATCGGTACAACTATTGTTATAGTGCAGACAATATATTCATAACTGTGACGCTCCTGTAAATATGTAGAGATAGAACTAGGCTATAAACATATTTTAATAGGGATCTTTAAAAAACTGCATTATTTCATATCATGGTGTCAGACACTATTGCCAAGGTATTTAACAATGGCATGAAGAAGCGAGAATACTGTTAAAATGTGAAATGATTTTACTGGTAGATATTCAATATTCTTGCAGATAAATCACTTACGTGATATTTCTGAACACCAAGGATCCTAAGTATTTTTTACCATAAGTACTTTCAAGCTGTGATAACTCTGCCCATTCCATACCTGTAAATAAAGGAAAATGATTATGTCTTTCAATGATGCTGACTTGAAGCAAAATCACATCGTGGCATAAGATACGGATCTTAATGCATTGACTCATGTTAGGCCCCCTGGAACAACTAACTTGTCTTTGAACATTCATTGGTGCTATTAAATAAAAATATTCAATAAAATGGCACAAAACTTAACAGATTTTTGAGAAAATATTCAGCCTCTACTTTGTTTTGAAGTTTCAATTTGCATATCCCTTCCTAAGTATATCAACAACAAAAGTTCCTTAAGCTCACCAATGGCAATATTCCTTTTTGGGAACAGTAGCACTAATAAATTTATGGGTACAATCATTTATTTCCAAGCTATCCAATACCTACTTTAGAAAAAAATTATGGCCCTGTATTTTGGAACTATTAGGAGGAACAACAAATCTTTTTTGACTCAGGAGGAAGAATTAATTATTTACATGTTTCTCATTTACATGTTTCTCATTAACTTTCTACCTACTGTTAGCAGTAGGTTTTTAAAAGAATTCTTTTCTGTCTGTGATCAAAGTTTACAACAGTTCCATTTCCAAGTAGTACATTTAGCTGGTCCTTAATTATTTGCAGTCTATCATAAAATGACAGTTGCACATTGTAAGCATAGTTGAAACACTGCAGGTACTCAAAAAATCCCTGACAAGTCTTTTTATTAGACTAGTCTTGGGTTTTACTAACTGATGTGTTTTATGACCATGGGGAAATACACTATGGGTGTTATAGCCATAGAATACATGCATTAATGTTTGTTTGTTTAATTATATGAGAGTACTGAAGGCTTTAAGGTTTGCATGTTTATCCACCTACCATGTGACCACTTATAAGTAGATTCTAATACCCTTGTTTATCTTACTCCATGAGCAGTCCCAGTGCAACTATCAGTGGGTCAGAAACCTGCCTTCATATCAACATACTGATATGTACCTATGCACCATGTTTTCAGGAAATCTTCAGACTTACAAGACCTAGTTTGTATCTCATCATTTCAGATTATTCCTTGTCATCATACAACAGTATGTGAGACCCCCCCCCCCCCACCACATCAAGGTATTTTGCTATGAATTGACACTCCGTGTCTCAGCTAAAGTTTCTGGCAAGTCACTTGGGGAGAGATTTATCATTTATAGTTGAAATGTGAGGGACATAGGAAGTTCACATGATAGCGACACAAAACTAAAAGTAGTCAAGCTGTTACCACTCTCTTCTGAGTTCTGAGGTATTTAGGTTTCTTAAAAATCTAAACTTTCAAGTGAACAATAATACCTTAATGTAGCCTGGGTCCACCCAAGGCTGTGCCCCATCCACAAATGGAAAGGATAAGTGGTCAGGTGGTAGTGCTGTGACAGGGATCTGGTCATCTCTGCACCAGCTCCGCTATTCTCTATAGAGCCAAGGCAGGATAAGATGGCTTAACTATTTACAAATTCATTAACATATATATTATATATACATAAAATTATATACATAGATGCAGGTGAAACCTTCAACTGAGAATAAATATTTACAATTCAACTTCACATACAATGCTATCTTCAAAAATCAACAACCTGGGAAGAGTACCACCACCAGTGGCCTCAAAGCCCATGCGGGTCAATAGTGAGCCCTAAAACAATAAGTGAAAGCGAATGCCAACAGTCCACACCTGCCACAGGTGAACAGGTGGATCCTGGAACAGGTAAGTACAGGAAAGTATGACAACATCACAGAATAAACAACAGGTTTATTCTATTTACAACTTGTGACAAACCATTAACCAAGAAACATTAGAGAAGAGATATCTACATATACTTGTGCTTATAAAATAGTAAGCTCAAAACAACCCAAATATAACAAAACATAAGGCACAGTGTGACAAAATGTTAGGCACTCTTACACCCCTCAGGGTCCCAGTGAAAGTAAGTATACCTGCACTTCCCTCCCCCAGTTCTGCAATGGGAGCCCTTGGTCCTAATCATCAGAAAGACTCGTAAGATCCCAGGTCCTCCTGGCTCTCTTGGGTAGAAGAGTAACCCAGAGTTACTGCATAGGGCCCCTGTTGTCTCCCCTCCTGAGGTTTCCCTCCTCTGTGGGAGACCCCTCTCCCCTGCAACTCATGACTCTTGTCATTGCAGGGCTGTCTCTGCCTCCCTTTGGGGTGGCCTTCCACTGCCTGGGCTCTCTCTTTCCCTGCACAGTGTGGCCCACTGTGGTCCCATACACCTACCCGTGCACCACAGGGCTCGTTCTGCTGCCCAGATATGTTGAAGGCCCAGGCCACCATGTGCCATTCCAGGACTCAATCAGGTCTTGGACCCTCTGGCTCAATGCTGCCTGTGTCAACTACTTGGCTGAACGCCAGGGAATGGGGCTAGAGCCACCCAAAGCAGCTCCCTGATCCACTCCTAGATCCTCCATGCATTGATCTCTACACCATGTCCTTTGGCCACTTGCCAAGGGTTACAGACCCAAGCTGACTTGAGCTGCTCCCAAGGTCTGAGCTCTGTGCAGCAGTCTCTGCACTGCACCGTGGCTGCCTGCCAGGGAATAAAGAATGGAGATCTGGACTGCCTCAAGCAGCCTCTAGGTCTGTGCCTTGTGCGCCACTCCATGCACTGATGGGGCTGTGATATCGATCCCGGTAAAGGGAGTCTTTGGGGCTCTTCTGGGCACTGCTGTACCTACTGGGCAGCTCTTCCCCAGCTCTTCTCCACGCCTTTTTCCTTCTTTTCCATCCCATGCAGCTCCTTTTATTCACTTTGGAGGCTCCGCCCTCAAAGTCTTGCCAGACCTGCAGAACGCAGACTTCAATCAGATCTGGGGGGGCTCTTTGCTCCCAGACCTGATTGAAGCCTGGGAGGCTCTTTGCTTCATCTAGAGGGTGGTCCTGGCCCCACCCAGCCCTTACCTGATGGGTGAATGGGCTCCACCAATCAAAACAAAGATTCCCTGAGCCTGTTTGAGCCAGGTTGAATTGGTAAGTCTGCCACATTAACTTTATCTGATAAGAAAGAAAGCCATTCCAGTGTTTTAGGCTAGAGACAGACAATATACATAAACCAGTTTAAGTGACCAGATCCATTTTGCTTCCTTAGATCTTTAAGGATGCCACCACAGGCTGTCTTATTCATAGATTCATAGATGTTAGGGTCGGAAGGGACCTCAATAGATCATCGAGTCCGACCCCCTGCATAGGCAGGAAAGAGTGCTGGGTCTAGATGA
>JAGPOW010003685.1:14026312-14075092 GCA_030014935.1 Caiman crocodilus
CTGGGGTCATCTGACCCCGGTGCTCTTTCCTGCCAAGGCAGGGGGTCGGACTAGATGACCTGCCCAGGTCCCTTCCGACTCTAGATACTATGATACTAAATGATACTATGAACCAAAAAGCCACCCATCAAGCCACTCATCGAGAAATTCCTGTCTGGATTCTCTCCTATTCCTCATACCTACCTCTTTACACTAAAACTCAGGGCTACTCCACTGCATACCTCGCCAGAGGTTGTAGTGAGGGCCCACCTTTCAGTTATTTTTGTGTAACTTGAGATCAACAACATTTATGTACCTGCAAACTTTACAATTTGGAAAGGATGACCAATGGGCACAAAAATCTGATCCACCTTTCTTTACAAATGCACACTTAAACCTCAAACAGAATAACCCCTAACCCCAAAAGTGAAAACAGACATGAGTAGCCCCTCAAACATACACGCAGACTAATGAAGGTATGAAGATGAGTAGTACCATTATTTTTAAAAATGCAGAATATATGCAGAGTTACTGTCATGAGATGGGGTCCCCAGGGATGGCCGTGATACCCCTAGGGCTTCTGGATCATGCCAATACTGCCCAATGGGCAACCTCTTTCTCTCCTGCCACGTCTTGTTGTAACTATAATAAATAGGGATGCTGCCCTCAAGTTTGTTTGGACATGGTCCTGATGGACTCCATGGAACCCTGTGGGTTCTCAGACTCCTTTTAGGTCCTGCTCCAAAATGGATGTCTCTCAGGAAACCCTCAGCCTTATGGGCTAGATGCATGGCTCCAAACCACCCCTTTACCATGCCCCAAGCCTCACAGATGGTATTCACATGTTGTTCCTCCAAGACCTTGGTTTAGCTTGGCCTCCGGTCATCACTGGGCTCTCCACAGCCGTCTCTCTTTTTGCACCCCTTAGCGCTGGGCTCTCTGAAGCACTCTCTCTCTCAGTGCCCCTTGGCACTGGACTCTCTGCAGCTCTGTCTCTCTTGCAGCACCCCCTGGCACTGGGGTACACTCACCTCCAAATACTGTGCCCACACTGGCGCTGGGGTCTGTTCACCCCCAAATACTGCACCCACACTGGCACTGGGGTCTCCACACTGTAGTGGGCCCCCAATGAGGTCTCCTCCTTCCCCGATAGCCTCAGCCCGATCCTGCGGTCTGCAAACAGAAATCAAAATATGAGCCCCTGGACTATAACATAATGCAAGCATCGCAGGGTATGCTCTGTCCCTTTAAAAGAATTACCCTTCCCTCCAGCACTACGTGCCTTTAAGGTCAGGGTATCTGTTGAGCTCCTGAAGTCTCTTAATCTTACCAGAAGCCAAATGGGCAATCAAGTCTCTTCACTTACCTTCCTCTAGAGAGCTCCTTCCCCCTTGGCTGCTGGCAGAGAACTGACTCCCTGGTTCTAGCTCTGGAGTTTATTTATGCCCCAGGTCCTGCCTCTTCTGATCAGCTGACCGCCTGCAGGTGCGGGTTAATTCCCTCATTCCTGCTGCCATGGTAACTTGCAGCTGAGGGGTTCCTGACTGATTGCTTGGGCTCTCTCCTTAGGCAGTTTCTGCCCTTAAAGGAGCAGGTACCGTAGTGCCCTGCAACAGTTATATATGTAATAATATAGTTGACAAATTATACAGCTGTGTTTGGAGGCTCCTAAATCAATGTATTTACAGACTAAGATCTGCAGATGGAGATTAAGATGCTGGTCTACAGTGCAATGGTTATCCCCATGCTCATGAATATGAAATGTAGGTGACATATCTAAGCCATCTTAAGTGCCAGGAATGGTTCCATCAGTGTTACCTCAAAAAGATCCTTCCCTTAGATGGGAAGACCACTGCACCAATGTCAGCATCCTCTCTGCAACTAACATAATGAGCATTGAGGCAAAGATCATGAAACACCAACTCTGTTGGGCTGGCCACTGTGTACGGATGGGTGACACTCATCTCCAAAGCACATACTTTTGTTTCAACCCAGTCATGGTAAGAGGACCCACAAAGGACAGAGGAAGTGCTACAAGGACCCCCTGGAAGCATACCTTAAGAAGGGAGACATCAATCTTTCATATTGGGAAGTGCTGGCTGGTAACAGATTTCAATGGCGTTGCACCATACATCGAGCTACAGCTTATATCAAAAAGAAACATCTTGTTCAGGAAGATGAGAAATGGCAGAGGAGGAAGGAACATCCTGGCCAACACCTGTGCTCTACCAAGGCAACACCTGCGATATCTTTGGAAAAACTTGCAAAGCACAGATTGGTCTCTTCAGCCATCTTAAAACTCAGCAATAATCCCTCCTCTCTCCTACCAGAAGACATCATCCTCATATCGTGGGAGAGCTGAAGAGATGCATGTAATAATGTAATTGACAGACTACAGAGCTATGTTTGAAGACACCTACATCAAGACAGTTCCCCTACCCCACCAAATGGTCTCTCTGCTTCTGATACCAGACACATCACAGCATATTTTCAGCATTGCCAATAAGTGTTATTTTGTCATTGTCCTGTCTCATAACTACTTAGAATTTCATGGCAACAGCACACTAAGTACTCAGATCATCCTTCTCCAGCAGTATAGCCTCCTACTAGTTCAAGCAAGGAAAAACTCTTATCCATACATGTGACCCACAATGTACATTTAAACAGTCCTATTCACTAGTAGGGAAAGGTATACCGACACACAAACTTTTAGTTCATATAACTTTGCTTGATTAAAAAAAATTCTAAGAGCTTTATTAAAATGGTTCACTACAACAAAAAATGGACAAAATGCACCAAAGCTGGATCCTGAGCTTCAGTGTAGCCCTTTTGCTCTCCTCAGCCTAGAAGCCCTATAACATCAGGATTCTCCAACTATGGAAAGATGTTAAAAAAAGGAACCAAAAACATGGAAGACTTCACTCCTAAAGCAAATCCCTTTGATTGATGATTGAGGTATATGACTGATTTATGGATGTTGAAAAATTTGCATTGAAGTCACCCATATTATACTTGTTCTGGGGGTAAACAGAGACTTTAATTCACTAGCACTGTCAATCTGTTACTTTTCACAGGCACTAAATTCACTAAAAAAGCAATTCAATTTCATAGAGTTGTAGCAATATACCATTTATCATTTACCGAATGTAAGTATCAATAGCATAAACATTTAAAATCATCAGTAGAACTATAAAGAGATGAAAGCAAAATGTTTTAAGATAAATCTCTGTCTTTTATAAAGCCAGCTACACCGTGTGATAAGGTTACTGAGCAAAGCATATGCTACAATGAGTTTTCATAAAAGGCTTGAAAACACCCACTTATTTGTTCCATAAACTTGTTGCAACTCATTTTCTATTTGGATATGTGATTTAATCCATAGATAAACATCTATCATCTCTGAAAAGAATAACATCTGTAATATTGTTCATTTTTGAATGAACATAAAAAAGTCAAATAATCTAGTGAGGGAATGACCTGTAATATGTGCATTTTCTGAGTTATTGCCACTTGTGGTTCTCCCACTAATATTATTCAAATTAGAATTTTTAATATGAATTATATCATGCTTTATTGTATGTACTGTATGTATTATTTATACTTTGAGCCCACAGTGTGTTAAACAATGCTCAGGAACACAGAATGAGACAGTATCTGTGCCAAATAATGTAAAGCCCTAGGCTATGATCCTGAAATCAGGTGTTTATGGAGTTTTACTAAGATCACTAAGCTTTCCTTGGGCACAAGGGATTACCTAACATGGATCTGAATACAAAATTAGAACTTAAACTGGGTGAAAAGATAGATAGAAGGATGACTGAACTTGATATGACTTATCCATGAATGATCAGGGGGTTTTACACCATATTAAAGGCATTGCCATGCTATTTTTAATATTTAAATATTTGGCACGTGACAAGTCCTCTGGTTTTGTTTTTAAACCTGCCACTATTGTCTTAATTTTCATTATTACTTCTAACCTCACACTCTTTATTTAGTATTCTAATTTTGCTCTATTTGTTATTTGGGAGGATTAGGTTGGTATTACAGTTTCAGAATTAATTCAGTGGTTGTTGTGATATATTTATAGCCTAAGGACTGCATCAACTGCTTCTCTATTGTCTTTGGTGGAATAAAATCATTTCCCAGTTGGAAGGTTGTCAGTGAGGTACCTGAGCCTATAATCTTTTGCACAAGCAAAGAATTTCTGTATTTGTAGGACCATTCTTTACACTATATGGACATTCAAAGTAGGCATTTTTTTTTCCTTTTGGTGATAATGGCCAACTGAAAAAAGTAATACTATTCAAACCAACTGATGAGAGAGGACAGTTAAGTAAGTAAATGTCCAAAAGGCTTTTTTCAAAAACATCCTGTGTTTTTGAACTGGTGGACATACCATAGGGTTCATTCAAGGTCAGAATTTCTATCCTGTGAGAAACTCCAATACTTGTATATTTATTTTCATCACAAATAAAATAAAATCATAATATTTTTTAAAGTGGAAGATTTATTTCCTATTAGCTCAGCATTTTAGTGCATCTCCTTCATCTGTTGCAGTGTACCATAGATGTCAGAGCTACAAAGATGTCTGAACTACAGATCCCAGGGGCAATACAGCAGCTCAGATAAAAATAATTTATTTAAAATATTTTCATCTGAAAAACATTGTACTGTAAATATATTTTCTGTTGATAAAACATTCTTGCAAAAAATTCCCAAGCACCTCCAGTTAGAATATTATGAATTCTTAATTACCAAGATTTATGAATTGCTTAAATGATCAGTTCACATATTCCATGGGAAAGTAACTTCCTGACTGTGGTGCACTATAAAATAGAGATGTGCTATATGTTTGTTGTTCACAGTTCCATACGTAAGCACATTGGTAAAGACATGTATCTGGTAAGATTAAATTAGTTGTAACTGGGTGCATCTACATGTGCAATTATTGCAAAGCAGTAAACTCCAGAGCATTTTGAGTCAGAGTAAACCAGTCCTGGGCAATTTGACCCAGGGCAGAGGAGGCCCAGGCTGGCAGGGACTATGGGAGGTCAGCCCCAGACTCCGTGTGGTGGTGGATGGTGGCAGAGGACTGGCATGGCCCAAGGGTGCTGAAAGTGCAGAGCTGTGTGGCTAGGTAGCAGGCAGGAGTAAGGCCCCCAGCTGACTGGGCTGACCAAGTCCAACTTACACTTCCAGTCAGTGTTTACAGGTGCATTTAAATCACAGTAAATTATAACAGCATAAGATAGTACTGTCTTCAACAGCACTGTCAGATAGCAGCATAAATTAGTTGACTGAGGCCTAATAGAATGTTGTGTGTAGATGGTGATGCTTTACTCAGCAGCTAATTAGTCTACTCTGCAGTAAAGTGCATGTGTAGACGCGGCCACTGAGGACCTGATTCTACCATCTATACTCAGTAGCAAAACTGGGGGGAGGGAACGGTGACAGGACATTGTCAGGAGTCTAAAAATAGCCATTGCAGCAGCTGGTGCCCAAGGCAAGGAGCTGCTCTGTTACACCTCTGGCGATACACAAATGAGCAATGTATTTTGTTTCACTAGGACTAGTGATTAAGGTGTGCTTACATGCAATTTCAAGCCCCAAGGTCTCATTTTTATATACCTGTGACCAAAAGTAAAGATTATGGACAGCTTGGGCATGTCCCCACAGGTGGGAACATGCATTTCCTCAAGGACAACTAGCAGTGGCACATATTTGATATGTGCCGCTGCTAGTTTTTCCCAGGCATGCTCTGGTGCACGCATGCTCTGGTGCATTACAAATTGCCCCAGGTGGTTTAATGGAGGCTGGGACCAGCACCTGAGCTGGCCCCAGCAGCCTTATCTGGAGTCCCAAGGGCCTCCTGGGGTTGTAGTGGCAGCGATCTGGGTGCACAGAACCTGGCCAGCAGCCAGAGTACAGTTCTGGTTGGACAGGCTCTGGTTTTAGGTGGCACACACAGCAGTCACATGCATCACCCTGCCTTTTTTTTTGTGTGTGCAGTTTTTTTAACACTAGGATATCCTGATGCTTAAAAAAAAAAATCTGCCAGCTGCTAATTAGCAGCGTGGCAAATGTGTGCACGTGACACATGTGGTTTATGGTGCCACAAACCACACTTGCACACTCATGGGGATATGCCCCTTGGATTCTTTAACAAAGTTATTCTTCAGAATCTGAATATGCACAACTACATCAAAGTCAGCAACGCTTTGGCCCACCAGCTAATGAGGACCAGTGGACTGTAAATGTCAGTATTCTGCTGTACAGAAAATCAAAAACTGGAAGACAAATGTATTAAAGGATTTAATATATAAATCATTCTTTATATTCCTTGAAGCTTTAAAAAGGGGAGACAGGGAATATTCCTCTTACATTATGAACTGTTGGTTTTAAAAGGGCAACCTGCCCTCACTTTACTAAGAGGTATATCATGCAAATTTTATTTTCTGCTGCTTTAATCATTTTTGGGGAAAAATGGATTCATGAAACTTGGTGAACTTGTTTAACTCAAAAGCCTGAAATGCACTAGACAAAAAAAGAGAAAGAAGCGTTAATCTTTGTACTATTTTTGCTAGTTATTTCTTGCAGACATAAAATTATTTATAAAATGTAGATGCAGTGGCAACGATGCTAAATGGTATGTTATGGTAACAAGAGTTCTTATGTCATGCAAAGCAACTGAAATTCAATATTATTGATCTAAACATGCAAATATTGCATTTTGCTATAACAGCTCTATTCCAGATGCAGAAAATATGTTTTTGTGGTTTAAAGTATTTATGTTAAAATAACTAGAGTTTTGAAATCTAGCATCATTAATCTTGCTTGTGTGGAAATCTCCAAAAGCCAAAATACAAGTCCAAGATCCAACTCATGACTAGTGTCTTGCTGAGTTAATGACTTGGGTAGCACCAATGTCCATCCTGAGCCTTGGGTGTACATTGGGACAGCAAGGATCAAATGCATTTGTATCTTTAGCCAACGGCACAAGAGTGAGTGACATGACCATTATGATATCAAGCCACCTCCGTCCCCAGCCTGAATAACCAAGAGATAAGTTACATCCAGATTGAATTAAACCAGCCTTCAGGATAAGTGTGGAGGAGAGCTCAGACACATGTCTCTGGATCAAAATACATTAACTGCTCGGTTGCTACACCCCTTAAAAGCCATGATGCTTTTCCTAATTCCTTTCCCAGCTTGTTTGAGAAGCAGACTTCACCCAATACATGGTGCTAGATCTAACAAAGGCCTTGGGTGGAATTTAAGTGGAACTGAAGCAATAAAGTCCAAAATGCTATCTTAAAACTTTCCATTTTAGTTACTATCTTAACTGAAGGGGGCACCTTATTTTCATAGATTTTCACTTTAAATTTCCCTTTTGGCTCTAGAATTGTGCCCTTACACCTGCTCAAAAGTGTCAGATGGTGTCACTGAGCAGCGCAATGGTTAGCTCACAGCTCAGCCTGATCAGATTGAGAAACCCAGGCTCCCTAAACATGTGCTTATTGGCATTCTAATTAGAACACTGCAGCATTGCTGCAGCATCATGTGTATTACGCCCCTGTACATTTCAAAATGGCCGCAAGGTGTTTTGACTAAACCTCATTGACTAGGTTCAGATAAAGCATCCCACAGCCAGTTTCAAATACATTGGGGCTTAATACACATGATGGTGAGGTGTTTTATTTAGAACAGCTGCCTGGAAACTGCACTAATTAGAACCACCACCACCACCTCTGAGCACATGTATAGGCATCCCTAGTGTTTTCAGAGCACACCTAACATAGGTTCAACAGGTTCTGGCTCTTTCCAAATGAAGTTGCAATCTACACTTCTTTTGTAAGATGGTGAGAGGAGAAGTGACCCCCACCACACACACACATTTTTATATAGTAGCTCTGAAACTCAGAACCCAAGACTTCCCCTTCCCAAGTAATTGCACTAACCAAGAGGTTACCAACTCACACTCCTTACTGTGCTCTTTGTAGCTTTATGAATCTTGAATCCTTTCCATAGCAGTGACACACCTGCAGAAAGAAGGCAAAGAAAGTTTCCATTCAGAATAGCCTGTCATCTGCTTTTCGTGGCACTCTGAAAGAGAGAAAATGTGCGTTTGGTTCCCCATAGGCAGAGGAAGGAGCTGAATCTGGGTAAGCGCTCCAGTCAAAGATGTGCACTCTTTCTCCATCTCTCTCTCTAAATAAATAAGTCTAAAGAGTTCTTTAAAAGTTCTTTGTAAGTGCCCACATTCAGGAGAGGCAGCTTAGGATCCCAAAGGAGCCAAGGCTTTCCCTGAAACTCTAAGTAAGAGAACTGAAAGGAGGAAGCTGGGACTCATCCCATTCTCTGAGTTTCTTCTTTGAGGTGGTAGCTATCACCCATGGCTCACCTTAATTTTAACAAGGCATCATAAAGGTAATAAGTGCCTGCTACTCCTCCCATTTGAGGTTGATAAACACTTCATGGGAAACTTTCAGAATCGACCATTGGACACCTAGCAGCCTTATATAGCCTTGATCTAAAGTCAACAGAAGTCCACAGAAACACTGCAGTGAGTTCAAAAGGCATAAATAAGACTAGTCCAATTGGACCTTATACTATTTTACAAGGACCTAAGGCCTCCTCTACACTATGGCCAGGTATGGCTATTACACTTCTATGAGCATAAGTGACTGGAAACCACTCTATACCCATAACAGAACAGAAGTTTGGCGCACACAGACTAGTTTAAAAATGACAGACTCTGATCTAAGATTTGGATCCCCAAAGCACAGGGCGAATGTTCATTCTGTTTAGTACCATCTAAATTATACCACTTACGGAAAACTGCATAACTAAGATCAATTCTGCCGTGGGCTTTTTGATTGTCTGTACCTAGCCTATATCTATTGCACAATTACTTTGTCCATTACACAATACATTCATTTAGCTACATGCAAATTAACTATCATGCCTTAAAAAGGTCCGACCAGCTATAAAGTTAAGGCTAAAAAATATGCGATAACTCTATAGCTGTTTTCTACCTAGCTTTAGTTTTCATGTGTAGGCAGTTCTGCAGCTGGGAGACTGCAGCTGGTGTGATCTCCCAGCTGGTGAGGAGCACAACATACCTCTCGGGCTGGGAGATCGCAGCAGCTGCCATCTCCTAACCACAGTGGTATGGGGCATTGCAGGCAGTGGCTGGGAGATGGCAGCTGCTGAGATCTCCCAGCCATTGTGATCTCGCAGCCACAGGGAGCTCCAATGGCTGGGAGACCAGAGAAGCACCCCACAACATTGGGGGCCGAGTCCCACAGCTGCTAGGGCTTTCAGACCTGGATGTGCTACCCACAAGGCTGGGACTGAGAATCCCCACACCTTCTGAGGCTCCCAGTTCTGCCTGCATTATATGCACAGTCAGGACCAAGAGCCCTGTCAGGTTTGGGGATTCTCAGTCCCAGCTGTGCATAGTTGCCACAGCTGGGAGCCCCATAAACAAAAGGGGCTCCCAGCTGCAGGACCCTGCTTCTTCCCAATGCAGAGAGAGCCCAGGACTGGGCTTCCCCTACACTAGTAATAAGGTGTGATTGAATCTAATGTGCAGTCCCATAGTCACATCTCCTGCCATGCACATGTGGCTCGCACGCTAGATCCAATCATGCCTTTACCTGAACATGGAGAGGGAGCCTTGCACTACTCTCTTCAAACCTATTCCTGAAAGTGAGAATGTACTTACCTGAAGACCAAGCTTATTTAAACTTTCTCAGTTACAAATTGAAAAAGGTATTAGGAAAAAAAAATACAGTTGGCTTTGTTTATCCCTTATAAATAAAACAGCCTCTCTTGTTTTTACACTAATTAACCTAATAAAAATTGAATATTTACAGAAATGTATGCCACTGTATAGGCAGATGATGTACATTTGTTGAAATGAACAGATACAAAGTAAATAATCTTGACAGGAAGAGACAAGAAAAGAGAGATGGCAGGTATAAAAAACACTGAACAGTGGGAAGGAATACCCTGTGTTCTACACAACAGCTTATCAGTACCAGAGTACAGCATAGGAGTTAACAGCAAATTCCTCATGTTACAGATTAAA
This sequence comes from Caiman crocodilus, assembly GCA_030014935.1. Classification (NCBI taxonomy): domain Eukaryota; kingdom Metazoa; phylum Chordata; order Crocodylia; family Alligatoridae; genus Caiman; species Caiman crocodilus. The sequence continues at coordinate 14,036,388 of JAGPOW010003685.1, forward strand.
CTGACAGTACATGTTACCGTACACGAAACGGATTGTTCAGTGTGAGTGTACATGCCTCAATGCAACCATGCTGTAGCAACAGGGAAATTTAAAATGAGATAGTGCTTTTAGAAAACAGTGCTTAAGGAAGATAACACTTGCATCTAATTTGCATTTGTATTACACCTTTGCTGATGGGTTAACCCAAGTGAGATACACATCTTATTTTCATAATGGGATGTGGGTCTTAATGCTACCGAACTGTACCTCAGTACTATAGAAACAACAGTGTGTTTAAGATGGTAGACAACATTGAATAGTCACAATTTCAAGTCCTTTCTTTGTTATCCCTGAAAAGATGATATTTGTTCTGGACGAGGTAACTTCCGTGGGAAATGAGTTTGGGATAAACCAAAGCTCAGCTGAAATAAAATAGTTACACTCTAAGATTGCAACAGTTTGGAATTGTTCTCCTGTAAATAATTTTGCATTGTGGATGTCAGTTATAGCTGCAGTAAACTCCAGTTCTTGTTTTCTCCTTTGTGTCTTGCATAAGTAAGTGTGTTTGGTTTACAACCCTAATTTGCCCAGAACCGCCTCCTTCTGTTGAAAGTTAAAAGCCACAGAACCTGACAATGACTGTACATGCAGCTCCCACCCTGTGTGTGTACAGGGTGTGTAAATCAGAGCAGCTGGAGTCAGGGTTACAATCTGCTGATCAGTGAATATATTGTGTATGTGTTTATATATGTAGTTTGTGTACAGCTGGAGGGGTTCCCTCTTGCCAATGTTAGGATTAAAAATATATTAAGGCAACCTCAGGAGCTTGGACTTAAAAACAAAAGAAAAAGGTAAAGGGGAAAAAGAATACTTCACCATACGGGGAAGCTGATGTCTTGTCTTGAAAAGTTTATCACTTCTAAAGTTAACTTCTAAGAAACTGCAGATGCCTGGATAAAACGTGTCTTGGACAACATGCGTCAGCCCATATTTGTCTATCAGCATCTCCTACTTGTTGCTTACCTCTCTTGGATTTCCTTGTTGAATCTTTACATTGAGTCAGCTTCATTAGGTAAGGATTTTGTACTTTTTAATCATTTGACAGTGATTTCATGGGTGAATGTTGTGAAATAAGAGGAACAGCTTGTTTACACATTCTCTTGAACAATAGCTACAAGGATAGAGTATTTTTTTATACGGTGTATTGAAAATCAGGATGGAAATGAGATCAAAATGTACACTTAACAAAATACAAGTGGTCACACAGCAGTAAGTTATGCTGTGGTCTCTGAAGCCTGCTTAGAAGACACAGTATTTTCTGTTTTTAAGAGTTTGTTCTTTTTTTGGCTTCTTTTTCTTTTTTTAAGATTTTGAGAAATTAGAGGTGTTCTGGAAATATTTCTCTCTTTTAGGAAGTTTCAACTGTTTTAAACAGTATCAGTTATAGCAAAATACATAAATGAACCATAAAACAAAAATGTCGCATAAGTCAGAATTTGCTTCTCCAAGAGGAGTACATATTCTATATATTAAAAGCAGAGACATTATAGTTCAGTTAATTACACATGTACTAATATACGGTTATATTGTTTCTGGCAATTAAATGTCATGAGTCATTTTTGGCACTGTACATATTAAATGTGAGTTTTGTTTAACTTACAATATTCCCAAATAATAGGAAACAGGCTTTGCTAGTTTACTTGTGCAGTTTTATTAATTTACTCAAGTGATATATCAGAGTGACACAGTAATTATACAACAGTAAAATCATGTCAGCAATTACTGAACTATCACTGTCTGTCAAAATGAGAAAGAAAAGTCAGAGGATGAAAACCTTACGGTGTTATTAGTTGTAGGCAAAGCCCAAGTACAGTATGGGACAGCAGTCATCCCTTGCTGAATATATGCTGGGATATTTTATAAAATTTAATTCAGAAAGGGTTTCTGGTGGTTTTAAAAGTGATTATCAGCCAATACTCATTAGCTGTATAAAGATAAAACAATTTAGAGCACTCTTCATTTGAATATCAAAGGGTCACCTAGTAAGGTTTGCAGGACTAAACACAAGGCAAATGACCTTATCTTCTTTATCTTCAAACAATGCCTTTAATTTCTAAAACCTTTTGAAGGGTTGCCAGTTTTATGGAGTGAGTGTAGCAGCTACTTATCTGATAGAAAAGGCTTTTTCATCAAGGGGAAATGACCTTTTAACTCCTGGTAACAAAGCAACTGCTTTTCCACTTTGGTTTTGTTATTGAAGGTAATATGCATAGACATACTTATTAAAGTGGGAATACAAAACAAGAATTAGGAAATAGCTTTTTGTCTTTTAGATGATTCAGAGTTTTTTATGTTTTGTTTTTTCTTCTGAAATTGCTCAAAACAGTTTACATTCTGACAGATTGTGCTGTGACATTATAATGATATTAACAAAGCCAGATGCTGTTTACTTTTATACTCTGAAAATAACAAATCTACTAATCCCATAAGGATTTCAGTGTGAATAAGGAAAGTCTGACCACACAGTTCTCTGCAGCTGCCTCATTAAGATGAAGCACAAGAAAAATCTTTTAAAGAGCAAAGAAGAACTCTCTTTATCATCTTCAGGCATATTTGCAGGAACGGTGAAGCCTACAGTCATTAAGGGTAAATTCATTATTTTGGGGTTTCACACCATTCTGTATGATTGAGAAACATAAAAGGGATGCCCATGTGTGTAGCTCCTCTGCTGGAGTATTTCAAGTAAAGCATCCACCACAATAATAAAAGCAACTTAGAGATTCATAGATGTGGGCCAATACTACATAGAGCTTGACAAACTTTTCTCAGACAACTCTATAAGACAGCCTGTCAAAAGACAGACAGTGACTTAAAGAAGTCTTTTTATGAACACTCTGAATGTTGAAATAGGTAGTTATTTATACATTGGCATCAACATGATTTCTTTCCCTTTACAATCCTTTCATGTAGTAGGAGGGCTGTGAAAATTTGGAATTCTTACATGGCCTATATGCAGAGTCAAAAACTAGTACTCAAGATCATGGAATTCATACAAGTTAAATTGAAACATTATATATGAATGAGAATCTTAGTGTATTTGAGGCTGAAGGGGGTGAAGAAGAAAGATGCAGTGCAAATTGGATGGGTAACTAGAATGTATGAAGTGCAACCAAGACAAGCAATTAACTGTGCAAGACAAAAAAGCAATGGAACCATGACTTAAAGAAACAGTTGCTAAGGCAGAAAATAACCTGGCATGTTAAACTACTTGATCTCTCTTTTAATCCTACAAGCTTTAATCATCCTGTCTTTGAAAAAAGTGAAAACCAAAATAAACCAATGCAACTTGCTTTATGCATAGTCACAGCTAAAGTAACCCTATGATTCTGGTCCTCTGACTGCTACACTATTAGATTAGATCAGATGAAAATGCACAAGGACTATAAACTTTAATACTTCTGGGCAAAACCCAACTACTAACTGCCTAGAGTTAGGAAGAAAGTTTCCTATGGACATATCAGTACATAATTGTCCACTATGGGAGCATCTACATGTGCATTTAAGTGCAACTAAATTTAATGCACATTAAGATAATGCACAATAAGTGATTTTTTTTTTTTTGCCAGGTGTCTACACACGCAGATACTTGGCACTAAAGTTAGTGCCAAGCCCCTGCAGCATGTGTCCCTAGTGGCTGGGCAGACACAGAACTAAAGCTAGTGCTAGGTCGCATCTACATGTGTATTAATGTTTGAACTAATTGCTCCTAAATCTGTTGCCTGCCTTTCCACACACATGTAGATGTGCACCCATATTAAATTGGGCTAATGTGCATTAATGCATCTTATGTAGATGCATCTTATGGAACTTTTATATCATCCTCTTAGGCATCTGGCATTGGCTTCTACTAAATGCAGGACATTAAATGAAGTACATCAAGACTAGAGACATAAACTGATATAAGTGATTGGAAACTGTTTCAAACCTGTAACACAACAGAAATTCAGCACATGTAAACCTCTTTCAACATAGCCAAAACTGGTTTAAGATGAACCTGGATGGAGAAGTATCAGACTTAACGGACATAGGTTAAATAGGTTTATTGAACTTCTGTCTCAGATCCCCTCCAGATTCAAGTTAATTCACAGTTCACTAACATACCAGGATGCTTTGCATCTCCCCTCCAAGTCCCCTACTCTCAGGGTGGGTGGGCTAGTCTTGGTGCAAGCTGTCTGCTCCAACTGAGCAGGGAGGCATGCTCTAGCGTCTTACCACCCCCACCACCCAGGGCTTGTGGCCTGGGCCACTGCAGGCATTTGGCTGCATTTCCAGAATCAAAAGTTAATGTCTATTCACTTGCTTATCAGTTTAATCTACACAGCTTAGACTAACCTGTAAAGACTGCATCAATTCAGCCTTGTGCTTTTTTGATTGTCTGTAGTACTTAGCCCCATACTCTATGAGTAAAGCAGTTCTCAGCTCCCTATGTTTTAGCTGTCCACCCTCCTTCCTAGCTCTCCTATTGGCATTTGTTATTTCCCTTTTTTCTGCCTTAATTTAAGGTCCAAGCCTCATTTTATGGTCCAAGCCTTATACAAAATAGACCATATTCATCTGGCAGGTATGTGCATCGAGACTATGTGAAAATATAACAGTGTTTAGGAATAATGGGATAAATGAGCAATGACAGTTCACAAGGAAAATGGAGCAAAATGTTTTTTGTATCTTATCCAACTTTTGTTTGTTTGTTTGTTTTACAGTTTAATAATATTTATATATCAAGTTGGGTTTCCTTTTAAGCAGCATATATGGGAAGTAACTGCCCTGACCTCAATGGAATTAATTCAATGTACACTTACAGGAACTAAGGTTGGAATTTGACCTTACATGATTATTATAGACAGTGCACATAATGAACCTGTAGTTGCACGTTGACTTCTATTTGCTCATAACCTTTTCAGTCTTCTCTCTGCCTGAAATACAGAACAGTTACTCTCAGTACAGACTAATTGTTTCATAAGAAAGCCAACATGGTGCAGCTGTTTGAAATAATGAAGAGAGTGGGAAAAATACTCTTTTACATTAAAAAATATTGAGTGACATGTTTGAACAGCTTTTGTATGTTAGAAACTTGAAATTTGGCAGACAGACAATCTGTAACTCACAGATGTGCCTTTTGATGACCTGATGAAAATTGCTTATGATATGTCAAAGTTATAGAGATTTACAAAATGCATTTAATGCGAGATCGCTGGACTCTGTGAGCACCTATACATGTACCTGACACCTGCTCTGATGCATGGTAATTAGCACATGTGGGAGCAGACTTTTCAATTAATTGAGTCTGCTGAAGTGTGCTAATTAGCATGCTCCAGCAGCCTCAGAATCACATACATTCAGCATCTCTGCATTTCAAAATGGCAGCAAGGGCTCTTTAACTAAAACTCACTAAGTAAGCTTTAATTAAAGTGTCCTCATCACCATTTTAAAGTGTGGGACACTGAATACACAAGATGCTGTGGGTGTTTTAATTATAGATGTTTAATTAGAAAGGCAATGGCTCAGGAAGGCCTTGCAGAATCCAAAAGCACAAGCAACATGATATATAAATATTAACTTAAGTAAAATTTTCTTTATATTATTGCAAAAAGCAACTTGTTTTTATTGTTTAATAAGGTTTAATAGAACACGTGTAGATGAAATGAGGGGCATGTGTCCACAACATTTTAAAGTGGATTAAATGCTTTTGCACCACTTTAATGATGTTGTTCACATGCATCAGCAATGATTCCAGCCACTGTAGCACATTCAGCAGCATAATGCATCTTAAATAACTGGGGTGCAGCAAACTAAAACACTTCTGAGGAGTGTTCTGCAGGCAGCCCATGCAGGCAGCCTGGCAGCAGCCTGGGAAGGTAGGCTCTACCAAGGGGGGGAAAAAAAGTGGCAAGCCTGATTTTTTATTTTTTTGTCTCCCTTGGAGTCTGCTTTCCTTCATGAGCTGCATGGGGACCCAACTCTTCCCTCTGTGGCTGCTGTGCTCCCTGGGACCACCCAAACTGGGTCCCCCGCCACCATAGCCCAGCACCCCCACCCCCCTGTAGACCAGGAACCACTCCACCCACTGGCAGCTCATCCTCCCCTTCCTGCCACTGGAGAGGCACATGGGTATACATGACACGGGGGGGGGGGGAGGCAGTGGGGGTTACTTCACTCTAAATTGAAACGGTGTTTTTAAAAACCCACCGCTTCAATTTAGGACCCCTGTGCCATCTACACATGCCCATAAAGAATCCTTCCTTGGTGTCTCACTAAGACCCTTGAGAAAAATCTCCTCATAAATAATCTCGGCCCTACAGAAGTTTGAATGACATCCCTGTAGCATTATATTGATCCAGCAAAAAGTTATGCATGTACTTTATTTATATATATAGGGGGTAGACAAAACAGGGGTCCTAAATTGAAGTGATGGGTTTTAAAAAACACTACTTCAATTTAGGGCTGATTAAACCCCTGTGTTACACCCCCACCCCCTGGCTGACTTACCTGCCTCTCTGGCGAGGAGAGGGAGGGTGAGCTGCTGGCAGGTGAAGTACTGCCTGGGCTGCGGGCATGGGGGGGGTGCTGTTCCGTGGCAGCAGCAGCCCCCCCCCAAGGCAGCACCCACCTGCAGGTGCCCAGCTCAGGTGGTCCCAGGGGGCACCGCAGCCACAGAGGGAAATACTAAACCCCCATGCAGCTCAGGCAGACAGGTAGACTCCAGGGAGGCACAGGCGGGGGAGACCAATCAGGCTTACCACTTTTCTTGGCTGGAGCCTGCTTTCCTGGGCTGCTGCCAGGCTGTCTGCAGGGCTTCCTACAGAGCTGAAGAGCTGCACATAGGCTGGTGTTTTACTCCACTGTTTTAGTTTGCTGCACCCCAAGTCATTACGCCACCAAATTTCCTACAGAGGCTAGAATTAATGTGCAATATGCTGCTGACGTGTTCAAATACCAACACCATTAAAGTGGCGCAAAAATATTTAGCCTGCTTTAAAGCGTCATGCATACATACCTCTTGTTTCATCTACACACAGCCATAATTACTTCTAGTTAAAGCACCCTAATTCAAACCACTGTAAGTAAAGCACTCTAATTAAAGTGCTTTTTGGAGCTGTTCTAATTAAAGCACCCCCCCCCCATCCCAGAGTACATGAAGAGACACTCTATAATGGCCTTGATTTTCCAGTGTTGTTCTGATCCTACACATAGGTCATAATATAAATTGCTTAGCTGCTTAATACTATATTATGGTAGTAATAGGAATCTCAACCAAAATTAGGAGTGTTCATTTTCTTAGGCACTGTTTATATTGCTCAAAAGAGATAATCCATTACAAAAAATGCTTTTAGTTCATGCCCAGATCCACAATGATAACTCCTAGAACTGAACATATCTAAGTTCCTTTAAATAATTAAGAGTTGCAAGTGCATAAGACAAATTAGGATCTGACCCTAAATAGACAAGATAAAAGACCATAGAAAGGAAATTACTGTTACAAATTGGTAACAGGAGTATAGAAGAATTAGGCACTTGCACACATAAGGGGAGACTGCACCGACACCGTAAATCCAGTACATCATAGCAGACTTGATTAATTGAGTCTGATGGAGCATGGAAATTAATGCGCTGCAGCAGCCGCCAGCATCACATGTATCAACATCCTCACACTGAAAAATGTTGGCGGGGTGCTTTCAACTAAAGGTTGAACAAACTGTAGTTCAAAATGCCCCACTCCTATATTTTCAGCACAGGGAGGCTGATACAGGTGACACACAGGCGCTTTTAATTAGCATGGTTTTCTAACTAAAGTGCCCTACCACATCCTGGAATACGTGCATAAATGCTCATTAAGTCTGTGGCAGAACTGAATACTGAAACAAATACTCTTGCGTTCTAATCTAGTGCCCTAAATACAGTGCCATTCATAACTTAAAATTCTGGTAAATTGTCAAATAAAACATCATCACATGTAAGCTTATGTGAACACTGACACTCTCAACAAGATTTTATAATGAGCAATTATCATTAACTCATATTAATGAATAATGATCATCACTACTTATTAATACTAATTATTATTAAGTATTGCATACTTTGCAATAGGCCAAATCTTGAGGTCCTTATTCAGTGGTAATTCCCTCTTTTCTAAAATAAAATTTATATTGACTTCAGTAACAAAGAGGATTTAACCATTTTCAAACCAACTACAAAAGGCTTTCGCACATGGCAAATTTTAAAAGAGGACGAGAAGCAAACTCTTATTAGAGCTACTATTCATTTAGGTTTGCATACTTTTCTATAGCGGTCTGGATTGGTCTAATATGTTCTAGAAATATGTTCCACTGGGAATGCCCTGTTTTATATGATTCATCCTAACTGATTTGTTCCAGAATTATTTCTCTGTCTTGGCAGTTCTGACATGGAGACACAATTGTGAATGTAGCTAGGACTTGCCCTGCTGTATATATGAAAGTTGTTATCATTAACTCTTTGTTGGGAATGGGCTCTATTAGTTAAATGAGTTCAAGTCAAGGCAAGGCAGCTAATTTATGATGTGAACACTCCTCATCAAATTGCGCATGCTGCAGTGTCTAAACAGTAGGCTATTTTTATTTACAGTGAAATATTAGGAACTGAATTAAATGGAGAAATATTTTTCATATGGACTTGAAATTGCAGTAAAACCATGTTAGCACATGAAATTGTTTGTACAGCTTTTTTTGGAGAGAGCTCTGTATGTTAAGCTCTTGGGATATTTATTTAATGAATGTATATACTCATTTGCTTCTTTTTGACACATATTGCTTTGATTATTTTGACACCTATTACTTTGATTGCTGTATTCATAGTGCATAGACTCCATTGGGAACCACAAGGGTATATTCTACACATTGCAGGAAAAAATTGATTGCCTAATATATTCTAGGAATTGTAGTAGTGTACTCTATTTCTTCTGTTGTTTTCATTTTAATTCATCGATTGAAAGGCAAGTTTATCTTACTCCTCTATTTTGTTCATATAGCAGCTTCCTTGAGTAGCAATTTATCCGCATACTTCAATGGTATGATGTATCTCCCATGGTAGCTGGAGCATTTTACAACTCAACTGTCTCTTGACAGCTTAGCGTGACGACAGTTTCAGTAAATGGCCTCTCATGTAGCATCTTGTTAATGTCTTATCGACTCAGAGATTCTTATTGTACTTTTCAGAAACTGGTGGATACTATAACTTACCCTCTTTATGTTTATAAAGATGACTTAAATATTTTGCCTTTCTTAGATCACAGTATCATTTCCTCTTTATTTTTAAGTGGCTCAAATTGTGAAGTTTTGTCTTGTGTATACAGTGTTCTCAGCAATCAAATAGCTACAGAAAATATTCAGGGGACCATATGAATGTTAGTGGAGGGGACATGCAACACTCTAAAATTAGAACCACTCCGTCTTTGTGAACTGGGAGAGAAAAGTGGGAACTAAAATAGACCATTGCATGCCAGGGATATCTTGCTGTATGCTAACTCCTGTTTGCCTTTCATTTCAATTTAAGATCATGATTTAAGATATGACTCTTGTCCAGAACATCCACAATATTCACATATAATGTTGGGGAACATGTTCTGTACATGACCCACTAATATATAAAGCATGCTTACCCATTTTAGACTTCTAATCACCTTCCACGGAAGTTTGCATCCTTCAGCTTCTAGAGGCCTGCTGGAATGACAAAGAATAAGAACATAGCCACCCTTTTACTTAATGACCTAATTAATATATTGCTATTCAGAATTTATTATATATTTTTAAAATGACAATTTTAAATACTTCAGGAGTACTAGATGGTATTAAGGCAGTCTTGACATAGACAAATCTGCTATTCATTGACTTGGTCAAGTAACTAAATAGACTCCTTTTTACTGACCTAGCAGAAATTATATCAAGAACAACTTCATATTCATGGTGTGTTTAACTACTCCTTCCCTCTTTTCTGTAAAAACTTGTTTTACAATCAACTATGGCTACTCTTTAAAATTATTTGACTGTGGCCACATACAGACATTACACTTTTACCAGTCTAACTGATGGGAAACCAATCGAAACTCATAACAGAAGTTCATCCCACATAGACTGGTCCAAAATGGCAGAACTCAGTCTAAGATAGACTTGGATCTATGTCCACTCAGACTTAGTTAATGTTAGAGTGGTGCATCAAAACTTCAGTGCCAGTTTCCTTATTGATTCAAGTTAGGTTGCCATCTGCTGGCATCTCACACTCCTTTGTGGCCCCTTGCTAGTTCCCTGTGCCTGGCAACCCAATTGGACTCCATGAGGCTGCACCCAAGCATATGGGTTCTCCTGGGCTCCATGTCAGTCTATGTGTACATCATGAGGTGCTTCATGATAGGATGTGGGGAGACAGCCCAGGGACATGGATGCCCAGGTGCCGCAACTCATGCACAGGAAAACAGATGTCTCCTTTCCTCACTTCTGCTGCCTACCTGTAGCTAAACAGAGATGTAGCAGTGAGTTAGTGAGTTGAGGGCATGATCACCCATGCCTGGCAGCTAATCATGGGTGGCCTAAGGGTGTGACTCTACATGGTTGTCTCCAGAAGCCTGGGGAACCCATGGGACATGTTGGGAGGCATGCAGGACCACTCCCAACCTGCCACCTGCCTGCCTTAGACAATGAAGGCAGCCTGCATGTGCACCTCCCCCTCAAAGAGCAAATGTTCCTTCTTTTTGCTACTGATCTAACCTACGCTGCTTACAGAAAACCACACAACTGAGATTGATTCTGCCTTGGGCTTTTTGAATGTCTGTACCTAGCCTGTGACCCAACCTCCCTGCAATAGCATAACACTGGTAATTTGATTCATCAGAGCTACTTTATCATCAGTTCTATTCTCTTCTTAATGGAATAGAGAAAGAATGCGTAAAGATTTATGGTGCCATTTGCACTGCTTCTCCATTAGTTGTTAAGATTAGAGTTGACAACAAGGACTCAGATAGTAAGAAATCTAATTAATAGTTTGCTTCCCTTTTTGTAATAAGAAAAAAGAAAGTGTGAAAGAGACTGTTTATTGAGTTACCTTACATTTACAACTTATCTTCACTATTTGTAGTGTTGATATATGTGGATATTTCATTTTATGAATGCTTATTAAGCAGCAGTAAAAAAAAAAGTAAAAGAGCTGGCAGACTGTGCCAGTCTTGTTCCTTAAGTAGACTGTTTATACATTTATGATTTTCCTGGCACAACCCAATAAGGTTTTATTTGCTTTAGTTGGAATTAACAAAGCAGCCTCTGGCAGTTGGGTATCTAAGTTCCATTGGATTTAGACCAAATTTGGGCTCCTAAGCTCCCTTGACATTCTCAGCATTTGTGTCTAAAATAGGGGGCCTCTTATTTCAAATAATTTTCCAGTGCATGACCTACTGAGCCTCTGAGGACCTTCTTATATAACTATCCTGCCATACATTCTATTTTCTTGGGCTAGTCATTTTAACTGAGCCTCTAGTTGAAATCTCTGGTGAGCAACACCAAATAATTTTCCTTATAAAAGTTGTAGTGATTTATGTTATTCCAAGATTGGAATAAAGAATTAAGACATAAGAGGCTGCATTTCACTGACCCACTAATATGCACCTTAGTTACATTATAAGAGGCCAGAGAGTTTAGGCATCTGAAAACACTTGCTTGGTAGCCTCTTGCATAAGCTATATCTCACTCAAAAGATTTTCATTAATGCTTTTGACTTCGTCATTGTATTTCCCTTGCAATGCAGGTAGTTTTGACATAAATCACCCTCACCTCTACCCTCCATCTTTTCTTTCTTTTCTATCTCTTCTCATTATGATGATAATAATTGCCATTCTAGTTATGAAAATTGTCCACAGGCTTCACTAGTTCCTGATACATTGAATTTCCCCCAATTAATTAACATTTCTTGTTCTGTTTGCTTATTACCTATACTCCTTTCATGGGTGCATAGACACTTTAGGTCATTAATACACTTCTGAAAATATGATTCATCTGCTGATTCAAAACAACTCCATCTTCTGTTTTAGGGCTGAGCTTGCAGAGTACTTTTGGAGAATATCAAGTATCCTTGTCAGTAAGTGACAAAAAAAGTTGATGGAAATGGACTGAACTGGAAAACCAGTTAAATCTTAGGGCTCAGGAAGGCCTTGTAGAGTCCAAAAGCACAGGCAACATGAAATATATTTATTAACTGAAGGGAACTTTTCTTTAGATTCATGCAGAAAGCAAACTTATTTTGATTGTTTTAATAAGGTTTAATAAAGAATCCTTCCTTGGTGTCTTACCAGGACCCTTGTGAAGAATCTCTTCATAAATAATCTCTGCCCAAAGAAGTCTGAGTGACATCCCTGCAGCATTATCCTGATCCAGCAAAAAGTTGTGCATGTGCTTTATTTATACATATAATTATTTCCATTGCCTTCCATGAAACTAGTCACAAACTAAAAAAAACAGGCACTTGTAGAAGGATTTTTAAGATTGCTGCCTGGTAGTACAATAGCTGAACATATAAAACAGTACAGAATGCATCACCTTGTGGCACTGATGACACCATTAATCTCTCAATTTTTTATACCAGTAATTATCTAGAATGGAAACAGCATAGGAAAGTCTTCTAAAAGTGGTGAATACAAAATGATCCATTACACTGAATTTAAAACACTAATAGAATTTAAGAATTTTAGGGCTCTAGTGATTACCAGGGATTCTAGCTTACGATGCAAAAACAAAAAAAATCTCCATTTAAAAAGCACAAAATCCACATTTCTTTAACCTACTAGAAGTATGGCAGTAGTGGCACCCCATGATGAGTGGTGCCTTTTCAGCTTTCTCTTATTTTCATTGTGGTTTTTACCTCTTGGCCAATCAGCAGTAGGGAGAGGAAAATATAAAAACTGAGGCAAAAATAAAAGAGAGTAGAAATGGTGCTGCTTACTAAAGGACTCCTCCGTGCTTTTAGTAGGTCACAGAAAAAATGTGGATTCTGTGGTTTTCTGCACTTTTCTATGGAAAACAGAAAACTAGGATCCCTGGTGATCATTTTCACAATAAAGGACATTGAGCTTCTCTGGGATTGAGCTAGAAGACCTACCTTCTCACCTCATTAAATTTTCAAGATTTCAAAAATTGTTCTTTCCATGTCAGGTCAAAACTGAGAGTTTTTAATATTTTTATGAAAAATCAGAGTGTAATCCTGTGGTGGTCCAGAGGCCAATGGTTTGGTTATTCACTTGAGACATAGAATACAGAGGAATTCATATCTCAAATGAGTGCCCTATTGAGCTAAACTGAAGCTCTCAAAATCTCCTGTCAGGGATGCTAAATTGATAATCAAACACTTATTTAAGAACTTGAACCTTTTCTTTCATGTGTTAGGTAAGTACTCTAACTAGTGAGCTATTGTGGAATTATTAATATCCAAACTAGGCTATAAATACAGTCATTCTCTTGCTCAATTAAATTTTTTTAATACAAAATGGAACAGCTCCATCAAGAGAGTGGAGAGAGAGAGAGAGAGAGAGAGAGAGACTAGGTAATTCCATCTGGGAGGTGCAAAACTTTCCCAAAAATATTTTTATAAAAATGAGCACGTTCCTAAAAAGGCTTCAGGTTCAACAAATCAGCATTTAAAATTTGTAACCATCTGTAAGCTGGAATATTTTTAGATGGGACGAGTAGACTGTCCCAGTGGAATGGAAACAAGAGGACACAAGACGCCTCCCATAGCAGGCTCCAGGACAGAGACAACCCATCCCCATAAGAGAAGCCCTGAAGACAGGGCAATCTTACCTTTTTCAGGGAGAAAAGGGATGGATTAGCCATGCCGAGATGGAGCAACCACGTGGTTCATCAGCTGCTTTTATCTCCAGCTGAAAGCAGTGCGGGTGGATGACATCACTGGAGAATGCCACCTGACAAAAATAAAAGCCAGCAGCAAAGAAAGAGCTGAGGACGAGGCACTGTAGGGAGCAGATGGTGAGAGTGCCTCCTGCACCAGCCAGGATGGCACTGGCAGCCACTGAGAGATCCCAGGGCAGACCCATTGGAAAAGCCCAAAAACATGTTAAAGAGCCAAGGCATCGAGGACTATGGAGCTGCAGACACCAAAATTGTGGGTGGGGCAGAGCTAAGACCCCACTTCCCTTTTTTTTCTGTTTAAGTTCTTCTTTTATGGATCACTTTAAGGGGCCCTAAGAAAGTGATTAGGGACAGGGGTGATGCTCACAGGATAGGAGCAACCGGGATAGCACTGCATGCGGCAGTGCAACCAGGGAGATCCAGCATAGCTACAGGGACAGTCAGACATCTCAAAGAGACCAAGGACAGGACAAGATCACTAGGAACCCTGTGGACAGGGAAGGCCAGGAGGCAACCTTGGACAGTAAGCCAATTGACCATCAAGTGACTGTTTTATGGGCTGGCTCATGGCTGGGGTGTAGGGAAGGTGAAGCTCCCAAAATACCTGCTAGGGAACCAACCTGTGAGGGGTTATGAAAGGAAGCCCCACCACTGAAGGGAAAACTACAGTCATGGCAAGTGAGTTTCAGGGGTTTCCTCAGAGGGAACAGGAGCCCTCACCAAGATCACAGGACACAACGCTGCAGCCAACCCGGCACATGCTCCAAGGTGACAAGGGAATGCCTATACAAGAACAGGCAGGCACATAGACAATGGTAGGGACAATGGCACTCTATATGTGATGCTGTGTCACCACAGCAACACATTACAGTGACATAGCATCCATGGGTGTCTACACATAACCAGCAGCTACTTTGCCATGGCAGTGCACTCCCCTGTTATAGTGGTGAACTAGATGCTAAAAATAACCATGCATCATGCTTTAGTACTTCCAAAAGGGAGTACTAAACCACAGAACAGTAACAATGTTTTGTATTGCAACATGTAGATGCACCCATCAATAATAGCATTATCTGTTTCCAGGTCACTACCAACTCAAAATGATGTGATCCTGAATGCTAATGGACTAATGTTTGACAAGATTTGTACAAGACAGTACAGTGTTTAGTGCCTGCTAGAGATCATTGAATCACACTAGGGAACTGGATCCTGTTAAGCTATTATCTATAGCATGTAGGGAGAAGAAACTGATATCATGAGTGACTCTGGAAGAATTGCTGTTTTTACCATGGTATATGCTGTGTACTTTGAATTCAACTCTTGCCAAGATAGGTGAAATTTTGACTCCTATGGGTGTTGGTTAGGATTTGATTGAGGTGGGAGCCCTCTCTCTTGGTCAGGGCTCAAGCAAAGGTGACTAGTGTTGCAATTTTTTGATGAGCTGGAACACAAAATTTCTAGGGAACATGGTTTGTGTCAAAAACGCAGGGTTATTACTTCCTCTCAATACCAACTTCACTTTCTGTCTGAAAGTGTTTTCTACTGTCAAAGTGCACTTGGCAGTATTAAGCATATTACATTTTTTTTTTTAATTTTCTGCAGAAATGATTTATCTATATAGGGTTTGTTGAGGTGAGGGGTTTTTTTTGGCTGTATAGCTTATTTTCTGGAGGGGTTGATTTTCTGAGTGGAAAGGAGGTTTGTAATTGCGTTCTGGGTTTCATTTAAACAAAAGGCAAGATCAATATCATAGATGCATCCATTTCCTAAAGTCTTTCATTAACTATAACTAAGCAGATTACATAGTAGGGAAAAAGCATACATAACAAAACACTGAAGAATATAGTTTTACCTGCCTGGATAGGAGGATGACCTAACAGAAAGCATGCTTGTCTTTCCAAGCCTATTTCAATATTAGCATAACATAAACATCTTTGCAAACAGTAGCCATGGCTATGATAAGCAGAAAAACAAAACTTAGAATATATATTTTATATGTGTTACTTTTCATTCTTGCTGGATGACTTATTCTTAATCTTCATTTAAAGTCAACCTGGTCAATCATTGTTCAGGGAAAAGGAAGTGTCTTTTCTCACTTTGGAACATGAATAAAGAAATTGCTTTGTACGTGTAGCGTAAAAGAGGTGGAGGTGTCCAGGGCAGGAGCTTTGGCCACTGCGTTTGGGGACAGGACACAAAAATAGCCACTGCCACAACTGGCAACTGAACACAGCACTGCTGCCAGGAGAATGGCAGCTAATGCTGCCTCATGCCACCTCTTCTAAGCCCCATTATGCTTCTGCTCTGTCCATAACCTAACCGAACTGGGCCAGATTCATTCTCAGATTGTCTATGAATAATCCACATCCACTAAATTACATTGGGTGCATCCACACTAGTTTACTATGGAGTAGATGAATTAACTCCACAGCAAATGTTGCACCTCTACACATATGCCCCTATTAGGATGGAGTAAACTAATTCTACAGCAAAGTAGTACATGTACATACATGCTGCAGACCTCTAATACTTTGTCACTATGAAACTGGGAAGAAAAATAAAATCAAGAAGTATTTGCTTTCTGAATTCTGGATAATACTTTAAGAAAATGTAATCAGTTTTACTTTGCTGCTAGCACAAGTGGAAATGGGAGGGGAGAAGAATAAGCACACTGAAATTCTGGAGAGAATTTAATGGATTTTGCAAGCTAACACCACTTGAAATCAGAAAACCAATAGCATAGTGTTGTATATGGACCTTCCACAGGATGATGAACCAACCATTGTTTCATGCATTGGACCACAACGGTTAGATCTTTATGTGATGCTCGGTGCTGCTGCTGTTGCAAAATTCTCCAAACACATTGAGATTTCTGGGTAAACCCTTCAAAACATCCCCACTACAACTTGAGTTCCAACCTACCAAAACCTGTAGGTTGTTACGTCTTTCCTTGTAACAAACAGCCCTCTCCCCCACTGCCCCCAAAACCTAAAAACTAAACAAAATAAAAAAGAGGAAAAACATTTGTATGGATGTACATGAGAGTCTGGTTGTTTGGGGCTGGAGGTTTCCAGCACATAGCCCGCTGTTGGGATATGGCTTTCACTGCCAGTCTAACATGTAACTTCCCATGTGTTGTAATCATTCAGATGTCATGCTTGTTAAACTAGTCTCCTACTATTTGTTTGGCAAACTGCTCCAGAAGCAGGATTTGACTTTCTCCTGTTGTGCTTTTCCTGGTACTGATTGCCTTTCTGATGGCCACCCATATTCCTTGCTGCATTTAACTGACCTCTGGTTAACTGATGGTTGAGACCTAATCCTAGTCATCTGGATTCTCTTCTGTCCCTGAATACTGGTTCCATGATATTGTTGTTCCACAACTGTCTATGATTTCTTCTCAGCTACTTCATAGGATTTGGCCCAACAACAGGTTGGACAATGGCCTTTTGCCAGTTGTACGTGGTTGCTGGATGGTTGAACCAAGATTGTGTCCCCTGTGTGGAGAAGCCCCAGGTTTCTAGCTCCTCTACAGTAATATGCTGATTGTTTTTCTGTTCTCTTTACAGCCTTTGTGCCTTGTCTGCTTTCCCTCCATCCAGTTGTAGCAGGCTGTCCCTCATCAGAAATAATGTCCTGGCTCTTCTCCTCATCAATGTCTGGGCTGGGCTGTCATATCCTGGAGAAAGGGGTATTGTGATCATCCAACAAAGCCAGATAAGGATCATAACCAGTCCCTTTTTTCCTTTCCATGAGTCTTTTGTCTATCTTGACAGATGATTCTGCCTTCCTATTGCTCTGTGGGTTTCCAGGGGAAGCCATCTTGTGCTCAAATTCTCATTTTGCGCTAAATCTTTTGAAATTCTTTGCTGTATATTATGATCGATTATCTGAATACAAGGTATTGGTATTGCCATACCTGGCAAAGTGTGCCTTCAATTTCCTGATTACTATTCTTGAGTGTCCTCTAAATAGTCCACCTCCCCAAAAATTGAACTAATAATCTACTGTTTCTATCATTGAACACAAACAGATACAAACCTATTCCCAAGGTTGTGTTGGGATCTGATGAGGCCACAGGATCTCCTTCTGTTGCTTTATATCCATGATCTTTGCATAATTCACACTGTTCCACATATGTCCTCATCTGGGAATACATCTCTGGCTACTAAACATGCTGTTGAGCTCACCACAGGGATACCCTTATTCCTAGGTGCAAAGTATGTATTCTTTTCACAATATCACATATCAAATTGGTCATTGCTAAAACCTTGATTTAAGGATGATCTCTGCCATGGCTCATTGATGGGTCCTTGAGCCATAGACCTGTACGCAGAAATTGTATATCTTTCCACAGGAGAGTAGACCATAGGCTAGGATTTCTCTCCTCTTCCTTTCTCTGTTCTATCTTTTTTGCTTCAAGGGAAAGATATTTTACCGTGAAATGGGCTACCACTTGGTTCATGTTGCAATGCCATTAGAGTTGGTTGGCAGCCAGGTCTTCCCAGCTATTGATGTTGGAATCCATTTTATTGAGATATGTCTTCAATATGTCCTTATAGCATTTTCTTCTGGCCACCACAAGTTTTCAGGTCATTACTAAAATCGAATAGAACACTTGTTTTGGGAGTTGAGAGTAGGGGATTCATACACAATGTCTGGTCTAATTAACTTGGTGCTTGAAGATCAACTTAATGTTGGTGATGTTGGCTTCAGCAAGGATGCTCAATTTTGTGTGGTAATCTTCCCATTTGATGTGGGGGGTTTTCTTAGGTCATCATTGGTGATATCTATACAGGCTCTGGAGATGCCAACAATAGTTCATTCAATAGAGGAGAGTAGGGAAGATGACTTCATTGTAGACCTGGATCTTGTTGTTTTTCTACAGATCAGAAAGAATAAAAATGCTGAAGTAATTTCCCAAAGGAAGCACTTGTGAACTAGATCCTGCACTAGATCTCCTCCATGTTCACTCTGTGAGAGAGGTGGCTACAGAGGTAAGGGAAGTGCTGGACTACATCCAGGGTCTTTCCCTCAGTGATGATTTGGGGATGGGGGAGAGTCACATTCATGGCCTTAGACAGGCTTAAAGAGCACTTTAGTCATCTCAATGTTGAAAGGGAGGCCCAAAGTTTCTCTGAAAAGATCCAGCCTCCAGGTTTGGAAATTCTCCTCAGCATGCACAAGGGTGGTACAGTCATTGGCACATTGAAGGTCAAGAATGATTATTTTGAGTATTTTGACCTATGAATGAAAACATCCCAGATAGAATACTGAAGAGATGGAGTGCTCTCCAATGTTAATTCCAGAAAGAAGGTGGTCCTTAATGAGAATCAAGATGACTGTAAAAAAAATGGAGAACAGACTAGGGGCAATGACACATCCTTGATTGTTCCCAATTCTGATGACAAATGGATCTGTCTCTGATCCACTACATAGGATGGTCACAGTTATCTGGTCATGAAAAAGCCTGAGGACCTTGATGTATTTTTCAGGATGTCAAAAACTGGCCACTACTTTCAAAGAGGCTTAGCAACTGCTGGAATCAAATGCCTTAGTAAGGTCAATGAAGGCCATATATAGGTTCTGATGTTGTTCCCAACACTCTTCTTGGATCTGGAAGGCAAGACAGATATCAGTTCCTCCACAGGATGTTCTAAAACCACATTGAGATTCCAGCAGGACTTCCTCAGAAATAGTTAGAAGACAATATCTCTATAGTCCCACATGCAGATTTAGGTCCTTTCTTGGAGCTAGTCAAGTGGTTGGCATTCCTTAGGTCACCAGAGATCTCTTCATTCTTCCTAATTTGTAAACTAAATTTTCATTCTCAATGTGAATTCCTCACTGCCAGCCTTGTAGAGTCCAGTAGTTATGCCATCTACTCCAGTAGACTCATTGTTCTTGGTTTCCTTAGTGGTACCTAGACTTCTTTTAGGCTAGAGGGGTTGGCAAGGGATCCCCATTCAGGGTGCTGGGGGATGGACTCAGTGATTGTATCTGCCAGTCAGCTCAGGGTTCAGGAATTCCTCAAGGTGTTCTTTCCATTTAGCTTGAACAGATTCATTGTCTTTGAGGAGCACTGAGCCATCCTTTCTATCTCAGGGAAGTAGGACTGTGTGAAGCCGATCCATAGATGGCTTTCATTGCCTGGGAAAAGCTACACGTCGTATTTATCAGCGTAGAGCTGGATCTATCTTGCCATCAATGATTTTTGATTTCCAAGATAATAATAAAAGGACTGTATTTGTATTGTACCAGGTTAGATCTTTCTTCCACATGATGTCTGCTCAGTGCTATGAAGTACATTGTGTACATGGAGCTATTGAAAAATCCTCCAAGCATGTTGAGCTTTCTGTTGTCACTCTCTAAATCATTCCCATTACAACTATCAGCAATTCTTCCTAGAGAATGTAAATCCATGCAAGCTTTTATTATCTAACAATTTTTTTCTCTTTTCCATACTACACGTGTTATTATAGAGCAGCTAGTGAATTCCCAGATGCTCTCATTGAATGTTTTTTTTCCTAAGGAAAAATAGCATAGATGCCTCCATAGTTCACGGCTTTGCCAAAAGATAAGGAGTTTTAAAAAAAAAATGAAATCCTGGCCATAGAGTGATGGGGTCTCTCTAAAACAGAGAGATTTGTAGAACTCAGTTTTTGAGATGACGTTAAAAAGTAATCTGGAATGTATATCAAATATTGATTTTAATATGCATACAAATATATAAATATAGGTACAGTTGTGTTCATTTCTTGCTTCCATTGTTGTGGTGCTTGATTGTAAAGATTTGCCTATAGAACATTATATAATTTCAAGAAGAATAAATTTGGTTCTGTACCTCAGTTCACTTATTGTGTATATTTATAAGTAAAGATTTGGAATAAAAAGTCAATAGAAAATGTCCAGCTAGCATTGCTCTATTCCACAGAATGTACACTAATTGTGACCTTGGTGACGAGAGCCCAGGTTAATTCCACACGGTTAATTCTATTAACTGTAGCAACAAGGAAGAATTATAACATTTAACATTTCATTTTGCTGTTTTCAATATCTTATTGAAACATCAGGCTTTATACTAGTACCAAAATAGAATGGCAAATGCTCTGTACTTTGCTACACAAGGTTCCCATGCTGCGAGTGTTACAGATACGAAGTCAAATACTGTTCCATTAGTCAGTAACTCCATTGATTCCTACTGAGGCTGAAACAGGGAATGAGGAGCAGAAGTTGGCTTGTTTTTTTACTTTCCTTCAATAATTTCAGCTCCCAAGGGGCTATTTGTTGTCAGCATTACAGATATAAGGGATTCTTGCATTATACATCAGATGCTCCCCCTACATCGACTTATTGAAAAATATTTTTCAGCATTTATAGAATAGGAAATAGAATATGTCTACCAGAGTTTTAAATGTTTTAGAATATCTTGATGTGAACAAAGGGAAGATAGGATTTCTTTTAACCTCTAAGAGGATTTATTCCAGTTTAATAGATGTTGCAGTGATTATAATCACAGTGGAGAACCATAAAGGTGGTTTCTATAGTTCTGTGTTTGAATCAAGAACACATTTTTTGCTTTTAACTCTACCATATTTTTCCCCATGTGGTCCAAATGTGGCTCACCTTCCTGTCATGACTGAACACAACAAAAATCTGTATGAAATACAAGCTAAATTGGCTGTATAGGAAGATTTTTTTTAAAAAAACAAAAACAAAACCAAAAAGATGTTCTTTATCAACATAAACCTCTACTGCTTCAGTGCTTTATAGTTTTCTTCATTGAGCAAAACAATCCATCATACTTGAACTTCATGTACATTCCTGAAGCTAACAGTTAGCACAAGTCAATTTTTAATTATGATATTTTTATAAAACCTACAATTTATTTCCTGATTTGGTGAAACACTTTGCACAGCCAGCCATCTATATAATTTATGTAAATCTCAAGTGACCCTTAAGTCATTAATCTGACTGAATTTCATAGTGAAACATAATATAAAAATAACCCTCTAGCTTTCTTCCTGACATCATTGAGCAGCTAGAATGGCTTGAACTGTGATAAACAATGGAAAATTACAATATTGCTACAGGCCTATGTGATTTTAACCTTTTAAATAAATTGCCTGTCATGTTCAGAATGCCTGTGCAAGGTCATGGACTTAGGGCACAGAGAAAACAGATTTGGCATATTCAATTAATTATAAGAGAAACTAAAATATTTTAATCTAAAATACCCTGTAAAGAGCAAAGAACCTGCTACAGAGTAATGGAATTTAATGTGGCCAGATCCTATTCCCATTCAGGCCAACAACAAGCTTCCTATTTCTATTAATTAAGACTGCTGAGATGGTTGAAAATAGGCATATATTGTGCAGTGGAGTTTTATCTTTCTTAGCAGATTTAGCTTCTAGTGTCACTTTCCAATGGCAGTTCTGAATGTTTTGGAGGAAAGCAAACACTGTAAGGTGCTTTCTTGGTATTTCCTTGTTACGATTTCAAGCATGCAGAGTTATCATGGAGCTTCTCACCAAGAGATGCAGGAAATGGAAAAAACAGGTTGCCAAGCCACTGAAACCTCTTTACACTCCTTTTTGGACTTCAGTATTATTGGCCTCAAGATTGAGTCTTTCCCCAGACTCGACATCTGTTGAACTGCATTAGCCAGCTTTTATATCTTTTCTTTAGTTATCTAAAGTTGCTCTGCTTGAAAACCTCCCACTTCTTCCCAGCTGTTCTAGTTCTTGGTGGCCACTTTAGTCCATTCCAACTGTTATCTATCCATGCACAGCTGCACTGGGTCTTTCCTCATCTGCTCTCAGCAGTTCTTGTCTTCTCTTCAGCCATTTGCATGAACATCATGTAGATGTTTAAAGATATCAGGTTACCCAAAATGCTGTTTCAAAATGTGAAAGCAAAGAGGATAGAATATAAAATGGGTATGTTTGTTTCTTTTTTTCCCTTAAAGCACAGGACTGGAAGTGAGATTTGGATTATATAGCTGACTCAACAATTGGATTGTCTTTGTGAACTCAGACAAGCCACTTAACCAATATGCATATACAGCCTGTACTTTAATGCATATTTCAGATGTTCTTTCTTTGTTAAAATAACTCATTAGCAAATATTTATGCCTATTCATACATCTTGTATTAGTGTGACTTGTAAAATCCTATGTAAAGAAATAAAAGCATTCATTGCACATTCACAAAGTCTTCCAAAGAACAGGAAAAAGAACAGACCATAAGCCTCATAAATCCAATTTAATTTATTCATAGTAGGAGTCCACAAATCAGATATTTTTTTACACTCCAGGATATTTATATAAGATGGTGAATGTATAAAAAAGTTTCAACAATAATTCAGTGATTGATGTTAAAATAACAAAACAGATAATAACTTTTAAGAATATATGAAAATGTGAAATATGACAAATGTATAAGTTAGTCTCAAGCGACTAAATCAAACTTGCAAAAAGTAATGAGTCATAGCTCAGCTGAAAGGTAAAATATTTAAAAAACTTTTAAAATTTCCCAACCTCCGAAGCCAGAACCTTCTACCTCAAAATGGCAAAAAGACGATTGAATCTTCCTCCCTGCATATGTATACATATTTTGTATTTCCAATTGCACATTTGATATCTGTAACATTTCCAGGTGTAACAGAGAGCCAGGGGCTGCTGTTACTTGCAAAGACAAGCCACAGCAGAGATGTCCTCAAGCAGGGTAAGACTGGTGCTAGCTGCAAGGGAATAGGTAGCCACGGCCCATAGGTTACAAGTGCCTACTGCTGCCTAACAATAGGACAATAGAGCAGTGTCTTGGTTAGGCAGCGAGTACATTGCTATAGTAGGTAAAGTAATAGCAATAAGCTACTCTGGAGACTGAAGAGTGACACCGGCAGCCAGTCAAGGGAGCACCTGCCCAGAAGTTGGGGGATATAAACCTGGACCCCTAAGACAGACAGACAGACAGACAGAGAAGCCTTGAACTTTGAAGAGACGGGAGCTCCTGCCAGTTCAGGCTGGTGACAAGTGTGAACTGTAGGGCTAGGGACAGACATGGTTTAAGTGATCAGAAACTGGTTTAAACCTGTAACAGAACACGTAAACCAGCTTGAAAATGGTTGAAACTGGTTTGAGATAAACCTGTTTGAATCAGGTTAACTGGTTGAATGAGACTTAACTGATGTGGCTCAAACCGGTTTATACAGTGTCTGTCCCAGATCCCTTGCTGGTTTAAGATAAACCAGACACCTCCAGCATCCTGACATGCTTTCTGGGCTGGGCAGAGTTTCCTGGGCAGAGCTCCTCTAGCACAGACTTGCAGACACAGCAGAGTTTGCTGGTTTCCCCATGCCGCCCTTCACTTTGCCTGTTACCAATTGCTGCTTAAGTAGGGATCCCTTCCTCCCCTCTCCATAGCTAGCATGGACCATAGCTAGCATGTATTATGCTAGCTAGTGCTGTATAAGGCTCTGGCAGATACTGTAGCTACAGCAGTGTCTGCCTGGCTTCGCTCTGCCCTACCACCACCCTCACTGCTCAAGCAAGAAATCCCCCCCCCCCACCTCCCATCTCCCACAGCATGAACCCTAGGCATGTGGTGTGCTACCTAATGCTGACAGGTGTCTGTGTGTGTATCTCTCCAATTTCAGTGGGACAGGCAGGAAGACAGATCAGGACTTTTGGAGCTAATCAACAGGTCACCCTGGTAAGCTGTTTAAGAAGACTTTGTAGTAATGGGATAGAAGCTATTGGTTTTCTAATCAGGTGATAAAGACTCTTATCTGCTGTGGGCTACTTTGATCATCTGTCAGATTGCTGCAGACAGTCTGACAAGCAGGGAGGGAGATTGAAAAGCTCTGTATTATTAACAGATGCATTCACTGCACACACATCCTTGTCTTTGAGTGCTAGCAAGGCCCTGGGGGCTAACAACTCTCCCACCCCTTGAGCAGCCAGTGGTGTGGGGAAAAGCCTAGGATGATGCAGGCAGACATCCCTAATGAGAAAGTCCTGCCAGGGCCTGGCCACACCCCCTTCAGATCAACCCTTTGCAAGGGAAAGGAGGGAAGCTTTAGCACCCCTTGGCTTCTAGCTGGAGCCACTGCAGGCACGTCTGAATTTCCTCAGTCCAGAGAGAATGTCTGTCCAGTTTCCAATCAGTTCAGCCTAGCCAGATAGACTAACCTGCAAGGGTTGAATCAATTCAGGTTTAGGCTTTTTAAATGTCCCTAGCCTAGGCATCATAGGACTGAGCGTGGGAAGGCAGCTGAGCAATGATATGATGACCTGGAGGGGTAAATTTAGAGTTTGAAATGACTGTTTGTGTTTTTTGTTCTACTTTATACTGAAGGACTGGTGGTGGGTGGATTGGTGCCTGGTAGGGAGTGAATTGGAGGCCACAGGGATGCAACAGGAGCACCCAGCATAGAGTCCTTCCAGGGTCAGGGACCTGGTGGGCTGCATGGGGCAGAAGCCCAAACACTTCAGGAGGAAGTAGAACTGATGGCAGCCTTGTCCTGGGTCAGAGACACTGGGGTGGGGAGTGCTGAGCTGAACTGAGATCAGCCTCACCCTTGGATGAGCTGAACTGAGAGGGACCTTACCATGGGTCACAGATGCCAAGGGGGCTGAGCCAAAATGAGACCAGCCTTGCCCAGGGTCAGGGACATAAGATGCAAGACATGGATATGGGGCTCAAAGACAGAGGGATGAGGCTGAGTGCTGGGTCTGAATCAGTAGACCAAGGTTGGAAGCCAGAGAAAAGGGAGGCTTCAGTCCTTTTGGCTTTGTCTTGTACAAAAGGATCAAACTATGGATACAGTAACATCTGCAAGACATGGACATGACTGTAGAGGAAGAAGGAGGCCATGAATTCAGCCCTTAGGGCAGATAGGACCCAAGGATCCCTAGGTCATGAGCAAGAGACAGAGAAAAAGTAAGAAAGAGACTCTGTGCGCCATGGTCTGAGCAACAATTCAGGTGGGCCAAGTTGGGGCCAAGAGAAGAACCAAGTGGAGAAAGAGAGAGCACCCTGGGTTCACCGGCCTCTGTGGGCAGCCTATCCTCATTACCTTTAACACCAAGGAATGTCAGGAAAGGAAGAAGGGTAAGACCTTAAGAGACTGGAGCAAAAGACAAACAAAATGAAGGCAGTCACTTCATGGTCACCCTCAGATGCCATCCTGTTACAGTGGATCATAAATCCTGAGAGAAAGGATGGTCTAGTGGAACTCCAATAGCTAAGTAAAAGATGCTGGATGCACCCTGCCTATAAAGAATATATCTGACAGAATGCTGCAGGCAGGCCAAGGTTATGCTGAGAAAGATACAGAGGAAATTACTTGTGCACTCTTGGGAAGAAGAGCCAAGTCAGTCTTGCAAGTCAAGCTACAATTTAGTTATTTGATTATAAATTAAAAACTCCATGTATTATGGAATGGTAGGAGAGGGGGGAGGCAGGAACATAAGATTAGAAAGAACCTCCTGAATCATGGAATTTAGCTTCCTGGACTCACAAACAATCATTCCATATAATTTAACTTAGATATGTTTTGATTTGTAATTTAAAACTGATTAGTGTTTCTTTGCTGCTACCTGGGAGACTCCTAGAACCTCATCCCTCTGATAGCTAAAAAAACCTTCTTCCTATATCCAGACTAAGTTTGTATGTAGCTGGCTTGTTCACAATTTATTAGTTCTAGCATTTTCATTTTTCTTAAAAAAATCCTGTCCTTCCATTATGTTTACTCTCAACACCTAATGTATTTAGTGAGAACAACCATATCCCCTACTAACCTTCATTTGGCTAGGATAAATGAGCCAAGCTTTTTCTAACTCTTCTTTTTTGAAGATTATCTTTGTATCCTTCAAATAATCCTAGTAAATCTTCTTTGCCCCTATTCCATTTTCAATTATTTTTTCCTGAATAAGGTGACTAGATTGTACATGGTATTCCAGATGAGGCTTCACTTGGACCTTTTACTGTAAGATTAATATTTTCCAGACTCATCTGGAAATACTGTTCCAGACACCTCCTAAGAATGTATCTGTCTTTTGGAAGCCCACATGGCATTGGTTCGTCATAAGCACCTCTACATGTTGCATTTATTCTGTCATTAACACATTAATTGCAGTGCAAATGGCAAAGGCACTACATTTGCACTCTGCTCAAGAAGCCATAAAATGGCAAACCAGCCATAAATATAATGTAGGACAATCTAGCATGAGGGATTGGAAGGGAGCCCAGCTGGGCTGCCTCCTGCCCTGGTGCAATCTAGCACGGGGGATGGGATAGTAACCTAGCTGGGCTTTCTTCCACCCCCTGCACAATCAAGTGCCAGAGATGGGGAAAGCACTCCAGCTGTCTTCCACCCTCCCCACCCATGAAAACTAGTGCAGGGAACGGATAGTCAGAGCTCGGCTGACTCCCCATCCCCTGCCAGATCTTGTGGCAGTCCAGCTGGACTGACTTCCCATCCCCAGCCTATGGTTGAAACATTTTGACTTTCAAAATGTTTCGAATAACCTTGTTTTGTTTGGAGGCTATGTCCATGAACTTTGTTTCATTCCAATTTTGCTATTTCAACCTCAAAATTGGTCAAAACAGTATCAAAATGAAACAGCCGACAAAATTTTGCACAGCCCTAGCACCCAGAATTACAGCAGAGTAACTCTGTGTCTTATTCCGCCACTAGAAACCTGGTGATTGGATACATATGGTTTAAAGTACATCAGGCTCATTCCCTTTTTCACTCCTTTTTACAAACTTTTCTGCGCAGTGGAGAACAGAGAAACCTCAATGAACAGAACTCTGGTATGTGAGAGTCTTCTGTTCTGTCTTCATTCCTGCAGCTCTGTTGCTCAGGATCAAGACCCTATGCAAAGTCTGAGATACAATTTGGTCCCATATATACATAAATGTCACATTCTTTTAATAGGCAGGGGCAAGAAAGGAATGGGCCAATACAAATGGACCTTAGTGGTATTGTGTGTGTTACTCCTTCCATTGGTTATTTATCATATAGTTCTAATAGGTTCAGCCACTTATCTCTCTCCAGGAAAGAAAGAATCTCTGGAATACCTAGAAGAAAAAAACCCAGGGCTTTAAAAAGATTCAGAATCAATACTGGATGCTTCTCTCAGCAGAAACCAGCCTTGCCTGCATCTGTGCTGAAGTCTGGAATATTTCACGAAGAATCAAATGGGCAACTGAAAAGACAGAAAATATCAGTTGTTTAGAAATTCTTGAAAGTGTTAAGAGATTTTTTGCAATCACACAGCACTGATGCTAAGAAAAATTTCCTTCCCTACTGTGTTGTGGGCCATCATATCCCCAGAGGAAAAATCAGACTCTGCACTGAGTAATCTTCAGCAGGAGGAATAAATTCTACAATCAGCAAAATTACTGTAAATCAGAACATTGCCTCAGGTTTGAAAGTACTGTTTTGCCTGATTACCACTGTAACATACTCAGGCAGCACAATGTGTTCATAATTGTTAAAGAGAAGATGAAAAGCAGGCCTGGAGATTACTTTGCTATTATCGAGCAAGCCTCTGCAGGTCAAATTCTCTCTCATCAATGTGTGCCACCAAGGTTTTAGATAAGGAGGTGGTGAAGAGTAGTTGAGCAGGAAAAATAATGACCTCAAAGGACTGATATTTACTGAGTTTCCTGATTATTTTTTTTTTAAATATTTCTAGCTGGGAAGTAGAACCTCTTTAATGGCTATGCACTTATTGGCTTTGTATCTCTAATAGCTACCTCTGATTGTGCTATTGCTGCTGAGTCTGTACAAGGTCTTCTATCACATATTCTCGTGAAGGATTATTATGTAATTATTTATTTAATGCTACATATGTACAAATTATACTTAGATCATTCTAGCAAATAATCTATTAAAGGTCACACAGAGAGGTTGTTTAGCCATGTCAGAAATTTGATTGAAGATAGGGCAGGGTGGCACCTATACATATGCCTGACACCTTCTCTGATGTGTCATAAATAGAATACAATGGAGCAGAGTTGATTAATCAAGTCTGCTGGAGCATTCTAATTAGCCTCAGTGTCATGTGTATTCAGTGCTCCCATGTTTCAAAATGGTGGTGGGGGCATTTTAATTTAAGTAAAGCTCATTGAGCAAGCTTTAAGTGCTCCCACCATCATTTTGAAGTGCATGATGTTGAATAGATAAGTCACTGCAAGTGTTTGAATTAAAGCAGCTCCGAAGAGTCGCTCTAATTAAAAGGATTCCCCCACCCTTCTAAAGACACTCTTAGAAACTAATTTGTTCATAAGGCTTGAATGTACGTACTTCATCAGATACTATGAATGGATTTGCAGAGAGCAGGAGTACTAAATTTGGATGCAGGGTTTAAAACCCTTTGTGGAGGGAAGCCTTTCAAGTCCCACCTGATGGGAACCCATAGGGCAGCCCGGAGTCTAGCTGGAGAACTGAGGCTGGCCTCAAGGCCAATGCTGACAATCAGCTGATTGCCACCACCAGTTGTGGGACAGGCCCAAACATGCCACACATTCAATATCAGGCACCATACAAACCAGCCATAAAAATGGCCTATATTATATTCATGGCTGGTTTGACATGTTATGGCTTCTTGAGACGAGTGCAAATGTAATACTTTTGCCATTGACCTTTGCAATTAACGTGTTAATGACAGAATAAAATGTAACATGTAGAGGTGCTTATGACCAAACAATGTCAGGTGGGCTTCCAAAAGACAGATGCATTCTTAGGAGGTGTCTGGAACAGTATTTCCAGAAGAGTCTGGAAAATATTAATCTTACAGTAAAAGGTCCAAGTGAAGCCTCACCTGGAATATCATCTACAATATAGTTACATTATTCAGGAAAAATAATTGAAACAGGAATAGGGGCAAAAATGATTTACTAGAATTATTTGAAGGATACAGAGATAATCTTCAAAAAAGGAAGAGCTAGAAAGAGCTTGGCTCATTTATCCTAGCCAAATGAAGGTTAGTAGGGGATATGGTTGTTCTCACTAAATACACTAAGTGTTCAGAGTAAACATAATGAAAGGAGAGGATTTTTATAATGTTAGAGCTAGTAAATTGTGAACAAGCCAGCTACATACAAACTTAGTCTGGATATAGGAAGAAGGTTTTTTAGCTATCAGAGGGATAAGGTTCTAGAAGTCAGCACAAGGTCAGATGAGGGGCACACTGAAGTGATCTGGATTAGAATACAAGGGAGTCAAGGGGAAAGGGATTTAACAGTGGGGGTCTACTACAGGCCACCCAACCAAGGGGAAGAACTAGACCAGGAATTATCAAGTCAGCTCACGGAGGTAGTTAGGTCAAAAGACATGGTCATCATGGGTGACCTGAACTTTCCAGACATCTGCTGGGAAGAGCAGTCAGCCAGGTGTGACCACTCACATAGGTTCCTAGCTCAGATACAGGACCTCCATCTAACTCAGAAGGTGCACAGCCCCACCAGGGGAGATGCCTTGTTGGATCTGGTGCTAGCCACAGGCGATGACCTTGTGAGGGGTCCGCGGGTGCTTGACCACTTGGGCGACAGTGGTCATCGCCAGCTGGAATTCACCATCCAATGCAAGGCAGCAAAAGCCTGCAGCAAGGCAGCAGCCCTGGACTTCAGAAGGGCAGATTTCAATGAGATAAGAAGAATAGTTGTGGAAGTACCGAGGTCCCAGAGGGGAGGGGAGTCAGGTGTCCAAGAAGAGTGGTTGTTCCTTAAGGAGATGATCCTCCATGCCTGAAGTGATGTAATCCCAACAAGGATCAAAGGGGGTAAGAGGGCGCAAAAGCCCCCGTGGCTCACCAAAAGCATATGGGAATGTCTCCTAGCTAAATGGGAGGCATACACCCAATGGAAGGGAGGGACCATCACCTGGGAGGACTATACCTCGGTTGCTTGGGGCTGCAGTGGGGACAGCCAGAAAGACCAAGGTGGAGATGGAACTTGGACTAGCTACCAGGATCAAGGACAACAAGAAGTCTTCTTTAAATACACAGGAGCAAAAAGAAGGTACCGGGTAACATGTGGCCTCTGCAGGACACACTAGGAAATCTGGATGTCGCATCAGACGACAAGGCTAACCTATTTAATGATTTCTTTGTGTCACAGGGGGGTCCTGCAGGAGGGCCGTGATCTCCTCAAGGCCCCATTCCCGTTCCAAGTTGGCCCAAGGGCACCCTCAAGTTCTTGCCTGCCACATCTTTCGTGTTCAAATCTGTTAGGGAGGCTGCCTTCATGTCTTCTCGGACACTATTTATCTGTACTCCAAGCCCCGTGGGTTCCTGGACCCCTTTGTGGTCCCCATTCTATCATAGGTGTTTCGGGGCACCCTAGCCTTAAGGGCTATGTGTAGCTCCTACCACCCCAATACCACACACCAAGCCTCGCAGATGTCACGGACGTTGTTCTGTCTCTTTCCATCTCCATGTCCTCTCTGGTACTCAGGCTCTTCACAGCACCATCTCCCCCTCTTTCCGCGCCCTCTCTCAGGGCCTTCTCAATAATGCTGTCCTGTCTCAGGACCTTCCCAATACCGCTGCCCCCTTCTCTAGGGCCTTCCCAGTACCACCGCCCCCTTCTCTAGGGCACCTCAATAACGCTGCCCCTCTCTGGGGCCTCTCTGCACCCGCACTGGGGCTTCACAGTAATGTCCCCTCACTGGAGCTTCTCAACTGCCCCTCTCTGGGGCTGGGGTCTATGCACCCCAGAAGCTGTGCCCTCACTGGTGCTGGGGTCCTCCCACTCTGCTGTGAGTCCCCTATGAGGCCTCCTCGAACCCCTAATAGCCTCACCCAAACCACTGGTGATAACAACACAAACGTAAGCCACTTGGCTGTAACATAAATGGAAGCCATCCAGCCATAACAACAGTCCAGCCTACCAGGGAATACTCCATCCCTCAGCTGAGTCAAACACTGCCCCTTCAGTCAGGCTTGCCTTCTCTTCCATAGCAGAGAGCTCCTTCCCCCTTGGCTGCTGGCAGTCAACTGCCTCTGGCCTCAACTCCTTGGGTTTATAAGGGAGCCAGGCCCTGCCCCTTTCAATCAGCTGACCACTGGCAGGTGTGATCTCTTCTAGCTCCAGTTGCCCTGGCAACGCACAGCTGGACTCATTATTCACTGCTAGGGCTCTTTCCCTGGCAGTTTTTCCCTCTTTAGGAGCAGAGCACCCAAGTGCTCTGACACACTTTGCTTCCATTTTCCTGAGCAGGGACCAGATCAGCCTGTCCACCAGGACCCCTTTAGGCCCTGGAGGAGGTGCACCCAGGCCTAGGGTCAGTGAGGATCTAGTCAGGGAACTTCTGGAGGGACTGGGTGTATTTAAATCAGCTAGTCCTGACAACCTCCACCCCAGAGTGCTGAGAGAATTAGCAGAAGTCATTGCAGTACCCCTGGCATGGCTTTACGAACACTTGTGGTGCTCTGGTGTGGTGCCAGAGGACTGGAAAAGGGCCAATGTGATTCCCATTTCCAAAAAATGGAGGAAGGAGGACCCAGAGAACTATAGACCAGTTAGTCATACCTGTATCCTGTGTAAGTTTTTTAGAGAATTATCCTGGCGTATGTCCACGAGAGGCCAGTAGGGGAGAGTATGCTTAGGGGCAACCAACATGGGTTCATTAGAGGCAGGTCCTGTCAGACCAACCTGGTGGCCTTTTATGACCAGGTCACAAAATCCTTAGATGCAGGGGTAGCAGTAGACATAGTTTTTCTGGACTTCAGGAAGGCCTTTGACACTGTCTCTCACCCAATTCTCATTAAAAAACTAGGGGACTGTGGCATTGACACCTACACAGTCAAATGGGTCCCTAACTGGCTGTAGGGCCACACACAGAGAGTGGTGGTGGATGGGTCATTTTTGACCTGGAGGGATGTGGGCAGTGGGGTCCCCCGGGGCTTGGTCCTCGGACCCGCACTGTTCATCATCTTCATCAGTGGCTTGGACAAGGGGGTAAAAAGCACCCTATTCAAATGTGTTGATGACACTAAGATGTGGGGGTATGTGGGCACGCTAGAACTTCTTGTCAGTGCAGAAGCAGAAAAGGATCTTGGAATCATCATTGATGCCAAAATGCACATGGGCCGACAGTGTGGGGATGCAGTCAGGAAGGCCAATCACACCTTATCATACATCTACAGATGCATGTCAAGCAGGTCCAAGGAGGTGATCCTCCCCCTCTATGCGACACTGGTCAAGCCACAGTTAGAGTACTGACTCCAGTTCTGGGCACCACACTTCAGGAGGGATGTGGACAGCATTGAGAGGGTTCAGAGGAGGGTTACCCATATGAACATGGGGCAGCAGGGCAGGCCCTACAAGGAGAGCCTAAGGGACCTGAACCTGTTCAGCCTCCACAAGAGAAGGCTGAGGGGGGATCTAGTGGCCTGTTACAAACTAGTCAGAGGGGACCAGCAGGTATTGGGGGAGTCCCTGTTCCACTAAGCACTACCAGGAGTGACTAGAAATAACGGTCACAAGCTGGCAGAGGGAAGATTCGGACTAGACATCAGGAGGTGCTACTTCACAGTCAGGGTGGCTAGGTTCTGGAACCAGCTTCCAAGCGAAGTGGTGCTGGCTCCTACCCTGGGGGTCTTTAAGAGGAGGTTAGATGGACACCTCGCTGGGGTCATTTGACCCCAGTACTCATTCCTGCCATTGCCAGGGGTCAGACTTGATGATCCGCTCAGGTCCCTTCTGACCCTACCAACTATGAAACTATGAGTCTCCCAGATAGAAGCAAAAAACCCCACTAATTAATTTTAACATACAAATAAATACATATCTGAGTTAGGTTATACGGAATGATTGTTTGCGAGACTAGGAGACTGAATTCCATGACTCAGGAGGTTCTTCCTAGTGTTATGTTCCTGCCTCCATTCCCCCCTTTCCCTCCACCCTCCACCTCCCGCATTCCATAATGCCCTGGCACAATCTAGCACTTGGAATGTGAAATTAGCCTAGCTGGAATGACTTTCCATCCCCAGTGAAACCCTGAAGCAGTGTTGAAACATCGTTTCTGTTTCAATAGAATGAAATGTAACAGCTGTTTCGGCTTGAAATAAAATTTGAAATAGAATGCTCTTCCATCATACCGTGGAAACTGAAGGTGAAATGGAATGGTGCTGTCTTGCACAGCCCTACTGGGTACCTATACACGAGCAGTGAAGTTGCTCCAACACACAGTAGTTACAATGCATCAGAGCGGACTCAGTTAATCGAGTCTGCCGAAACGTGGTAATTACCATGCTCCAGCAGACTCCAGCATATCATTTATCAGCATCCCTGTGCTTAAAAATGGTGGCAGGGCGCTTTTTCTAAGCTCATTTAATGTCAAATTAGCTTTAGTTAAAGGACCCCTGCCACCATCTTTAAGTGTGGGGATACATGACACACCCTGGGTGTTTTAATTAGAACAACTCTTAAAGCTGCTGTAATTAAAGTGCCCTCCTCCCCCCACTTCTGGAGCATGTGTATAAATGTCTTCTGAGACCAGGGAAGAAAGACTGCTTGCTCCTAATCTCTTCAGAAATCCACAAAATGCAGCCTTGCTTTTCATACTGCATACTGATACCAAAGAAGTTATTAACAGAATCTCTGTTTTATTTCAGCCCATTGCAAGCCAATGCAATTAACAGAGAGAATAATGTTAATATATTGTTTTGTTTATCTCTTTGAGAGTAGGAAAGATATGTAAAACTAAATGACCAGAAAAAGGTTGAATCATAGGACTTAATTCACTTCTGGGAAGAGATTATGGAGGTTTCAATAGTATAAGGAAGATTATGAATATCTTTCAAATCTATTAGAATAAATGTTAATGATGCTGCTTACCTAAATCACAAATGAACAATAACACAGTACCAATTTATATCTAAAAGGTGATGACAAATAATAGAAGAGCCAAAAACCCAGGTGCTGCTCCTGCAAACATACATGTTAGAGCCTTGAGACTTGGTCTTGCAGCTGCCAACTTCACCCTGTGAAAATCATCAAGCAGCTGGCTTCATGTCAAGAAAAAGGAAATTAAATATGCTGTATTTTTATGGCCATCAATCAGCAGATACAGTGCCAGGGAAGTTCTGTCATGATGCAGATTCTGCCAATTGACTTTTCAAAACAATTTTTGTTGCAAGAAAAATATCTAGGAAAAGGCTAATTACTGTGTTCTGTTTTTGCCATACATATTTAATGTAATGTGCTGTGGTTATTCTGTAAGCTGTTGCCTGCTTTTGGAGACTATGGACCCAAGTCATAGACCAGAAGCCAAAAATTACCCACAAGGACATACATGGAGGAAGGATTTCTGGGTAGGTTTACTCTAGCCCCTTTATGTGACCTCATTGACATCTTTTCTACTGTACGGGTCACTGGGGGAAGGGGTCAACATCATTGTGATCCCTGGCACTGGGTCCCAGTGGACATCTTAACAGAAGTTAATGCTTGTAAACTCACTGGCTGCTTAAACACTGGCACTGTTGGGTTCTTACAGTCCTCCTCAACTGGAAGAAAGTCATGAGGGCAACAAATTTCAAAAAGAAAAATGTAGGTGGATATCCTTAGGGTTATCTAATGGATGCAACAAACCACTATGAGAGAGAGAATAAAATGCCCTGTTAAGAAAGCAAATGTTTCATGTTCAATGGCAACACTGAAATCTGTCAGTTGCATCATAGCTTCTAAATGTTATGCTTGTTGCAATGATTTGTCTTAGATTTCATAGACGTAAAAATTAGGGCTGGAAGGGACCTCAGAAGATCATCAAGTCCAGCCTCCTACCCAAGGGGCAGGAAGTAAGCTGGCATCATAGGATCCCAGCAAGATAAGCATTCAAATTTCTCTTGAAGGCATTCACTGTAGGTGCATGAACCACCTCTGGTGGCAGGCTATTCCAGACCTTGGGGGCCTGGACAGTAAAGAAATTCGATTCTTCCTTATGCCCAGCCTGAAACGGTATTGCTGGAGTTTATAACTATTTGACCTTGTCATCCCTTGGGGCGCTCTGGTGAACGATCATTCCACCAGATACTGGTGAACACCCCTGATAAACTTATAGGTGGCCACCAGATCACCCCTGAGCCTGCAATTTTCTAGACTGAAGAGTCTCATACCTCTCAGCTTGTCATCATAAGATCTGTTTTCCTGACCTCTGATCATGCGTGTGGCTCTTTTCTGGACTCTCTCAAGCTTCTCTACATCTTTTTTTGAATTGAGGAGCCCCAAAATGGATGCAGTACTCCAGCTGTGGCCTCACCAAGGCTGAGTACAATGGGAGAATGACATCCTGGGATTTGCTTGAGAAACATCTATGGATGGAAACCAGTGTTTTTCTTGCTTTATTGGCTGCAGCATCACACTGAAGGCTCATATTCATCTTGTGGTCAATCATGACCCCTAAGTCCCTTTCATTCCTAGTGCTAACCAGCATAGCACTGCCAAGTCTATAAGGATGTTGCAGGTTTTTCCTCCCAAGGTGGAGAACCTTGCATTTTTCGGTGTTAAACACCATCAAGTTCTCATCTGCCCATTTCTGGAGCATGTCAAGGTCAGCCTGCCCTCCTGTCCTCAGGTGTGGATGCTTTACTCCAGAGTTTGGTACCATCGGTGAACTTGGCCAGTCTGTGTCTGACTCTAATGTCCACATCATTCATGAAGATGTTGAACAAAATAGGTCTAAGGACAGAGCCTTGGGGGACTCCACTGCTCACAGGGCACCATGACGATTGACTTCCATCAACCACCACCCACTGGGTCTGACCACGGAGCCAATTCCCCAGCCAGCAGATCATGCTGGAACTGAGGCCTCAGTTGGCCAGTTTTGCCAAGAGGTGATCGTGGGATACCAGATCAAAGGCTTTTTTTTAAGTCAAGATATATGACATCAATCTCCTCTGCCTTGTCCAGGTGATAGGTCACCTCATCATAAAAGGAGATAAGATTGGTCAAGCAAGACCTACCTGCAGAAAACCCATGCTGGCTATCCCTCAGGATGTTGCCATCAGCCAGTCTGTTGAGAATGACCTCTTTAATAATCTTTTCTAAGACCTTCCCTGGGATAGAGGTCAGGCTGATGGGCCTGTAGTTTGCCAGATCCACTTTCCTCACTTTCTTGAAGATAGGCACCACATTGGCCTTCTTCCAGTCTTCGGGCAGTACACCAGAACACCAGGAGTTCTCAAAGATCCATGCCAGGGGCTGAGCTATGATGTTTGACAGCTCCTTGAGTATTCTGGGGTGTAGATTGTCAGGGACAGCTGACTTGAAGGTCTTGATGTATTGTATTGGGTTATACTTCCAGATATATTACTTTCACCAACCTTCTACACAGAAATGACAAAATGGCCAGCGCATGACATGCTATGGGCAATTCTTTGTAAGAGATGAAGGAAAAAAGGAAAGAGAATGAGGGTGATTTCATAAAGAATGGCAGCTGATGGGTTACACCAGATATTATTAATATTTTACATACAGAATTCCATCTTTATCGTATTGTTTTAGATCCTGCTTTCCATGGTGGAGGAGAAAGCATCTTTGTCAGCTCAGTGGAGAAAGGTTGGAGATGATTAAAGTAAAACAGCAGGATGAGGCTGATATTATTAAGTCACATAGTCAACTGCCCATGTATAACAGAGTAATGGAGGTGAAAGTAGGGGCAAGCTAAAATTAAGTTAGAAGGACAATAGAGACAAAGGAACAGACAAAGGACATGAGAGAATGTACACTGAGCTGGTTTGCACAGCTTTATTTAGACCCTTTATTTAGATGTCTTATGTTAATATTAATGCAGCTGATGACTGTACTAAATAGTGATAAAAAAGACATTCTATTAAGTAAACACACATAAAGAGAAGCATATTTAATTACTAATACTGTCTTGTGCACAGAACTTAGATGACAGCAAACAACTAAAATCCCTAGCAGCAAGAAGAGAATACATTTGTAAAAGGCCAGTTTCTTGCCTACCCTAACATCATTTTATTGCTTCAGCAACATACAGAACCTTAAATCTATGTTAAGTGACCAGCTAGAAGATCCTGTCATGTAGGTGAAATTTTGGTTGGTGCAGAGTCAGCATGATCAGTGTCATATTATTCTCTCCTTTAGTGAGTCTCCCAGAAAAAGGGTATATGTAGGGCCCAAGAGGGGACAATCAGAACCTGGTATATATACTCCACTATTTAATACAAATTCAATGGTCCCCTAAAAGTCCTAGAAATGTTTGCAGCATGGAGCAGACATGAAGCTGCTCTAAAACATGGCAGGTTAAAATTGTCTTTATTTCTGATAACCTTCACAAACTAGTTTGAGGGAGAGAAAGTTTGAAGAAAGCCATCTTCAAGAGATTGTTCTAGCACTTTACCATATGTATTAGTATCATAGTATCTAGGGTCAGAAAGGGCCGAGAGCAGGCCATCTAGTCTGACCCCCCACCAATGGCAGGAACGAGTGCCAGGGTCACAGGACCCCAGCCAAATACCTATCCAATCTACTCTTGAAGGTGCTCGAGGTAGGAGCAAGAACAACTTCCCTAGGAAGCTGGTTCCACATTCCAGCCACCCTAATTGTGAAGTAGTGTTTCCTAATGTCCAACCTAAACCTGCTGTCCCATAACTTGTGACCATTGGTGATGCCCAGGAAAAAAGAGCCTGCCCTATTTCCTGCTGAGCTCCCCTCAGCAGTTTATAGGCAGCCACCAGGTCCCCCCTCAGCCTCCATTTACTGAGGCTGAACAGGTTCAGGTCCCTCAGATGCTCCTCATAAGGCC
>JAGPOW010003685.1:14075192-14118348 GCA_030014935.1 Caiman crocodilus
GAGCTTCCCAGCCAGTATGTGTGCTGGGGGTTGCTTCTCCCCAGATGCATCACCCTGCACTTTTCCACATTAAATCCCATCCTGTTCTTGTCCACCCACACTTGCAGTTGGCCCAGATCCCGCTGCAACCTCTCCCTTTCCTCTGGTGTCCCCACCTCAGCCCACAGTTTGGTGTCATCAGCAAACTTGGATAGCTTGCTTTCCACCCCTTTATCCAAGTCCGCGATGAAGATGTTGAACAGTGCAGGACCTAGTAGTAGTAGTAGTACTAGTATATTCAAAAACAACAACTACCACTACCGATAACTCAATGCAGAATTGCATATGGTACAATTTCTGCCTGACAATGTTTAAAGGACACAATTTAAATAATCTTTTACAATCTTTCTGTGCTCAATACTATACTGTTGAGTGCTTGAAGTTCTCACAGATACATATCACCAACAAGCAACCCCACTGTTCATTCTGTCCTGGGGCTCTCCCCTTCCCCCTCCTGTTCCCCCCTCCCCTCTACTGCTGGCCAGGATCATGCCTGTTACCCCCCGCCCCACAGCCAGCTGACATTATTGCTGCTGTGCTCTCCCCACCCCTCCACTTGTCTGGATCCTTTCAGCAATCTGCTGGCCCAGATTATAACCCCCCACCAAAAAACCCTGCCAGCCTGGATGAGGTCTGCTGTTCCCCCTCCTGATAGCCCAGATAATGCCTGCCACTCCTGACACCAGCCTGGATCATGCCTGCTGCTCCCCTGTCTTCCCAAATCACACCCATCACCCCCCTGACAGTTTGGATGGACCCCTACTCACCCTAGATCAGGAACAGTGAACCTCAGGTTAAGGGACCCACCCAGTATAAAGTTGGACAGGGCCAAGGGGGGCCCCAACCTAAACAAAGGCACACCATCCAAAATCCTCTTGGGGAGGATTCTCTAAGGGAAGCCTCCCTGTTAACTTATAACATCAGTGTGTGCCAAGTGATATAACAGGGTAGGACCCTGGGGGGCCAAAGGGGGCAACACCATGGGGCCTGGGCAGTGGACAGGAGAGGTGGTTTTGCCACATCAGCACCCTTTTCGTTACATTATATTTATATCTAGGTATTTTACAGATGTTCAGTACTTTATCTTCAAAACATGCCTATGAGAGGGGGACTACAATACTGGATTACTACAATAATCCAGGGA
Organism: Caiman crocodilus; assembly: GCA_030014935.1. Classification (NCBI taxonomy): domain Eukaryota; kingdom Metazoa; phylum Chordata; order Crocodylia; family Alligatoridae; genus Caiman; species Caiman crocodilus. Next base: position 14,076,376 of record JAGPOW010003685.1, read on the forward strand.
AGAGGAAATATAGTTCCATTATTTAATGGGGGAAGGAGAATAAATAAGAGATGATGCAAAGAAGGCTAAAGCACTTAATGCATTTGGCTTCTGACTTCACAGAAAAGGTTAATTGTAACCAGATATTTAACATAATCAATTCAGGGCATAAGACTATGAAAAGAATAGGTATGCGTAGGTTAAAGAATAGTAAAATAAATGAGGTGTGTTCAGGTTGGTAATAGTCTGTCCACACTGAAGTTGTCATATTTACCAGGTAAGATGCCCCTAAGAACATGCCACCCACCAGCTTCCATTGCTATGCACCCAAATCCAGAAATATATAGGTGACACCACTCCAGGTTTGTGGCTGCTCTCAGTGTGATGATGGCTGGCCAAAAAGAGATGCCCTATGTAGCCTCACCTACATATTTCCATGTTTTAAGTGGGCAAGGAGGAAAAGTAGGCAAGGTGTATCCCTAGGCAGGACATACTGCCAATGTAGTATAAATGTATGCCTAGAAATATTAAAGATCTAACCAAAGAAGTCTGTGAACCACTAGAGACTTTGGGTACATGCAGGTATTACATTTAGATTGACCTGAATAAGGTTAGATTGATCTAAAAGTTGATCTGTATACACATTCATGGAGGTTAGATTAGGCCAAAAAAAATGACCAGCCTGATCTAAATTAGTTCATCTAAGGAAGTGAACTAAGTTAGATCAGGAATGGGTTAGCCTGATCTATCAAATGTCTGCTGACATTCAGAGTACAGCCCTAGGGCTGGAAAAGCCCAGGTGCTTGTCCCAACTGCAGGACTACACTCTTCTTATCCTACCAACCCTAACGGGCCAATATTCCCGCAAGGCATGGAACTTGATCCTCCAGTGCCCTTCCAGCTCAAAGTTTCTATCTTAAAGCAACCTAAACTTTTTCTTTGACAGATTAACTGGTCTAATGGATAAGGGGGACTAGTTAATGTGATCTATTTTGTCCTCAGTAAAGCTTGTGATATTATCCCATATGGCATTCTCCTAAACAATGTTAGGGAAATATGGTTTAGATTAAATCACCTTAAAAGATGGGTGCATAGCTAGTATAAAAACCATCCACACACAGGCATGATCAGTAGATTGCTGTCAAACCAGGGGACCCAAAGCAATGTATTCTAGAGTCAGTTGTTTTCAATATTTCTATTAACAACTTGGATGATGAGCTAAAGTAAACATATAACATTTCCACATGAAGCTTAGCTGGAAGGGTTGCAAGCACTTTGGAGAAAAAGGATTAGAATTTAAAATGATCTTGATAAATTGGAGGAAATGGTCCACAATTAATAAAAATAAATTCCATAAACTATTATACTGAGAAAGGAAATGATCAAATGCACAAATTCCAAAATAGAGAATAGCTAGATAGGCAACAGTACTACAAGCTAGATAAGCAACAGTACTGCAAGATCCTAGATGTACAGTGGACCACCAAACAGAACTTGTCAACATCCTAAGGCCTTTGCAAAGCAGAAAAATCTAATTCTGGGATATAGTCAAAGCAGTATTGTATGTAAGACAGGACATAATTATTCCACTCTATTTATCAATAGCAAGGATTTCCCTGGAATACTGTGGGCAGTTTGAGGCACCACATTTAAGAAAGAGAGAGTTCAAAGGAGAACAAGAAGAATGGTAAGAAAATTTGAAAATACAACCTGTGATAGGAGAGTGATGGAACTTGAACTTGCTTAGTCTAAAAAGGAAAAAAAAATAATGGACTCATGATAACTGTTTTCTAATGTATTAAGATTTCTATGGAGAGAGAGAGGTGGTATGGACCAAGGGCAGAAAAAAATAGTTGGCTTAATTTGCAGCAAAGGAGATATGGGTTAGATATTAAGAAAATCTAGTGAAAAGGAGAGTGACTACACTGAAACAGGCTACTTAGGAAGGCTGTAAAATGGCTACCTATGTTTCTCTCTAGAATGCCTGCCACTGGAGGTTATAAAGCACAGTTTAAATAAGCATCTCTTAAGGATGGTCTAGTTTTACTTGTCCTGCCTTGGAGCAGAAGGATAATAAGGCAACAGGAAAGATACTGCATGGATTTATCAAGAATAAATTGGGTCACATCAATCTAATTCCCTTTTGATAGTATAACTTTCCTGGTAGATACACAGGAAGCAGTAACTGTGATATATCTTGATTTTGGTAAGGCTTTTGATATTGACACATATTTTTCACCTGTAAATTTCTATGCCCTAAGGAATATAGAACTCAGGATATCGGCAAACCCCATGGTTCCTGGTACAGTCTCCACAGCAGTCCTTCACAACTTGCTAGTCAAGGACATTGGGACTAGAATAGGACTCTTATTTTCACTCCTCTGGATTTTACTCTTCAATTTCCCCACATAGACACTTACACTCCTGGCTAAGTATAGAAATTCAAAAAGCCTGAGCCTTAATCAATTCAGTCTTTGCAGGCTAGACTAACCTACATAGATTGAACCAATTTGAAAGTGAATAGACATTCACTTTTGATTCCAGAATTGCAGACACATGCCCACAGTGGCTCAGGCCAGAAGCCAGGGGATGCTACAGCGATCCTTCTGCTGGACAGAAATTGAGCTGGGAGAGTCCCGGCAGACCTGACTATGATTGGGGAGGAGTTTAAACCCCCACCCTGGCCTGCACAGTCCCCAGTCAGGCATTTCCCACCCTTCTCCCAAGGCCAGCCCACAATTTTTTGGGGCCTCCTGCAAGATATTGTTTTGGGCCCACTTGACCCATCAGCAAAGATGGCCATAGCATGGTGCGGGGCCCAGGGCAAATCAGCCTGTGCAGGCCCCACTTTCCCATCCCACGGCACACTTGTACCATAAATGAATGCCATGGCACACCCGGTGCAGGAGGAGGGGTGGCAACTGGAATTTCCAGCTGAAACAGTTAAACAAACATCCAACCCACCCGGGGGGGTAGGCTGGCTACACCGCAAATGGGGCAACGACCACCAAATGTGAAAGGGGCTTCGGTCTCTCCACCTAGCTCTGTGGGGCTCCCTGAAGCTGCAGGTTCAACAGGATAGGATGGGTCAGCCCTCCCTCCCTCCCACCTTGCCTCTCAAGTAGCAGGGGGGACATGGCCAGCCCTGGCAACAGTCTCAAACAATGGGGGACAGAAGGAATTTTAATTCTCCCCTCCTTCCTCTGTCCCACCGACACGCCAGGGTCTGCCTGGCTGGGGCAGAGCAGCCTGGGTCAGAGTCACACTCACCCCACCTCACCGCTGCAGGAGTGGGGCAGAGACATGACCAGATGACAGCCAGCATAGCCCCGTGAAGCAAAGTGGGAAGGGAGGGGTGTTATTCCCCCCCTGCACCTCCTCTCCCGCCAGGGGACTGCAGCTGGGGTTTACCAATCCCAGCTGCCACCTCTGCCACTCACACTCACCCAGGCAGACCTCAACACCATTGGGACAGGGGAGGGAGAGGGAATTAAGCCCCTCATTCTTTGAGGCTGATCCTGGAGCTAGCCATACCCCTGTTACTCAAGTGATGAGTGGGGCAAAATGTTTGATGGGGGCTTCTGTGCCCCTGCCTGGCAGACCCCCACTGGTGTCCATCCTGGTGGGCCAGGGGAGAGAGGGGAAATAAACTTGTTCCCTTCCCCCTTTGCCTTAGGGGGCCATGCCTGCTGGCATCTGGCCATGCCCCCACCGCTGCTCTAGCTAGGAAGCAGAGAGGCAGGGCTGGAGCAGACAGCACAGCCCAGCCCAGGACTGTAGAGCATGCTGGGGGACTCTGATTTAACTTAAACCAAGAAGCTGTCTGGGACAGAAGTTCCAGAAACTGGTTTGACCTCAATCAGTTAAGTCTGATACTACATTCAACCAAGTTCATCTCAAACCATCTTCAACCATTTTGCAACTGGTTTATGTACACTGTACTTCTGTTCTGTTACAGGTTTAAACCAGTTTCTGATCATTTAAACTGCTTTATGCGGAATTTCTGTCCCTAGCTCTTGTCAAGATGATCCCAGCTCCAATGGAAATTTGTTAGACCCTTTTTAATTGAGTACAACACTGTATTTTTCTAACTTATTCCTCAAAAATTACCGAACATTTTTTTCCTGAAATCTAGACCCATTCCTCTCCCGTCCCCTCTCCCCCCTACACCAACCTTATTGCAGCACGCCAAGCATGGAGCATTTCAGCCCAAATAGTTACAGTTTGACAAACTTATACATAGCTAAAATAAGAGCTTACTAATGGGAAGTGCTGGGAAACTTTACTAATAGGTGGCATTACCAGTTTCCATGTCTATATTAAAGCACTTAGAATCTCTTATGCAATAATAGTAGGCAGAATATGTTTTAACATATTTAAAGGGCAATATTTAGAGTTTTATTACCTGTATTTTTCACAGACATAAGGCTTTTTATTTTTAAATGTTAGCTAATGTTCTAAGCAACTGTTATTTATTTCAAGAAAACCTTATTCTTCAAAACTCCTATCTGTTCTTCACAATGCCTATCAGCAAAATTTCTGAGGAGGCTGTTTGACAATAACTGAGTCAACCGACAGGAAAGCAACTGTTTCAAGGAGTGCTATTACTTCTTTTTACTACATACATTTTCCTGTCTAAGAAAACATGTACAATGAAAAATTATATGCATCTTCCTAAGCAAGAAAAAATGTAACTTACTATTAAAATAAAGGCAAGGCAGTGAACAATAAGAGTCAGACTATTACATATCCTTTGTTCTGCTAGAGAATTTTGCCTTGAAAATCTGTGTAAGGTTGCGGATGTGTTTTTTGGATAGTCTAAATTTTGCTGCCAGCCCTTTTTCTTTTCTCCTTCAAAATATTAGCATTATTTAAATAAAATCTTAATGGGAAAAGCTACATCTCTTTATGAAATTGCCTGAATGCTTTTATGTAGAATCATTTTGCACAGCATTTTAAACTTTTCATTTTTATCAGCCAAAACACATATTGGGAATTGACAGACAGTATCTCACTTTATTCCCTTTACACTTTTTCCAGCTACTTAAAGGCAAATTTTCTAACAACAACCTAAATCATGTAATGGACACACCGAACCCAAATAGATAATGGCATGAACAAACCAACATTTGTAGATGCACAATGCATAACTGTGTGGAGCTCTTTCCTTATGGGATTCCTTGTGTTTCCTTCTAGACAGCACTCAAAAATTTGAACAAGAGAGCTGTTCAGGATGTAAATTCACTATCAATCGAATACATGTTAATAGTTAAGAATGGTGAGTAATGATGAGCAAAAACCTTACTTTTTAGTAAACAAATATCTATTTTTGCAAATAAATGCTCTCCCACAGGTTGTAATAACCCAAACCTTTCCCAAAGTTTCCTTACTGAGGACTCATGTTTTTGAGAGAAGCAAGGACAGGCAGTCCCATTCTCCCAATTTACCTATATCTACTCTTGCTTAAGGGTCTTGGGTTAGAATTTTCTTTGAGGTTGTCACTGAAAGTATAACATGGCTCTAGATTCTTGAGCCTCATTTGCTAATTTTTCTGAGGCCTGTAGATGATTTAGGAGCTCTAGATAAGATCTCATGGCTCTCCTGTAATTGTAGCCCCCCTCCCAACTCTTATACCTGTCTCTCTTCTCACTAGAGCTAGATAAAACATGCAGAAAATGATAATCACTGTCAGCTATTCTGTAAACTGGTAGTAAAATCAAAATTAAAAAAAAAATCAGAAAAAAAAATGTAAAAAATGTCAACATTTTAAAAATTCTTGACTTGTTCTGAGCCCCAGTTTCTGTGGATAATGGGCTTTTTTTCTTGGTTGAAAAGATTTCTAACGACAAGACTGCAGGAAGGCCCAGCATGATAAATATAGACGATACCTGTGTTTTCTTTGCTGCAAAAAAGATATTTAAAAAAGTTTTCAGGTCATACATAGACCCACTGTCTTTGGATTCACGACTAGAGGACTCACTCTTTCATTTGGTTGATCACTGCATTCTGGGAGATAAATCAGAGTCTGACATGCTTGCCTTAGGTAGAGGGCAGGAATCTGACGAACCCATCTATCTATTATAGAAGGGCAGTCAAGGGACTGAAATCGGCTCACTGCCTCATGTTCTTGTGCAGACCCTGTGGCAATAATTTAGTGATAAGAAAGATTAGCATGACAGGCAGCAGGCCCTCTCAGCACTGCTGATGCCAAAAATATCTCCATTTCCTTTGTGCTGGGTGATCATCCTGGGATAAGTGCCATAGTAGAACACACATGCATACGCTTATGGAACTGCTAGTACTGCTGCCTCTGAAGAGGAGCAGAAAGCATTCACTACATCATGCAATGAAGGAATTGAACCACAGTTGAGTTATGTGCAGGAACTCACAACCTGAAGAGCAATGTGAACAAAAGAGAATGATAAGAAGTTATACGTTTAATAACAGAGATTTCATTAAACTGTACAAACAGGACATTTGGGTGATGTAGAGGGTTTCAAGTGGCATGAGTACCCCTGCCAAACTAGTTTCATGTGATTGTAACATAGGATAAATATTGGGGCGAATCTTTGGGAGGGGTTTCAGGAAAAAGAAACAGGTTAACTGCAAATAATTTGTGGGGTTGCACAGAATTCATAAAAACAGTTTCACTCAAAAAGGGAAGGAAGGAAGGAGTTTTTGAAAAGTTGAAATACTTCATTTCAACATTTTTCCTCCCCAAATCCCATTTTTTGTTTCATAATTGTTTCATTTATGAATTTACCTACATTTATTTTTCAGGATACAAAAATGAATGAAACATTTCATCTCAGGTTGAACAAAATATTTAGTGTGACCTGAAATGATACCCATATCATTTTTCATTTCCCTGGGGAAAAAAAATATTTTCATTTCAAATCAATCCCGAACAACATTTTAGGAGTGAAAAATAAGTGAAATATCAATTATTCAGATAGCGCTGCTTTTGACTCTGTGGCTGTAACATCTGCCTAAGAGTTAACTTTGGTAAAGAACTTGCCACATCAGAATATCTGATATATCTCTTTTTATGTGTGAATCTATGCAGAAGATTCCAGACGTGATTCTTTTTCACTTTGCTTTGCTTTGTTCTGATGCAAGGGCAATGTCTGAATTCAAATCACTGTGGCAGAAATAATTTAGAAAACCAGTAGCTGAAATAATTTAGAAAGCCACTAAGTGATCCATTTATAGCACAAGGCTAAGCAGGTTGGATTGAATCCTATTCTGTGTGGCATCATAATCTATCTGGAATAACCCCACTATTCCAGATTTACACTGTAGTGACCCAAAACAAAATGTGACCTACTGTTGCCGCTAAAAGCTCATTTACAAAAATGAGATATTTTAGCACTGGGTGTGCATTTGCTAGGATTCCTAGGAGTAAACTTTTAGACCAGTGTGCTGGGTTTTAACTACTCAACTGTCATTAACTCCTAGTCATGCTGTTACAGCATAATGAAATTATCTTGAACCTTTGAGCTTTTTGCAAAACCAGACTGTTATGCCTGGGCAAAACACCAAGGACAAAATCCTCCCCTATGTTTATAATTTTATATTGATATAACTAGAAGCACAGTTTTGCTTTAAACCTATAGGCTAAAAAAAGAAAAAAAAAGAATTTAGCAGTTCTTTTCAGAATTAATCCAAAAATAATCTGGAAAACAACCTATGTGAAATACAGTGAACAGCTTTTGACACAAAGCTTTAGCTTTTCTTTCATCCTGTTCTTGACAACAACACAGAAGGTGAGAAAGATAGTAGCAGTTACTGCCAAAGGTTCAAGTAGCAGGGGTGGGTGGTAGGGGTTGAATGATAAAGCTGGGGGAAAAAAACCTTATGTCTCTGTTCTGAGTTACTAGCATGATTCATATCCTGGCAGACTTGAATGTTCAGTATTCTGGTGTTTGTCAGAAAGAAACAGAAATATCTGTGATGTGTATTTTGATTTGTATTTTGAATCTGTGATTCAAAGACAGTAAGCGCTGTGCTGCATACCTCTGTCGATAAAAGCTGATTTTTAGGATTGCTGAGACCAAAACATGCCAAACACAATCAGAAGCAGAATCAGTCTAGCCAGTGCAAAATAAGCCAAGGAATCAATGTGTTCAAAGATACAGAAGTGTTCAAAACAGGAGACGATCAAGAACAGTCCTCAGTAGACACTATAATATTATATGGACTAACCTTTGTCTCTGCTGTCAGACACTTCAAGCTGCTGTAGAGATTGTGCATATTATTAAGAAGAAACGAACAGCATGCCTTTCTAGATAGAGAATCATAGGTAAAAGTCATGGTAAGCCAAACTGTGCTCAGAATTATGTCAGGGCAATTGTACTGACCTGTCTTCCATTTGGTATTGTTAAATAAACAAAGTTTGATGGAAGGCAAAATCTAGACTTTTGCTAGCGTAAGAGGTCGCTGGATTTGCACATCCTGGCACCTGGTGCCCCCTGTGCTCCAGCCCACTAGTCATCTCTCTTCCTGTTCTACCTCACCTCCAGTCTCTCATCTGCCATGCCTTTATTATCCTTTGTTACTAAGAAGGAAGTCCCTAGGGTCAGGGCTGGGTCCTTCAATGGCCTGTTCTGTCTCTGTGGCTAGGGCCAACCCACACCTGGGATCTCTGCTTCCTCGGGGCCCTTCCTCTTAATAGGAGTACCCTACAGGCTCCAAGCACCTACTGGGGCTTCTGCCATCCAGGCCTTGGCTCCCTTTTCCCTCTGGCTAAACCCTCAGCCTTAGTCTACTCTCTAGGATCTCAGCTCCAAGGCATTGACCCTGGTTTCACTTCACCAGTCTCAGTCTCTTTAGCTTGGATCTAGCACCTGTCACTGATAGTGGGGAGTACCTCCCAGGCACCCCACCTGTAGTTTCTACCTCCGCTGTACCCATAATCCAGTCCTCTTTTTTACCTCAAACACAAAGCTTCAACCAAAGTGGTCCTAATAAAAATACAAACCCCTCTGGGTCTCCACTTACCTCTTCTGGGCTCCTTTGACTTTAATCTCTGGCCACCTTTTCTGTCACGTTGTCCTTTGGCAACCAAGGCCAGCCTGCCCCCTCCCTGGCCAAAGGCCAGACTGCTCCATCCAGTCATGTGACCCTGTCTCCTGCACTCAGAGGCCAGGTTCCTGTCCTTTGCTAATCCCTGGCACAGTTCACTTGGGCAACATGCTGTCACTTTGCCCTCAGCCCTTTGCCCAACTTCCTGTTAACAGGGGCAGGTGTTCCCTGTTACAGCTAGGGAGCGTGGATTATACATGCACCAATGCACTTAGATGTCACACCTAACTTGTAATAAAACTGATACCCAGTGGCATCCTCAACTCTGACAGTACAATGGATGGGATGAGTTAGGTGCTAATGAGCATGCCTACAGTACACATTACAGGGCAGTGTAGAGATGACCAAGCCAGCCATAAATGAGATAGCTCAGCTCTCAAAGCAGTCTAGCCATGATAGCACAGAGCTCCATAAAGGCTAATTTACCTTAATTCACACTGTGTAGTGGAACTACAAGAAGCAAGATATCTGAGCAGAGAACTACCTAGCTGATAGACACAGTGAAGGAAAGGGGCAGCAGCAGCTGAACAACTCTGTATCCGGAAAGATGCCTATCTCTTCTCAGTACTCTTATCCATGAATCATCTTCCTGGACTGAGATGCTTAAAGTCCTCTATTTCTCATGAAAAACTGCCCAATGCTTGGGAAATTTAGTTGAAAGGTGGAACAACTGCTCCAATTTCTATTTCTATTGGGAAACAGACATGAATTTACCTCCTCTGCTGCTCAGGAGAGTGCCCTAACTATAATATAAACATATTTTGGGGGAAAGGCTCTCATAGCACCTGTTGATTAAACTGTTACATTTTATATTCATATTCAGAAATAAATATTAATTTGTCTAGAGCCCAAATAGATAAAAGAAAATGATAGAAAGACTGGTAGCTCACTGACCTGGGAAGTCAGAAATAGACAAGTTGCAAGCAGCTACAATGAATAGCTGCTTAATTATACAAAGTAAAACAGCTTCAGTGGCAGACAGATGCTTTCCTGGAATATCCGATATGCAGAAGGAAAAGGCATGGCTATACGCCTTAAGAAACCTGGGTATCTTGGGACTCAATATCCTATCACACACAGCCTCCCTTCCCTAAACCTCACTGTCATTTTGTGCAAGGACTATTCCAATAAGTGTGCACTGAGGTCACCTGTTGAACCTGCTAGTGAAGTAGGCAGGGAAATACTTGGTCTGAAAAGCCCCCTGAAATGTAGGGGTAAGCTAGACCCTCAAATAGGTTTGGTGGTGTCAGGATTTAGATAGCTGTACACAGACCGTAGGTAAGACTTCAGTTGTTTACAGAATGGGGTAGCAGCTGAGCAAAGCTTTTAGGATCCCAATAGTGCTTCAGTGTTGGACTTGGGCACCAAACTCCATTTGTGGTTGAGTCCCCTTGTTTCTTTATGTTGCTGTTTCCATTGAACTTCAAATAAGCTCAAGAAACTGCATAGTAGTTATTTTATCTACTGCAATCATTTCACTGCAATAAATCAATCATTAGTGGAATTCTCATTTCTACATGTAGAAAGACTATCTCTGTTGTGAATTAAAAATAGAAAGCCCTTAGCTGAATCTTGAGGTCACCTATGAATAAGTGTGAACAGGTGTAAGGTTTGTACAGCAGCATGTGGCAGTAACACTTACGATATTCTATCACAGAGAAGGGCCTTTTTTTGTTAATGAGATGGCAGGTGTGTTTATCAAGCCATGTGGCTAAGAAATATCCTTGTGTGTCTGCCAAAGGATACGCGTCCAACCTACGTAATAGGTAATAGAAAACTTAAAGCAGGCAACAGGGGACTTGGAAATAGGAAGTTTACAATATTTCCAGTATAGGAATACTTGTTTCAGTGGGAAATGGACTTTCTCTGTACTAGATTAACACTGGAAAGCACACACAAGCTTCTGAGGCCACTGGAAGTTAACTTTATATACCTAGGTAGGAACTAGAAAGACCCATCCAGCTACATTCTTTTAAGCAATAAACAAACCTCCACTCTACAGAAATGACCAAAACCAACAACCAATCACAGTTTTCAAATAATCAAATTTTACGTATTTAAAAATTCAGCTCTGCACAGACTACAATTTACTAATGAATAAAACACCAAATGATAAATTGATTGCCTGTTTCTTTGTGTACTAATTTGTGTTATGGCTTTGCAGTCTTAAATTGCCCGAGTAGATTTTGTTTCTTAAACACAAATTACCAATGAACTGTCTACGGTAAACTGTATGCATCAAAGGTAATGAAGAATTGATCAATGGGTTGGTGTTTTTCAGCAATGGTTTCTAGCTTGCATTCACAAAGATGAAAATTACATGTATTAGACTGTGCATAGATCAAATGAGGGGCACGTGTGCACGACACTTTAAAGCAGGTTAAATGATTTGGCACTGCTTTAATGGTGTTGGTGTTTGCACACCTCGGTGGCATATGTGCAGTAATTCCAGCCGCTGTAACAAATTTGGTGGCATAATGCTCCTTAAATTACTTGTGGCACAGCAAACTAAAACTCCTCCAAGGCGCCCTATAGCGGTGGAGTGAAGCACCGGACTCCATGCAGCTCAGGGGCTCTCTAGGAAGACTGTGTAGGCAAGCCTGGCAGCAGTCTGGGAAGGCAGGCTCCGCCTTTTTTCTCTGGAGCCTGCCTGAACTGTGTGGGAGCCTGGTGCTTCCCTCTGAGATTGTGGTGCCCCCTGGGACCGCCCAAGCCAGATGCCTGTGGTTGAGTGCCAACTGGGGGGGCCTACCGCTGCTGCAGAGGGAAGCACCAGTCCCCCACTGCCTCACAGCCCAGGGACCACTCTGCCCACTGGCACCTTGCCCTCCCCTCCCCATAACCAGAGAGCCAGATAAGTTTGGCTGTGTGCATGACATAGGGGTTTAAAGGGCCCTAAATTGAAGCGGTGTTTAAAAAAACCCACTGCTTCAATTTAGGACCCCCCGTTCCCTCTATATACACCATTAGCCAATTTCCACAATTACCAACTGAGAATGCAAAACCTGTGTTATTTTTTGATGGTATGAAAGATGAAAGACAATGCTTGGAGGATCAACTGGCATTCTACATAGTAACAGTCTGTACAACACTGTGATACAACAGTACTATTTATACATTTGCATTATAGTGTGCCAGTATATTTTTATTACGTTATCTGTTGCCTACTGTACTAGCAGCAGTTGGTCTGTGTGAAGTGCATTTGCAATGCAAAGTATGGCACTATTTTAACCAGGTTTGCAAATAGGACAAATATTTCTAAATATATTGCCATTATGAGATCATGTAGGTGGTGGGAGTATAGGAATAGAAGCTAGGAGTACATCTCTGTTGAAATTTAGAATTCATTATTGTTCACAGTATTCAACAGTGACAAAGGAAGCTATGGGAAGGTATCAGTGTCTCCAGAAAGAAACAGCAACATTTCTAAGCATGGGCATTTCACTCTGGCAATGTAACTGTCATTAATTTGCCTTGTAAAGAACAAGAAAGTGTTCCTATTTCTTCTCCTTAGACTGTGCTAGATGCACTGCCAGGAGGGAAGCTGCAGGCACCAACTGTCAAGAATTCATCAAATCGAGGAAATTCTCTCATACAGTGCTTTGAACCCGCTTCATCCCTAATCGTTATATACTGTTAGAAGATAATTTGATGGCTAATAAATGTGTTAACTCCTTAGTTTGCAAAAAGGTGTATAAGATTTAGGCTGAACTGATTAAGAGAAATTACTTTCGTCTCCAGACTTAGATGGCTGTACATGTGGAGATTTGCTAGTGCTTTATTCATACAGTACGAAAAGAGAAGTCACTCTGGTAATACCAGTTAACCAAGCTGGGAATTCTGCTTACATGAGTTTCTTTTCTGTAGTAATTGCAGCACAGAGATCTCTACTGCAGTGCACTGTCCTGCCATTGATACCGTAGCAAGACACAGTCACTGAAAACTTCTTAAAGATACTAACTCAGATAGTGATGCTGTTATCTATAGCTAAGGTTGGAAGCAAGATCTTTCTGTACTCTCAACCCAGCTCTGTAACCATCTTGTTCAGTCAGTTGCACCTATGCACAAGCAATTAGCAGTTCCAGCACAATTTACTAAATTATTTTTGTTTTATAGGAAAAGAACTACCCAGCTAGATTTTTAAAGGGCGCTCAGATCAGCCTCCAGTTGTCTTGGTAATGTTTTACAGCCAGTGTAAACTGTCGGCGCACCTTAGATAGCTCAGTACCATCGATCATCTCAGGTGTCCATGAATAAATTTAGATTGGAAATTAGAATTTTTTTCCAGCTGCCAGACAAATGAGTAGGAGTAGGATTGTGTGTGGGGGGAGATCTTAACTAGTTGTAAGACATGCTTATGAGCAGAATTATAGATCGTTGTTGCCTGAGACACCAGGCCCTGGACTTGATGTCCCAGGAAGACACTTTCCTCCTATGCTCCCAATATTAACATGTGTGTTCATACTTCATTATGCTTGCACAGTTGAAGGTTAACTTAAAAATAAATCTTCATTAGGGTCACTGCTCCCTGTGGTCTTTCTGCATTTTACAGTACACAGCCAATCAGTGCTTAAAAATAGAAAAACCCTGGCAGCAGGAAGTAGAACCCATGTCTACTGTCTCTCTGGGGAATGACCGAGCTACAAAGATAAAGAAACAGGCTCTTTCTGATCCCAGGGCTCTTGCTTCATCCAGCCAATTCTATAGCCATGTGATTAGTATAGTGCTATTAATTATAATATAGAGATGCTCTCCAGCAGGAGAAAGTTGGGAATAAAAAGATGGTCCCCCAGGCAGCTACTAGCTAGTAGGCCTGTCCGAAAAGGGATGTATTTGATTTGGATTCAGCTGATTCAGAGGACAGTAATTCAATTCAGAGATTAGGATTACTGTCCTGAATCAATTCGGCCAAGTCGGCTTCAGAAGACTCAGTGCTCATTTGTAGAGATTTGGTGCTTTGGCCATAGACTATAATGGGGAATAACTGAAATACCTATAACATTGTCATTTTTTGGCAGATTTGGATGAAAACAGAGATGATGCCCTTCTAAGGGCACAAAACTTACCAAGTTTCAAGGACATAAGTGCAGGAGTTTCTGGGGAACTGCACCTCAAACTGCTGAAAGCAAAAAGTATCACTTCTGTGTGTTAAGACAGATTTGGATGAAAACAGCAGGGATGGTGGCCTGTAACAGGGGGGTCTTCCTGGTGCTGGTTAGATCTCCACCAATTTGGATTCAATGATTCAGCCTCCAATTTGGGCCAAATCTTATCCGAATCAAATCAGTGACTGAAGCGTCTCACAACCCTACTAGCTAGCTAGCTAGTAAAAGAGAAACCAGAACCTGCAGAGTGCCCACTGCTCTACAGTAAAGTTCTATTTAGTTCTTTTAATTCATGTATGCTGTGTTTATCAAACCTGGTGATTACTACAGTTAAGGTTTTCTCCTAGGAAGGCAGATGCGAGGTCAAATTCTTTCAAAGTATGGAGGGTCTAGAAACTGGGTATTCGACTTCCAGAAGCTATTATGCAAAAAGCGAACACCTACACCAGTTTTTATTTCAAGCTGATTTTAATACTGATCATGAGAGTGTTGCATACTCTGAGCATCGTTCATAGTTTGGGCCCTTCCAGGGATTTAATCACCTCCCTAGAACCAATCTGACTTTCACCAGAGCTTAGGTAGAACTAAATGCTTAGATAATCAAAGAAGATAATTTTTTACTGTACTTAGTCTCTTCTGGGCATGTGCAGAAGCATGATGCAGATGCTAAAGTAACTTTGTATCCAAAATGGTGGCTTTTTGGAACTTAGACACCTAACTTCTGTGTAAGTCCATTTAGATGTCTTCACAACCAAACTAGATCATGCCTGACCAGAATAATTTATGAGTAAGCTAGATGCTGAAATTTGTTTTGTATTTATTGTTTGAAAAACAATTCAAATAATGCAACAATTAAAAAAAAAAAATCTGTCATCTGATGGTGAATCATGATTGGTGAAAAGGTCTACCTTCTCAAAAAAATGTGTTATAAATTGGCTACCCAGCTCAATGGAGAATAAAATTCAGAGCATGGCATTTTGAAGTAATTTGTAATAGGACATGCATTATAAAATGCATGAATCTAAAGTCTGATCTCAGTTACGTCAGTGTAGATGAAAAAAAAATGTGTACTATGTTTACATTCTGAACAATCGGTGCTGATCAACATGAATCTGCCTTTAATGTAGACCAGATGTGGCAAAATTCATCTTTCATTTACCTCTGTGCCACTCTATTCCTTTGTGTATTGTACATATATTTATATAATAGCATCCTGCTGGATAATGCAATTATGAAGGTGTTTTTTCTTACTATGGTGATTACAGCCTAAGGATCACTACAGGTTAGCAGCTGTAAATCTAATGAGAACTTTAACTGAAACCAGATGAGCTATATTGGATATAAAAAAATAGGCTTATTGTTAAAGTTGTCATGATTCTTAGAAGGCCCTGATTCTTTTAAATGTTAACAAAGACCCACAGAGTTATCCAGAACATAGATTACTACATCAGGGAAGGTGGGGAGAAGGGGGCAAGAAGATACTTTCAGACAATGACTCAGGATAAAACTCCACTAAATAAAACAAGTAACTATACTTATCCAGCTACCAAAGGTTTTTGTGTATGGATGCTGAATTTCTGTCATTTCATGGAACGCATACCTGATAAGACCCACCAGACCTTATTCAAGTACTAGAGAGCGTAAGCTAATTTTCTGTAATCAGCTCCACGGGACTATTATCCTGGCTCATTGTACTATTAGCTAAAATTGTGATCATATAGTTCCTATATAATTATATCTAGTGTAATAAAGACTCTTGTGTATTTGAATATTTAAAGTAAATTATGTCCAGTAAATGCATCTTACAAAGGTTGAGGATTGGTGATAAACAGGACTTCAACAAAGCTATTATAATTAAAGTTTTATTTCCATACTTGTGAGTATACAACTTTATTTTATGCTTGTCAAGCAAGCCTCAGAGTATTTCAAGTCCATGACCCTTTATTTTAATAATTTTAAAAACATTCCAGAAGGATGTAACCCAGGCAGATTTTCTGAATATGTAAAATTGGCTGCATTCAAACATTCAAATAATCTGGAAAAAATTCTCCCAGGTTTGTTCTTCTGGGATATGGACAGAAGTTACACATAAACCAGTTTAAGTGATAAGAAACTGGTTTAAACCTGTAACAGAACATAAGTTCAGTACACATAAAACAATTTCAAAATGCTTGAAACTGGTTTAAGATAAATCTAGTTGAATGAAGTACCAGACTTGATGGATTTGGGTCAAACCAATTCATGGAACTTCTGTCCCAGACCCCTTAATGATTTAAGTTAAATCAGAACCCCCCAGAATCCCAGCATGCTTTTCAAGCGTGAGCTGACCTGTCTACTCCAGTGGAGCAGGGTTGGCCCCACCCCTCTCCTCCCTAGCCAGAACACTATCACTGCTCCTGCTGGCTGAGATGGGGTAGGGGTGGGAAACCCTGCTTAGGCGTGCAGCCACGTCTGCTTGGCAAGGGGCACAGCAGCGTTTGCCAGGCTTCCCAATCCCCCCCATTGCCACTCGGAGGGGTAGGAGCAGAGGTTACTGGTGGATCTCAAGGGTTACTGGGAGCCATGGCCCCAGGGAAGGCCAATCCCATGGTGCCAAAGCATAGGTGAATCCTGTCCCCCACATAGCCCTATCTGTGGTCTGTCCCTTTCACTGCTCAGCCCTGCAGCTAAGCCCTGAAGTTGGGAGACCCACCCCAGCCAGGAGCCACAGGACGAGTGTGTCAGGCTGTGACTAGGGAAGCTAAGACCCAACACAAGGAGACTTCTACTCCCCAAGAGGGCAGCAACACACTGTACTGGCTCTGACAGTATGGGAGCTGCATCCTTGCAGGACTCCAGGGCCAAGCCACACAGCTACACCTGGGGGTGACCCTGCTTGAAATCAGGGCTACATTAGTCATCCCTGACATTTCTTCCAACCCCCATCTCCTATGAGACTCAGGCTGGCTTTGGGCCAGGGCTGGAAGAAGACAGCAGGTGGAAACTGGGTCTGGGCCAGGGACTGAGCCTGGAGGAAAGTGGTGCCATGCCAGGGAATGTCTGCCCACCATGCCTCACCTGAGGCAGGAGCCAAAGATGAGCATATCCCCTGGCCTCTGCAGCTGTGCCCAGATCTGCCTCCCACCTTCTTCCCCTGGAGTTGCCCCTGGTACCACTGCAAGCTGTGGTGAGAGCCAGATGGCCCACTTCACTGCCGCTGGCAGTGCTGGGCCAGGCTGGGCTGGCTATAGGGAGCCCTGGCAGGGTGGCCCTGGGAATAAGTGGGGCAAAGCACTACCAGGACACATCCCTACCTATGGGCAGCAGCAGTTCTGTGTGAGGCCGTGGGACAGCCCAGGAGCGGTGTGGGGCCGAGGCATGGAAGGCTACAAAAGCTTGTGTAGTTGGCCAGACGCTAGGCTATAGGGACCACTCGGAGAAAGATGAGGGCTAGCTTCTGCATGGCCAGCATGTGTCCAGGTGCTGGGCAGCGGCTCTGATCCCAGCCGACAGGGAGTGCTGCCCTGAGGCAGGCATGTCTGTCTAGGGAAGAATCTCCCTCCCCCCTCCAGCTCAGCTTCCCTCAGCCAATGCAGAAGGGAAGGGAGGGCTGCTCTAGTGCTGCCCCCCCGCCAGCTTCTAGCCTGCACCACTGCAGACAAGTGGCTGCATTTTCAAAATCAACAGTGAGTGTCTATTCACTTGCAAATTGGTTCAATCTAGGCAGGTCAGACAAACCTGCAAAAATTGAATCAGTTCAGAGTTGCACTTTTTCAATGTCTGTTCCTAGTCCTGGTGAAGAAACTTATCCAGAGCCATGAGTACACATATTTGTATGCAGAGGCACTGAAGATTGGAAAGCTTGCAGTCATAATACTGTGAAGCCGGGGTGGACCCTGTACACACATCTCAGTGTGCTCTCTAGGCTTTCTTATTCTACCTGGGGGCAGATGCAGCAATGCATAGGACAGCCCTGATTGGCTGACCTACACTGTCCATGGTCATTCTGTATTTGAGGATTGTGACTGGGGTCTCTGGTGGAACAGACCATCTCCCTGGGAGCAGGGTGCTGGAGGACCATGTCCTTTTCTAAAAGAAGCCATAGAATGTACATACATCTGCTCTCCCAAGAGAAACTCTCCCAGAAGTGACATAACCCTGGTTGTCCTCAGGTTATTTTTCTCCTGGAGTGGCCATTTTTATTCTGGGGTGGGGGGGAAAGCCTGAACATCTATATACTTGTGGTTTCCCCTGGAAGAATAGCAACTATCCCAGGAGAAAATGAGTACCCATGCAAGGCCTCTGTAACATGCTTAAGCAAGAAGCAGCATACAGCATAGAATCTACACAAGTTTGCAGACAGGGTGGATTACTTTAGTTATACTACTTTACTAAATGGACATCAGTTCAGATGTGAAAAATAAGAAGGTGTTCTTCAGAAGCACAAGGCATTCCCAAGTTTTTGGGGCCAGAGGGACAGGGTAACCACAGGACCCACAATCATGAGTCAAGAATTAAGTAGAATTATTACTAAAAGAATCAGACACTGAACATTGGGAACTTTGTAAGTGGGGTTAAAGAAAAGAGGATGTAGGGAGGAAAAACATTTTAAAAATGGTGGATAAGAACAGGAAATGCTACCAGTCAGGGTGCATATAGAAAAATGATCTGAGCAGCTAAACCTATGGTTAGTGAGTCAAAAGAAGAGATTTTATAATAGGATGTAAAAACTGACAGTAAATTACCAGATTAGGAGATCTTTACTAATTTGAAAATTAGTTGGAGAATGGACCATGTCTTTATACAACACATAACTCATTACTGCATCTCAGGATATTAAAGCAATTATTTGTAGTATAAATGAGCAACAGAAAAATGTTTCCTGCACATAGAAAGAACTTGTGGCTTCCCAAATTCAAGATATTTATATTTAGGTTTTATTTGCAAAGGGATCTTGATCTCTATTCATGTGTGATCAAACACTGATGTTTAATATGCTTTGTCTTGATTATTAACTCAGCAGGCAGAGTGCATAGATATCAAAACTTTCAGGTATGTGAGAATTCCTATCTTACAAACCCCTCTATCTGTACATGTAAAACATATCCTGTGTGTACTGGTATTAAAACTTGGTAAATCTGTGTTTGTAGAGGTTAATACATGCAAAGCAATAATGTAATTAAGGGTAGGAAAATGGCTAAATTTAGAGGGGGAGTCAGAATAAGCTCCCCCCTCCTTCCATTTTCTGTCCACCTGCTCCCTGGTGCTTGGCATCTCTTGCTCCCCACTTCTTCCCCCTATGTAATACACCAAAGTTCTATTTCTATTTTATTTCTGATATAAAGTTCCACAAATATTGGCCATGTTTAAAAAAGTGTGGTCCATAAAATGATGGCAATGGCAGTGTTAATCAGACTTCAATAGAAATACCTATATCTCAATACCAGTCTTTTTGTAAACGTGTTCAGGTAGCAGTAAGTGTAGACAATTATCAACATACACTGTAGGTACAGAGAAGTTTGTATAAATTAGTCTGAAGAACTGGAGGAATGTTGCCAAAGTTCAGAATCTACCATGGGAGCAGTCTGGAAAAAATGCGTGATTCTTGAATCATAAGTAGCCTGCATCACAGCTTAGGCATGGAAATAACTCAGATTCTCAAAGGGACAAACCATGGAAATCAAATTTCCATCTGAATAGAGCCCAATGGGTTCTAAAATCAAAGCATGAGAGTTCATTTTTTGCTTCTGCTATTTAGGAAAGCAATATTTGCAAGTGTATGTTTGACTGAGATTAGGAGGTAAGAAAGAACCTTTTTACTTTATTCCACTTCTTCATTCTGAAGAGATGAGAACAAAATAGACCAATCAATAACAATAATTATAATTTTCTTTTTATTGATTGCTCAGAAATCCTTTAAGACATCATCATTAACTTAAGGATAACTTGAGAAAATTTATGAGGTTTTTAATTTTCTCCTGACAAAGCAAAGTAAGTGATTTCTACATTCAAACACTTAAATTTCTGGCTTCATAAGCTAGACCAGAATTAGTGAAGATGAGACTTAGTAAAATTTAATGCAGTAATTGACACAATTTGGCATTGTTGCTAGTTCTAATTGGCACACAAGATACATGAGGCTATATTTTAAAAAATAGCAAAATTATAAGGTTCACCTGTTTCATTAAACTGCACATCACTTTTTATTTGTCTCATACATTTGGCTGCATATCTGCTCATTGCATTATTTGTGAATAAATTTATTTTTATGTGAATTGCCAGTCATAGAGACTGTAACATTTCATTCACCCCCAGAATGAATATATCACAAGTGGCCATACTGCAAGCTTTCCCAAATTCATCTCCCACTAAAGTCTACTGACTTTAACAGAAGTGGTATCGAGTTTACTGTCACTCTAATATGATTAAACCCTAAGTAGCAAGAGCTGGGTGCAAGGGACTGTCACTAAGGGTACTAATTAGTGCCAATTGTGAATTGTGAAGGCTGAATTTTCCAATGTAGAAACTGGGATGAGATGATAAGCAATTTTGTATAGGTCAACAGAAACCCAGATGGTAGTGGCTAATGTGAGATGGGTTTTTAAAGTGGCAAATGAGTAATACAATACAGGGTGCATCTATACACGACACTTTACTGTGCATTAGACTAATGCTCAGTACAGTGTCAGCCTCTACAAATGCACAGCGATTAATGCACAATAGATTAGTCTAATGTACCATTTTCTAGTACTTGTATCTACAGGTACTAAAAATTAAACTATTAAATTACAGGTATTAAAAATTAAATTATAATTTAATTTAAATTAAAAATTAAACTATATATATATATATATATATATATATATTACAGGTATTAAAAATTAAACTAATGCACTGAAGTGCACGTGTAGATGCTGACTGGGAGCAAATTGTTCCCGGTCAGCCTAGGCAGCAGGAGACTACAGGGGATGGGGAGAGCTGTACCAGCTTAGTGTGATTCTACTTCCCAGCCATGTGGAGATCAGGACCCCTCCCAATCACCACATGACTGGGAGAGCTGTCCTGGCTAGCAGGCAGCTGCCACCTAGCCATGTGTGTGGTGATGTGTGATCTCCCTAACCAGCCACAGTGCTAGTCTTCCACCTACTTCTGGGCATGCTGCCCGCCTCTCTTATCTGCCACACCCTGTTGTTAAATGATTAAGGTCTTTGTTACGGAGGTACAAGCATGAGGGAGCGAGCAGCCCCGCATATCAGGGAACCCAGGACAAGGGGAACACAACCCCTAAAGAACCCTGAAAAGGAAAAAAAACTTACCCCTTGTAGGATGCTGACAATCTAGGGAGATAGGAGAAAGACCCATGTGGTTTATCAGCCGTGCTTATCTGTGGATTCAAAAGCTGGCTCCGAGAAGGAGTGAAGGGGTATGCTGGGAGTGAGAGGAGCAGAGAGGATCCCCCACACTGAGTGCATCCAGCACCGGCAAGAGCAGGAAGACCAGATGAAGACGCTGATGTCAGCACCAATGGGATCAGGGGAAGTGTCTTGTACCAGCAGCAAGTGGCACGGGAACGCGGAACCTGAGGCAGCTCAGCAAGGAGCCACAGAAGAACCTGGCTGTGACAATGCAGGACAGCCAGAATCCCTGGCTTAAAAAGAAAAAAAAAGGAAGATCTGAGACTGACACCACCAGAAGGCAAGCCACATAAAGATCTTGGGCTCAGCTCGAGGGTTGGTGTCTGGACAGGGTGTAGGGGAGGTAGAGCCCTGCATACATCTGCCCGGAAACACAACAGTCCCGGAGGTCCCCTCAGCACGAATCCCCACCACTGAAGAACCATCCAAAGTCATGGCAGGTGAGTTTCAGGGTTTCCCCGGGAGTGACCAAGGGGCTTCTCCAGGATTGCACGGCATCTCATCATTCCCAAAACCAGGTGCATATGCTAGAGCAGCATGGGAGCAGATAATCAAACAGAGGTGGGCAGTCTTATTTAGGTGGGGCACTGCCCTTTGAATGCCCTGTTCTCCTGGGCCTAAGTATGCAGCTCCAATCACCTCTGTACTGCATCCCAAGCCTTGCAGATGACATGCTGTTCAATCACTGGCTCAAGGCTGGACTCAGGTAGACACACAGTTGTGCGTCTCTCATACTGCCTTGTTACAGACTACACTCATACCACCCCTCTCTCACTGGGGCCTCTTACACTCCAGCGGCTCTCACCATCTCTTGCATACCACCCACCTGAGCCACATAACATCCCATCTGGTCCATAAGATCCTCGGGCTTAGCTCTCCCCTCTTTGGTCAGCCCTGGTGCAGTCTCTCAGGCATCTCCTGCTACCCAACTGTGCATTGACTGAGCAGTTGCTCAACTGTGAGACTACTTTAGCCCTGGCCCCACAGCAGAACATAATGCCCCTTCCTTAGTCCCCTATTTATGCCCCCATCAGGATGGTCTCTATCTCCACATGGCTGAAAGGCATCTGTCCCACAGCTGGGACAGCTATCCCAGCCACATGGAGATCAAGACCCCTGATTCCCTGTGCCTGGAGCTCCCCCTGGCGGCTGCAGGGGGGCAGAGCAGAGCAGGAGCAGCCCCAAACAGAACTACTAGACACACATAGATACACATTCAGATTTGTGTGGGGGCCCAGTTTAATACATCTGAATTTTCTGTACAGGTGCTTTAATTTCTCTTGTAGATGTGTCCATAGTGTGTGCCATTAACAAATTCTAAATTATCCTATCCAAATTAAAGTTGTTTGGATGTTAAGAGAATTGTTCTTGACAATACCTACTTAGTTTTTTAGTCTAGTTAAGTCTCATAGATCCATAGAATGTAAGGCTGGAAGGGACCTCGGAAAATCATTGGGTCCAGCCCCATGCACCAAGCAGGAAAGACAACTGGGGTTAGGTGACCCCAGCAAGGTGACTGTCCAGTCTCCTCTTCAACATTTCCAGGGCAGGTGATTGCATCACCTCTGGAGGAAGCGTATTCCAGTCTGGACACCCTAGCTGTGAAGTTTTTCCTAATGCTTAGCCTGAAATGATCTTCTAGGTGTTTGTGACCACTACTCCTGGTTTTCCCCAAAGGTGCCCTGGTGAGCAGTTGTTTGCTAAGCCCTTGATGTATGCCCCAATGTAGCAGTAAGCTGCTACCAAGTCCCCTCTCAGCCTTCTCTTTTTCAAGCTGAAGAGTTCCAGGTCCCTCAGCCTTTCCTCATATGGCTTGTCATGCAAGTCTCTGATCATACAGGTGGCTCTTCTCTGAACTCTCTCAAGCTTTTTCATGTCCTTGCTGAAGTGTGGTACCCAGAACTGGATGCAGTACTACAGTTGTGGTTTCACCAATGCTGAGTAGAGTAAAAAAATAATTTCCTTGGTTTTGCTGGACATGCATCAATTGATGCATGCCAGAGTATTACTTGCTTTGCTGGCTACAGTGTTGCACTGCCAGTTCATGTTCATACCGGGGTCTATTATTACCCCCGGGTCTCTTTCATTCACAGTGCTGGTCAAAACAGCATTTCCAGGCCTGTAGGCATGTAGGGGATTGTTCATCCCCAGGTGGAGTACTTTACATGTTAAGCTTCATCTGGCTCCAATCCACTCAACTTGCCAGTCTGTTTAAGTGCACCTTTATCTGCAGCCCATCTTCAAGCTTGACCACTCTTCCCCATAACTTGTTGTCATCCACAAACTTTGCCAGTGAGCTCTTCACCCCCACATTCAAATCATTGATGAAGATGTTAAAAAGTACTGGACCAAACACCAACCCCTGAGAGACACCACTTCTCACTTCTCACCAAGACAACACAGATCCGTTCAACAGGACTCTGAGGCCTGCACTGCAGCCAGCTTCCTACCCACCTAACTGTCTTGCAGGTAAGTCCACACTCTTCCAAGTTTCTCATGAGAATATTGTGATATACCAGATCAAAAGTCTTTTGGAAGTCAAGTTATACATGGTCAACCTCCTCTCTCTTATCCAGGTGGTGAGTTAGTGGATCATAAAAGGAGATGAGGTTGTGAAGACAGAGCCACACCTGTTGTTCAGAATCCTACCTTCAGCAAGCCTAGCACATATAGACTCCTTGATGAATTTTTCCAGGGTTTTCCCTGGGATAGAAGTTAGGCTAACTGGCCTCCAGTTACCCAGGTCCTTCCTCCTCCCCTTCTTGAAGATGGACACAACACTGGTTCAGTGCCCATCCTCAGAGACCTCATTCCAGTCCTCAGGGACCTCTCTGGAGTGCCATGAGTTTTGGAAAATTTTTGCCAGGGGTTCTGTGATAACTTTGGCCAGCTCCTTCAGCACCCTCGGATGAAGTTCATCCAGGCCTGCTGACTTATATATGTCTATTTTTTAAAATTGATCACACACCAGTTCTACAGCAATAATAGGAACAGGGTCATTCCTACCCTGCTCCTTCCGTACCCTATGAGGCATGTTTTTCCCCTTGGCCCAGTGAAAAACCAAAGCAAAGTAGTCATTCAGGAATTCAATTTTATCCCAAGCGCCAGCAACCAGCTGCCCTGAGTTGCTGAGCAGTGACCCCACACTCCCATTTTTTTTTCCTCCTGTTCCCTACGTACCTCAAGAAGGACTTCTTGTTCTTGGTTCCCATTGCTAATTTTAGTTCAGTTGTCACCTTAGCCCTTATAATCTGTTCTCTCCAAGTGCAGGCCATAGTTGTATAGTCCTCCTTGAGACATGCCCCAAGCTTCCATGGTTTGTACACTTCTTTCTTCTTTTTTAAGAGGACCGTGATTTCTCTGTTTATCCAAGAGGGCTTCACAGTCCTTTTGCTACCTTTGCTGTGCATGGGACTTCCTTTGCACTTCAAGAATCATGTCCTTAAGGAACAACTACTCTTCAAACATTCCTTTTGTCTTCAGTCCCTGGTTCTGCAGCACTTTCCTTACTAGTGACCTGAGCTTGTTGACAGTTCCATTTTTGAAGTCCAAAACTTCAATCTTGCTATGTAGTTTGTCTGCCTTGTGACAGACAGTGAATGTGATGGTTTCATGGTCACTGTTGCCCAGGCTACCCTCTATGTTTGAGTCAGTCACCAGGTCATCTCCTTTGGCCAGGACCAAATCTAAAGGAGAGTTACCTCTGGTTGGCCCTCAAACCTCCTGAGTCAAAAATAGTTCTTGATGCAGGTGAGGAAAGAATGTGACCAATCCAAGTTGGCTGAGTGTTCCTCCCAAGAGATATCCAGGTAATTGAAGTCACCCATGATGACTGCATCCTGTGATTGTGCGTTCTCTGTCAGTTCTTGGGCAAATTCTAGATTGAGTTCCCCCCCTTGGTTTGGTGGTCTGTACTACACACATACAGTTAGGTTTCTCTTGTCATGTCCCTTCTCCCCCTCTCTCCAATCTGACCCAGAGGGTTTCAAGTCATTCTTCCTTGGAGCTGATATCAGCCTCCGAGGTGTACTGCTGTTTCACATAGAGAACCACACCACCTTTCTTCCCTACTCAGTCCCTTCTATGCAGGGTGAAGCCCTCTCTGGCTATGCTCCAATCATGTGAGGAGGCCTACAAGGTCTTCACAATCCCTACTAGATCATAGTGCCCACTAGGGAGTAGAAGGACTAGCTCCTCCTGCTTGTTCCCTATGTTCCTGGCATTAGTGTACAGGCACTTGAGTCTTCCTACTGAGACTCTTAATTTCCTGTCACACTGAAGGAAAACTATTCCCTCACCTCCTGCAAGAGTGGCTCTCCTGCTGTCACTAGTCACTATCTATGGAGCTTTCTTGCAAGTCAGGCATGCTCCAGTGTTTCCCTGTCCCCCAGCAAGGAAGTTAGTTTAAAGGATCTTAGTTTAAAGCCCTATATGCCAAGCAAAAAGGATTTCATTTCTGTCTGCAGACACACTTTCACAACAAAATAATCTACCTTCCATTTTCCAAAAATGTTTAAGGTATAAATTTACACTTTTTCCTTTCTTAATATTACCCTAAAGCACTCTTCAGATACAGGTATCCTCTCCTATGTCATCTCTGCCTAATATTCCTCATTTCTCTCAGTAAGACTCGGGCTGTAGGTAAGAAATAGACTTACAGTATTCCTGTATGATTAAAAGTTAGCTTATTACTTTGGAAAGCACTTCTGGGAAACTATAAAAAAAATTTCCATATAATCAATTCAATATTTTTTTAATCCACAGATTAAAAATGGAAATCAAACTTTAGATTACAAACCAAAGCATGCCTAGGTAATTTCTTTCTCTGGAACTTAAAAAGGAACACTGCTGACCTGTGGTTTAGAACAGAATGCTGCTTACTTCATAGAAGACCCGGGGTAAGAAGTGACCTTGATTCCAGGCAAATAGAATTTTGATACATCGTACAAGCCATGCATTTTAGTTGTACTTCATAAGTTTTATAATCACCAACTTTTTATATCTTTCCATCCTAACTCATTTATGAAGAACTGATGGTACTGGAATAGGAATACTGGTACATATTCTCCCTTTTTGCCTAATGGCAGAAATCTGTCGCAATGACTTTATTACACTGTGGAGTGGAAAAAATATCAAGGATTTCATATAACTCATCTTTGGAACTAGAGGGCCATATTCAGTGAGGAAAAAGCTATGGATGCCATAAAAGGAAGTTTCAGTGACTATCCTGTATCTCAGTATACAACATGCCAATAGAATTCAACACCCTAAAATCTATATTTTTTTATAAATAGGAGATAAACTTTCAGTTGTAATAGTTGCAAAAGCAGATTATGAAAGTTCTCTGGAAGAAAATATAGATTGAAGGCTGTGAACATGTTGGGTGATTTACTTGTTCTTCCTGCACTCACCTGCCACGATTTGGATTTAATAGGAAAAGGAAGGATAGTGGTAAGTTGTGATCAATGAATATCACGCAAGTGTTACATGCTCAAATTAAAGATTTATTTTCTTTAAAGTAAAAGGTCTGGTAACAGTGGCCTTGCCAAATACTTCACTGGTGAAGGCAGTTGATTTGCAATAGAAAGAAAAACCTTAAGATGAAACTTTTATTAAAAGTTTGTTTAAACTAATCAAAATGGTTAATTGTTATTATTAGTATTAAGCAATCCCCACATCTTTCAGTCTCCGCCCACGGTTTGTATCAGGAGCAGCTCCCTGCAGCTCCCACCCAATTCTTATGTTTATTTTCTAAACAGTTGCTGTCTCCATGGGGTCAGGGCTTATCTGGGCACTATTTCCCCACGCATTGTCCCAAAGTTCTCCTTCTTGTTCTGGCTCTTCTGCCAAGCCTGTTCCCAAGCTCTCTTCTGCAGAGCTCGTCATCCTCTCACTGTTCATTGGGGAATCCGACCTGTTGAATCTTCAGGTAGTCTGGTTCCTGAAGTCTTTCGCAGCCACAGGCAAGACATCTCTCTCTTTCTCCCTCTCTCTCTCTCTCTCGCTCTCTCTCTCGCTCTCTCTCTCATCCTAGTTAGCCCCTGGTTTCTCCTCTGGTGCCTGAAGGTGCCTTATAAATGTCCCACTGCTGGTTTTATCCCATTTTTGCAAGCTAATCCTCCAACCACTCTTCAGGTGTGTAATCATCTCCACCTGACCAGGTGCAATCAAAGGTCACTCCTCCTGATGTTAGCCCAAGTAACAGGGCTCCTGCTAGAGTCCCTGTTACACAGGCATTCAAAGTATATTTTTAGCAGTATGCTTATAGAAAATCATGTGCCTTGATTTCTTAGTTTTATCTATTATTCATTACAAAGTAGTTTGTGCAACATATTTCTTTCAGTTTGCTTGTTATCACTTCCCAGGCCATCATGTCCACAAATTTCTTCAATATATATACAATAGTTGAGTTACCATTTCATGGCTAAATGCAGATTTTCAAACAGCCTAAGGTGGAATCAGTCCAATCTACACTGGTTTCCCTAAGCTGCGTAGATTGGATCAGGAGCAAATGAAGCTCATGTTTGCCCCTCATTAGTGAGAGGCAGGCAGATGCCTGCAGTGGCCAAGGCCAGAAGGCTTGGGGGTGCTCTTGCATGCCTTTCAGTGTGCTGGACATTGCTAAGGACAGTTGAGAAAATCTGAGTGGGGGCCATCCCTCATTTGCTGTCAGGTACACACCTCTCCTACACTGCCCTGTCATTTGTCATGAAGCTGTCAGCTGCAGACAGCTAGCAAAGGGAGTTGTGCTCATCCCTGCCTTGGTGGCATGGAGATCCCTAGGCTTTGTCTGGGGTGGGGGATGCAGGAAGAGAGGAGGCTTGTGAGCTGCTGGGAGAAGCAGTGCCATGGTTGGTGGGTCACAGAGTGTCCTTCCCCTGTCCCTAGCCCCAGAACCATGCACTAGAGTGACTCCAGGAAGAACTTGGAGGATATCCTCCCCTTCCCCGCAAGCCATCATGACATTCCTGGCTGAAGTTGCTTCCACCTCTGCAACTGCAAGACTCTGGTCCTGGGGGTGGGGAGCTAAGCCCTTGCAGTTGCAGGGAAGGGAGTGATTGCAATGAAGAGAGTGATTCTAGTGCAGGAACAGGGGCCACAGCCCTGAGAGTTGGGTGAGGCCCAACCTGGCCTCAGCACTGACCGCTGTTGCCTGAGATGGCTAGGGTCATGTTGTTCTTGTTTCCAGGGATGGAAGAGGGGTGGCTGTGAGCTCAGCCTAATGCAGGGACTCACAGTTTCCCATAATCTTGGTTCTAAAATCACTGCCCCTCCCTGCCACTGGGTGCGGCAGCCACAAGGGCATGGCTGGCCCCCTCCTTAAGGAGGAGCCCCACAAATGCATAGAAGGAAGTTAGGAAATTGGCACTCAGTGCAGAGGAGGGTAAATCCTGTGAGTCCTTCCCAGAGCTACTCCAATGCATGGTCCAGGGCCTCAGGACAGGGCCAGGACACTGTGCCATGATGATCCAGCCAGGAATGTAGATACACCACTGGCACTGTCTCCCTCTAACAGCTCATGATCCCTGCTCCCCTGCCCTGCCTGTGACTGACAGATAGAAAGCTTGGGGGTGGGACTGGCTAGGTGCTCAGCTGGAGCACCTAGGCTAGGTGCTTGGCTTGGAACGTCCTTTGGGTACTGCTGGACACCAACCTACCTCAATTCATGAGCATACCTGGCACTGACATTTGATAGACTGATGTAACCTAGATCAAGTAAGTTTGACTCTACATTGATTGGGGGGGGGGGCACATCCACATGAGTGCATATGTGCATCTTGCAGCATCTCAAAGCTCTCCCCCCAGCACATACCCTGTGTGGCCAGGTGCCAGACAGGATGAGACCTGTTGGCAGGAGCTGTGACTGCAGGGGCAGCTATCCCCATGTCCTGGTTAGTGAAAGAGTCACAGGGAGCTTTAACTGCTTTTTGGTAAGAAAACCAAAGACAAAGAGCAAAACATATAGTTATTTATAATTAATTTTATTATGAAGCTAGAAACACCGGTAGGCTTCCAAATTGCTGTAACACTATGCATATATCAATCAAACATTGTCCAACTGATCTCTCTCTCTCCCTCTGTATATAGTGGTCTTCTGTTTTAATTGTGAAGGAACATGGATTTTACAAAGTGACTTTGGGATTTTTTTTATCAGGGATTTTTCAGTTTTCAAATAGGGAACACCAGAATTCCTGCTAGGGAGGCAAGTGGCAGGACCAGGCAGAGGAGCTTGCTCAGAGCTGGCACCTTGGACCCAGCTGGAGGTGGCTGACCTTCTGGCCAGTTGGGGCCAGGAGAACATGCTTTGAGAGTTCAAAGCAGGCTACCACACCCAGAACATCTTCTGAGGGATAGCTGCCCAGATGGCTGGGCAGGGGGCACACAGGACAGTAGTGCCACACAAAGGCCAACTCTGCAGCCTCAGCCCACTGGCAGCTGGCCCAGAGTGGCAGATGCCTCTACTGGCTGTTCAGTCCCCATCCAGGTCTGGCAGGTGCGCAGCAGGTCAAACCCAGGCAGCAGCCCCCATTGCCAGACTGCTGCAGTGGGTAGAGGGTGCAGGGATCTCTCAGGGCTGCTTCACCAGTCCAGTGGACACAAAGGTTAGAGTCATCAGGTGTCAACTGGATGGGCCCCAGAAGCTCCTGAGAGCAAGTAGCCCTGACCTGTTTGACAGAACAGCTTTTTGTACTGATGGGGCCAGGACAGGGCAGCTTTTTATACTACTGAAACAGCACAGGTGTTGTCTTGGGCTATAGCACTCCCTGGCTGCAGATCTGTGAGGAGCCCGGGATGATTATTTTACCCCAAGTGGCACAATTTGCCACACACCAAAGTAATGTCCAGGCATGTGCACTGAGGCAAAAAGCCCTTGTTCAAATTTGCACCACTTATATTTGAGCTGCTGCAAGCACATGTGCTTGCATGTGTGGACACACCCTATGTGTCCCAAACTTCTGTTGTGACCAATTAATATAGATCAGTTTCCAACCACTGAAACTGGAAAAAGTGCAATGTCTGTATTTAGCCTGTATGAATAAATTGTGATTTATTCAGGATCTGATCACTAGGGCTAGGTACAGACATTCAAAAAGCTAGAGGTGGAATTAATCTAAGTTACGTGGTTTTCTGTAAGAAACATATTTTAAATTGGTAGTGAACATTCAGCCTTTGGTGGGGTGCACAAATCTTAGACTGGGTTCCACCATTTTTGAACTAGTCCATGTGCGCCAGTCTTCTCTTGTGTTAGGGGTACAGACCAGTTTTGTGTGCTGAGCTTGTGCTCTGTTATCGGTATAGACCAGTTTATGATCACTTATAGTGGTAAAAGTGAAATGTCTGTACTTGGTCTAGGAGTATCTGCTATTTATGCAAAACGCTTGGTCACTTGATGAACATGTGATTACTTTTGTTTTAATACCAGAAGACATGAGCATTATCAATGATAGGGTGTTTTTCATGTTTTTGTTTTAATTTACCTGAAAATAAGCTGTAACATTTAACCAGCTGTTTGTTGTAGAGTTTTGGATTTTTTCAACTTCCATTTATGGTGAAAATATTCTCAAAAGCATTTTTCACAACCATTCTTGAACATATTGTTTCTTGTGAACAATTTTGGGAATAATATTCCTCTTAGCAGCATGCTCATAGTAATTAAAGACAGTGGAAAATAATAGTAAAAAAAGTTAATGAGGTTTGTTTAGAATCAGACCACTATTGTTCCTTGGGGACACTCAGTTTTACTGAATTATCTAGCAATCAATAAGCAGTCATCATAATATACACCAAATACAGTCTTAACTTTAGCGTAGGATTTAATTGAAGCAGGGTCTTCTCTTACCATTGTGAATGTGGACCATAATAGTTTGGAAAGAATTCTTCCTTGCAACCTTTCTTTTTCCTTCTTTGCAACTCTTTTTCTGTGTAAAGTAAGTCAAATTAATGAGAACTTCATAACACATGAGACCCTGAAATCTTTCCTCCTATACAATGGCTCATCAGGGAAATATGACATCACTCTCCTGTAGTATTTCTCTCCCTATAAAATAGAAACACAGGAAAGCTAATTCATCATTTACAATCACAGCCTATATATTTAGGACTGATTTTTTTCAAAATGCTTTCTTTTCTCCAATTGCCATGTTGCAAGAAAATATGGACATTTTAATGATTTTTTCAGATCTGGGGGGGAAAGAAAGGGAAATTCTGAACAGTAAAAGAACGGTTTTGTTTTAAAAAATTCCTCTGGTCTTTTTGGGTTCCCTGGCACTGAAGCCGCCTCTGCTGGGGAGCCAGAGCTTCCAGGATCCCAGTCCTTGGCAGTCTGCCTTGTGAGCAGCTGCAGAGCCAGGCCTTCCAGGTGCAGCTGGTTCCCTGGGATGCCTCAGCAGCCAGCTCCTTGACTCTTCAACTCACAAGGCCTCTGGCTCCTTATGCTGCCCAAAATCTCCAAAAATGAATTGCCATGGGAATCAGAGAGCCAGATGCCCAGCTCTAAGGAGGCTTGACTGGTAGGTGGGCTGAAACTCCCCTGCTGTCCTTGGCTGTTTCTTATGATTTTATCATTTAATGGGATTATTTAAATTTTATTTTTTTTAAATGGTTTCAATGAGCTGCTATTGCTGTTATCACTAATTCTAATGAGAACCAAATGAAATGCCAAGAATGTCATTTTCTTGTTGAAGGTGTCAAATTGTACGATGGCATCAGAAACACTTTCAACACAGAAAAGGAGAGCACGTTTCATGAAGTAGTAATTCAAATAACACATTTTCTTTAGCTAAAATAATATAAAATTAAAATGAAAAACAGGGGTGCCCAAAATCCTAGGGAACTAATATGCCCATTAGACCAGTAGCCTGGAAAATGGGTAGGTTACTCTTCAATTCCATGTGCAGCTGCTTCTCTGTGTTGCCTGACTTGTTGGTTTCCTGGGGATTTAGTAAGCTGAATAAAGACCTGGGAAGCCAGGGAGTCTTGTAATCCTGGTTCCATGATGACCCACCACCAGACTGCTGAGAATCGAAGACCTGGACTATTCCATTTGGAAAAAAACACATTTCAGCACAATTGTAATATCTATATGCACATTTTTGGTTTTGAAGGAAGTGCACATTTGGATGGCAAATCATTCTGACAAAAAATTATAGCCTAGCTACACAAATGGTTGTAGCACCGAGTGCTAGGAGGACTCCTTCTCTAAGCCTTCAGGCATTGTCTCTGTCCTAGTCTCTGGCCCTGGCATGCCTCGGTACTGGGGAACAGAACAGAGAGAGCATAGGGACAACATATGTGACTATTCACAAATGCTGCAGGGAAGGAATTCTGCAGGCCATCGCAGTACTTTTATGGTCCCTTTATAATTATGAAACAGTATTTAAATGGCGAGGCAAAGATGAGAAACTTAATTTGTTTTTACAAGCAACTGCACAATTTAGCCTATGTACCAAGAGAATTGGGAGATTTCTCCAAGCAACAGAATCTCAGATTTTTTTGTAAATCTTCTCCAACAGACACCAAAATATCCCAGGAGAAAATGCTGCCTTCTAGCTGTGGCCATTAATGGCAAAGGTCAATGGCAACATCAATATGGAGAAGGCCAGTACCATGGGTCTCCAGTGCCCGAGGGCTAATGCCTGCATTTG
Organism: Caiman crocodilus; assembly: GCA_030014935.1. NCBI lineage: Eukaryota > Metazoa > Chordata > Crocodylia > Alligatoridae > Caiman > Caiman crocodilus. Next base: position 14,109,583 of record JAGPOW010003685.1, read on the forward strand.
TGCACCCTTCCTGGGGACAATCCAAGTAGGGTGCAGAGCCCTCTCTCCCATCCCAAGGCACTTTCATGGGGAAATTAACACCACAGCACACGGGACACGGGACATGGGTGTTGGGGGGAAGGGCAGTGGCCAGAATTTCTGGCTGAAAGAAGCAAAGAAACCTACAACCCACTGGATAGGTGGCTGGTCCACACACCAAATGTGGAAGGCATCATGGCCACTCCGCCCAGCTCTGAAGGGCCCAGCTGGCACAGCCCTGGCCCTCCCCCTTCCCCTCCTGCTCCTTTCCCCCCTGTCGGTACACCACTGGAGAAGGCTGAATCCCAGAAGTCAGGCAACTCAGCATCTTAGACTGCCTTGAGACCTGCTAGTTCATGTTCTGATTAATTAATTGAGTCTGCTTTGGGATCTAATTAGGATGCTCCAGCACTACCTCACCATCACATGTATTAAGGCCTTCCCCCTTTCAAAATGGCTATGGGGGCACTTTAACTAAACTAAACCCTGACAAAAGAGCTTTAGTTAAAGTGCCCCCAGGGCCATTTTGAAATGTGGGGCGGGGTGCTTAATACACATGATCGTAGTGTCATAGTATCTAGGGTCAGAAAGGGCCTAGAGCAGGCCATCTGTTCTGACCCCCCGCCAATGGCAGGAATGAGCGATGGTGATGCATTTGTATTAGAGTGGCTGTCCGGGAACTGCTCTAAATAAAATGCCCCCCTCCTCCAAGCATGTGTATAGGCAATCTCAGTGGGCTTTTAACAAGCTGCAGTAAAGAGAGATTGAACCAAGGGAGGAAAGGGAATATAGACAGTGAATGGGTAACTCCCTGGATCATTAGTGTGTGACCTTTGCTGCTGCTGAGGAAAGGGCAAGAAAGTGGTGGAGTGATGGAGAAGGAGCCCAGGGGAAATGCAGCCTACCTCCAGGTTGCTCAAGCTATATACAGAACTTTTTGGTCCAAAAAGTGATACAACATATTGGATTGTTTCTTTAAAAAACAATAACAACCCCAAAATCACAGAGCATCATACCACATTTCCAAATGGGCACTACTGTTATTTACTGATGTTTATACTAACAGCTTGGCTTTGGTTCATTCTCTCTTAAAAATCCCAAACAAAACAAAAGTACAGCAACAACAAACTAATCAGCCAATTATTTCTCAGAGCTTGCAAATGCCCTTTAAAAACTATTGTATGGCTAACACAGTTCTTCTCAAAATAAATACAAACCTCAGACTTGCAGAGCATTTTTCTTTCAGCATTTTGTACCTGCCACTACCTATTGATATTATTTGATTTGCTGCTATTCAAAGTAAACAAACAAAATCTCTGAACCTCCTAAGCCTTTGTCTGAGTAATCCACTGATATTTAGTAGGAAGGAGAATGGCAGAGAAAGCTTTATCACACCAGCACTAACCTGCCTTTAGAAATAAAAACAAAGGCCTGTACAATCGTTGCTTTTTAAGTTTTCACTGTCCTGTTCCAATGCGTTCTGAAGCACACCACTTTCCCTGTCCTCTCCTTAGCAGTGTTACAATGCCTTGCGCTTTTTCAAACTGAATCAGAGCATCAATCAGAAAGCCATGGGCACCTTTGTGGCTGCGAACATATATTCTACAATGGCAGCCTTTTCACCAAAGTCATGGAAAGAGAAATGGATGACTACATTCAGCTCATTGAAGCAGTGCTGGCTTTCAGAGGTCCAGTTTCAGGAAACAACCTCAAATCTGTGTGACGTTTGAACTTTGGAACCAGAGCTCAATCCACACCATAACTCAATACAGCTCGGGAAAGGGGGAGACAACCTTGATCTTCAGCAATCTCTATCAGCCTCCTATAAGCTAGTACTGAAAATAGGCTCATTCCTGTCATACCTTATACAAGCTTCATGGCTTCTATAGGTAACATTGGACTCTCTATGCTCAAAGGAGCTGTTCTGTTTACAGAGTTGCTTAAGAACAGAGGTGAGTTAATGTATCCGTTTTCCTCTGCCATTGCATTAGGGGATGGACTAAACACCTTCACGCTTCTACTATCTCAGATACCCTGAACACGTCAAAGTTTATAGTTTTGGTACTAGTACAGCATACTTAAATCTAGTAAAAAGATAGTCATAAAGACAAACCAGTTCCACACCCTAGTATCTCTTACTGGATATCCATCTCTCAATTCATACATAATGATCACTAAAACTTCGTTGCACATTGTCTTCTTCCCCATGACCTCCCAGTGGACTCTATCCAGATCTGTTGGTGAAGTGAGGTGAAAATACCCGGCAAAAAGTCAGAGTGCCCCAGCTGACATCAGGGCCTTTAGGACAGAACCAATACAAGAGATCAGTATCTCACAATACCTGTTAACTACGTTGTTCTCATTGTTTGCTCCTTGTACATTTGCCTCACTTGGATAAAGGCAAAGTGAATTTAGATAATCAAAAAAGGAGATAATACTTTACCTACATAAACCCATAAACTGTAATTAATCTTCTTCTGAAAACTGGGGTGGTTTGATAACGTTCAGTCCCATTGTACTGATGTACACCTGCTGAGGATCTGGCTGATATTCTGAAAAAATGTGTAGAGAAATTGATGTCTGTCAAATGAAAGTAAATATAATGGAAATTTGAAATAAAAAATAAAAGGTAGCTGGAACACTTGGCTGGGTCCTTGACCTCTCCTAGACTGTGCTCCTTAGTGTGGCTCGCACAAACAAAGACCAGAAGGTGCAGCAGCCATGCCATCATCCCCTGCGGCCATTATATGTCTCTAAGCATAGGCAACGTGCACAGGGAGGGCATGGGGGGGATATGTGCCGCACCCCTGAGATTGGCCCTTGCTGGCCAGGGAGTGGAGAAGCTGAGAGAATTGCCAGCTGTTGCCCTGCCTGAGACTGGCACTGGCCAGGGTGTGGGGGTGCCAAGAGAAGCGCCAGCAGAACTTCCAGTTTTGCTGCTGGCACATCTGGTTTTGCCGCTGGCGCTTCTGGGCTCGGTGATCAGCCTCTGGGGATCCCCCCTCCTCCAGTCGGTGATCAGTTGGTGATCGGCTGCTGGTTCCCCCCACCCCAACTCAGGAGGCACCAGTCACTCATGTCTCTAAATATTTCTATTAAAATAGAGTTTCACATATTCACAGAAGTTTAGGGCTGGAAGAGACCTCATGAGATCATCAGGTCCATCCCCCCTGTTCTGGGCGGGAAAGACTGCTGGGGTCAAATAACCCCAGCAAAGTGTGGATCCAATCTCCTTTGGAAAATCTCCAGGGTAGATGCCTGCACCACCCTGTGTCTCAGTTGAGTACAGCTAATGAACTGTACTTGCATTTAGCAACAAGGGTGAAATAGTGGCTCTGCAAAAGTAATAGGAAAACTCCCTTTCATCTCAATAGAGCCAGAATTTCACCCTAAGACAACTTACATAATGCTGACAGAGTAATTCAAATATTCTTTTTACTTAGCAGCCACAACAGGTATTGTTTTTTGTTTGCTTCAAATGTGTCAGAAAGAACCTTTTCAGTGTCTTTTTCTCAGTAAGCTGCTGCCACAAAATTGTTGGTTTTCGAAAAAAAAAGCTTTATATCTAGTCAAGCGAAAAAATCATTACGTTTTCTTGGCAACACTTCTTTCTCTATATAATGGTAATAATGGTTCAAGAAGAATTTTTCTATGCAGAGTTAACAGACTAGCTATCAGTACTAGCTATTGTACAACAGGTAATTCTTAAGGCATACTGGAAGTGGAGAGAAACAGTAGCTATGGGTATATTTTTAATTCCTACTGAAGGAAATCTTTATGGTCATAATGACAATGAGCACTCAACTCCCTTTCTTCCTCCTCCCAGCATCTTTTCATAAACCTCTTGAATGCAATTATATGAATTGAACAGAGGGATTAAATAAAATGTACAGGTTTTTCTATCTCAAAGAAATAAATATTTCCTTTTAAAAGCAATCCAACCTGCCTACAAGAAAACAACAATAATTTAGTATATGGCATGGACATTGACTTTTATTGTTCCCCACAGCAGGGGGGACAATTGTTATATTGAACACTTCATCACAGTACACAAACTTGACATCGGCATCTGACTTTGTCATGCATTAAAAATGAACAGAAAGGCTTCATTTGATTAGTCATGTTATAGCTGCAGCCACCTTAGTACACAGCCAGCCAGTTTCCAGGTGAATTGCTACAGCAAGTAGTATTTTTTTCTAAAAAAAAATAATAACAACACTTCCATAATGTAGCCTAATTATGAGGATTTATTCCTTTTCTAATAAAGACAGTAGTAATTAGCCTATATCATGACCTGCAATTTACATAGGAAGATTTACAGTGATTCTGTCATAGGCTTCTAAAATGTACTTTTTTTTTTCCCTGAGAAGCTCCATAACTCAGTAGCAATACAGTAAATGGCTTGCTGCAAACTGTGAAGCAGTTTCTGCCGTAGCTGGTACAATTCCATTGACTTCAACAGTTAGTCCTGATTTACACAAGTGTAAGTTAGAACAGAAATGATTGCTCTACCTGTGATGGAGCTGACAGCTGATCAGTTTGGCTTAACTCCTCTCCAGTGACACTCTGCAAGAGCTAAACCCCAGTAACAAGGATGTAAAATACATTCTGACACTTAGCAAAAAATAACACACCAAGTAACAGATTGTGGTTGTTTGAACCATGCCATCAAAGATGTTGTGGAAGATGATTCTGATCTTTGTCCAAATGTACTCTCTCAGACTTTGTTTGCTTTTTTCTCTCCCATACCTCACCTGCCTTTCCCATTTGCTCAATGGATTCCCTGCCTGCCTTCTCACAACAATGGCAGTTCTGAATATGTTAACATGCAAAACAGGATTTTCTAGCCTACTGCAAACATAAAGAACTAAAAGATGAAAAATAATTAGCCATGTCCCAGTGCCTAATATATTTGCATTGTTTAGAGAGAGTAATTAATCACCAATAAGACTACAGCATGTTGTGTGGATGTGGATTATTACTAATGTATATTGAGCCCGGCATTATTAATTTCATTTAAATGGAGTATTTGTATTATTATTAGTGAGAAACTTGAGTATTATTAATTGCATTTAAATAACATCACAGGTTTTCTGTGTTATACTGTGTAGAGAGTAAATGGTACGTCTAAACACGCATTTAAGTTGAAGCAATAAACTTCAGCACTAATTGAGCTGGAGTGTATTGCTTCCTGTGCACTGCATTTACAAGTGCACCTGGGATCACAGCACAATGAGCTGTGTTAGAGCAGCCTGGCTGGCAAGGGACCTGGTGAGGCTTGGGGCTACTCCAACCCAGCTCAATATGCTGTGGAGGGGCTGGCTAGGGCATGAGGGTACTCCAGTGTGGGGCTATCCAGCAAGCAGCCCCCACACTGAAGCAACCTCATGCCCCAGCCAGCCACATCAGGATCTACACATGCAGTGCTGGGGTGTGAGAAAACTCCACAGCGGGATAGTAGTTGTATTTACAAGCACTATGCTACTGCAGAGTGAATTGGTTTACTCTTGCCTATTAGCCCTGCATGTGTAGATACAAGACATTTACTGCGGGGCTAAGTAGTCAACTCTGCAATAAATGTCTCCTGGACGTGAACCCACTGTGTAGTAACTCTGTGTGTATATTTTCATAGTAGCTTCATAGTAGCTAGGGTCAGGAGGGACCTGAACAGATCATCTAACCTGACCCCCTGCCAGAGGCAGGAATGAATGCTGGGTTCACAAGGAAGTGTAGAAAGTTAAACTCCACTTCCTTTCAGAATCTTTTGTTTTCATTCAAAGGGGAGTTTTCAGAATAGAAAACTGAGAGTCAAGGATCTAAAGTTCTTTCCCAAGAACTGTTTCTGACCTCAGGGTGTGATGTTGGGCCATGCCACTAATGTCCAGATTTTTAAAAGCATTTAGGCACCTAAGTGGTTTACCACTAGAATCAATGGAAGTTAAGGGTACATTTACATGTGCTCCGGGTGGGGGGCACTTTAATTAGAGTGGCTCTGACAGCTGCTCTAATTAAAGTGCTACCATGTCTCCATGTATCAGTGTCTTCACATTTAAAAATAGCAGCAGGGTGCTTGAACTAGAGCTCATATGATACAAGCATCCCTGCCACGATATTTAAATGCAGGGATGCTAACTGCTGGAGTGCTGTAATTGCCATGCTCTAGTGGACTCGAGTCTGCTCCACGCAGAGCTCCAGGCTCGAGTTTCAACATGCTGGAATTCCAGTGCGTCGGAGCAGCTGCCCTGCTTGCGTATAGGCACCCTAAGTATGTAAGTACCCAACTAGTTTTGGCTCTCAAGCTCTCTTTGCCTGTACCCATAAAAAGATGATAGGAAAGCATATATATAGCGGGTGTTTCTGCAAACAGCCAGGTATTTACTTGACTAATCACATAAGTTTTGTGTCTGCCCTGAGCCATTGGGCACCTTTTTTTGAAAAATCATGATGATCAGGAAAGTTTTTAGATGATTGGAAATGAGTAAACAATAGTACCCTTATTTAAGACAGGGGAGAAGGAGGATCTAGGGAACTACAGACCAGTCAGCCTCACCTCAATTCCCAGAAAAAACATGGACCAGATCTTCAAGGAATCCATTTCTAAACACTTGGAGAAGAAAAAGGTGATTAAGAAGAGTCAGCATGAACTCACCAGAGACAAATCATGCCAGACCAACCTGATTGCTGTCTAGGATGAGGTGACTAGCTCTGTGGATGCAAGGTGGATGTGGTGTAGATAGATTTTTAGCAAGGCTTTTGATCCGGTTTCCCACAACAGTCTCACAGGAAAGCTAAGGAAGTATGGGCTGGATGAACGGACAGAAGATGGACAGAAAACTGTCTGGAGCATCAGGCTCAGAAAGTAGTAATCAATGGCTAGATACCTATTTGGCAGCCGATATCAAGTGGAGTGCCCCAGAGGTTGGTCCTGGGCCCAGTTTTGTTCACTATCTTCATCAGTGACTTGGAAGATGACAGAGTGCACCCTCAGCAAGTTTGCAGATGACACCAAGCTGGGGAGAAGTAGTAGAGGGTAGGGCTAGACTTCAGAGTGACCTAGATGAATTGGAGGATTGGGCCAAAAGGAATCTCAGGAGGTTCAACAAGGACAACTGCGAAGTCCTGCACGTAGGATGGAACAACCCATGCACTTGTACAGGTCTGGGGCTCACTGCCTGGGCAGCCCCTCTGCAACGAAGGACCTGGAGGTGACAGTGGACAATAAGCTGAATATGAACCAGCAGTGTGCCTTTGTTGCAAAGGCTAACAGCATACTAGGTTGTACTTGTAGGTGTGTTGCCAGTAGGTCAAGGGAAGTGATTATTTTCCTCTATTCAGCACTGGTGAGGCCACATCTGGAACACTGTGCTCTGTTTCTCTCCCCCTCACTATAGAAAGGATGTGGACAAATTGGACAGCAGAGGGCAACAAAAATGGTGAGGGGGCTGGGGCACATGAGGAGAGGCTGAGGCAACTGGGCTCATTTAATCTAGAGAAGACTGAAGGAGGACTTATAGCAGCCTTCAACTACCTGAAGCAGGGCTCAAAAAAGATGAAGCTGAACTGTTCTCAGTGGTAGCAGATGACAGAACAAGGAGCAACAGTCTTAAATTGCAACAAGGGAAGTTTAGGTTAGATATTAGGAAGAATATTCTCACTAGGAGGTAGTAAAACGTTGGAACGGGTTACTCAGAGAGCTAGTAGAAGCTCCATCCCTGGAGGTTCTCAAAACCTGGCTAGACAAAGCTTGGACTGCGATGTTAATGTTTATACGTGGGTTAGGGCTTCCTAACTTGTTAAAGGTGCAATACACTGAGTGACATAGTTGCAAAAAAGGAATTTTAATAGATACTGTTAACTTTTTCTTCAACAGACAAACCTGGGTAAACAATTCAGAAAAATGTTTGTTAGAAACACAAGCCATTCTGTGACATCCTAACATGTCATTAGCACATAGTGATAGTCATCTATGTGCAGACTATATACACCACTTAAATCCCATTTACATTCTTCTAAAAAGGACGATTTTGCCACAGTCTCACATTTACAGAAAAGAATTCTGAAAAACCCAGCAGCATATACAAGATGCAGCTGGGTGGATATTTTCCAGAAGTCTTTGTGAAATGGTTATTCCCTTTTCTAATTCCCAAAGCTTTTATCTTCAAACATTAAAAAAGACAATAATTTTAATTTAACTGAAATATTACAGTGATATTACTCTCCCCTTCGATAGGTTAGTTCTCTAAAAACAGTGATATTGGTACTGTTATGCTACATTCTGCCTACATTCATCTTGTATACCACAGTCTTGCCACTGGCACAATAAAACTAATCTCTAAAAAATGTTAGTGTGAATAGATTGACTTTGACCTTCTGAGTATCTTGTCAACAAAATAAAAATGATAAATCTACTTCATAGTGTCATTGGTGAAATATTAAAGCCAGGTTATAATCTGAAAAGTGACATTTGAGAAATGACATTGTGGGGATGAATCCTTATTTTCTCAGTGACTCCATATACAATATTTTCAGTTTACAAAGCAAAAGATGATTTTGCCAATAGTCAGTCCTGCATGTAAATGATCTGGAATAAAAGTCCTGCTCTGTTCTGTCTGCCTCTTACATCAGCATGGATAATTAAAGATTACTCCAGTGGAAAAAAATGATAGTTCTGATGATGATGCAAGAAACAGGATATCCATAGCTATGCTGTTTCTAGGGTGATAATATAGTAAAATTGGACTTTTTTTT
>JAGPOW010003685.1:14118739-14151000 GCA_030014935.1 Caiman crocodilus
TTTTTTTTATATACTCCAAGGGTGTCAACTCATCTGACCTTGATGAGTGTCGCTGAGCCAGTATGCAAGCCAGACGAAATGACCCCCACTCCCATACAGCACCCCCATATACACAATAATTTCATTTCACTTCTGCCTGTCCCAACCCCTATGTCCCGGCAGGTTCATTCCCTGGGTGCTTTTTACCCTGTTTCTAAGGCACAGGTTGCTATCCCCAGCCAGGGCACTGGAGAGGCTGAGGAGCAAAGCATCACAGGGTGATGCATGGCCCCCAAAATACTTGTTCCCCCAGCATACTCCAGAGCCAGAGCCCAGCAGAGTGAATGCTGAGCTTGGGAGCTGCCACTGCAACTTAGCTGCGAGCACGGATGTGCAACAAACATCCAGGTGAGTCCCCACCTCATTCCCCTCTTCCTACATACACGTGCACTGTTCCCACCACACGTGCTGAGGCCACAAAGCCATGCAATAGGGTCTCAGCTGCAGATGCCTGTCCTAAACTGCAGTCCTAGTCCACACACCTTCCCTGGCTTTCTGCAGCACAGGGTCTTACTCTCTCAGTCACCCAGCCTGCAGCAGTGCTCACCGTTGCCTCCAGGCCCCAGCCAGTGCCTGGCCAGCCCCATGGCCTGGGGAAGCCATGGGAGGTTACGGGCAAGTGTCAGGGAGAGGGTGGATGCAACTGGGCTCTCCACCGATCTGCTCCCCACTCCCTCTGGGCAGTGCTGGAAAAATCCACCCCAAGGTGGGTTGCAGGGCTGACATGTGCTTCAGGCCTCATGTGGGGTTGGTCCCAGGATCTTCATGCAGCCCATGCTCCAGATTCCCTGTGCTCCATGTAGCACATGCCCTGTGCTAGCCTTGGCGCCATCTATTCAATAAGCCCTGGGGCCAGCACAGGGGGTGCACTGGTCACAGTGCATGGGCTGGATGCAGTACTCCATGCAGCACAAGGCGGCTGGGGCATGGCCTTTATGTTCCACCCCATGCTGGCTCCCTGTGCTGTGTGCAGCATAAATGGTACTGGATCCAGTCCATGTGCTGGGTGGGGTCTGATGCAAGAGGTTGGTCTAGAGACCAAGTGTCTGGATCATACAGCTCCATGGGCCACATCTGGCCCATGGGCGGTGTAGTTGACACCACTGGTATACTCTGTAACTAAAACAGAACATGAGCTGAGTAAGGAGATGCCATCTACATAATCAGTTTCTTATTACAAGCACATTTTAATATCACCGTTAGAAGACTTCAAGTTCTTAGTGATAAAGTTCAGAATACTCTAATGAATCTGGAGAACTATTTGGTAATGAAGGGTTAGTCAAATTAACCTCCCACGTTGATAACACTCAAGTTTTGAAACATCAATATCTGTACATTAAGAATCTCCAAGAGCAGGAGGGTAGGGCAAGAATTGTGTCTGGATCTCTGTAACAGAGCTAGTAAGTCACTTTCTATTGCTTACAATGAAATAGAACTGGGCAAAGTTTTTCATCAAAACCTTTCTTTTTGGGAAAAAGGCAGATCTACTGACGTCAAAATCCATGTACATTTTGTTGGATAGTTCTTTCTGGAAAAAGAAAGAGCAAAACAGTTCTGAAGAGGGTTTAGTAGTTATATCCAAAATGAAGCATTTTGATTATTTTATGGGTATTGGTTGTAGCTGTGTTGGTCTAAGGACATAAGCAGACAAGGTTCTTTGGGTAAATCTACTATCTTTTATTAGACAAAATAAAATAGTTGAAAAAAATTCTTCTTTGCAAGCTTTTGGGTACAAACACCCTTCTTCAGGTTGAGGAAGCATCTGCAATTGTTCTGTGCTCTTTCTGGATGGGATAATAGAATAGAAGCCAGAGGCCAGTATGCAAGAATGTCAGGTAGTGATTATTTTATCAAACTCAGTGGAGATTGCCCAGGTTTGAGTCAGGAGAAGAACATAAACCTGAAATTAAGTCAACCAATTACAAACACCTGTTCCAAACATCTATACTTTGACCAAGGAAGTGAGAAATTATGACAGCAATGACTTCCAGCATTTTTCATATAGAATAAATATAACTAGATTTTTTGATGGGAAGGGAGTGTGCTGCTTTTAATTGTTTACATTTTTTCATATGTTATTTTTCCTTAATTTAAACAAATTGTTTATAGCTTAGAATGAAAACTCTTGCAAAGTTCAGAAACAGTTTTCTATATTGTAAAGACAGGGCATCAAAATATGTGATTAAAATATACAGAAGTACCTAAATGGAAAGTTGTGTTATAAAAAAATCTCTCCATTTGAAAGTTTCTTTCAGAACAGTCTCTTCCATTTTGAAGTTTGAGGAGGGAAGATACTTCCTTAGTTTTCAGTATTGACATAACACATGGATGTTTTGTAATCTATCTTATTGACTTATTTTAGCTCCTGAATGCTCTCCAGATGGACACCAGATCCTCCACAATCCCTATCGAAGCACTGATTTTGATTCACTGGAATTACAGCAAACAGCTATCCAAGACCTGGTTTGTGACCACTCATTGCCCCAAGGATGGTATCGTTTTATGATCAACAACAGACCTGCAGAAATGCCAACAAAATGTATAGAAGTTAGTAAAGATTAAGAACGAAAACTTATGTACTTTACTAAACCCAAAATATGAATTCTCCTTTCACTTACTTCCATTCACCCATAGAAACTTCAATGGCAGATAACAAATTAAGTGGTCGGATGCAACTCTGAGGAGGATATTGCTCACGTGTTCCTTATTATTTGCATCATTTGTAATATACATGTAGAAGCACAAGGCAAGATATTTTTCTAATGACAGGAAAGTCATTACAAAACTGTACAAAGCACTGGTAAGGACACATTTAGAATATTTTGTACAGTTCTGGTCACATATGTTCAAATAACATTAAGTTAAACTGGAGCAGGTTTACTCCAGGTTTACCAGGATGGTTTAACAGGATGATCACCGGAACTGAGAACTATAAGGATCTTTGTGGCTATGGCAGGACAGAGGGATGATTGATATTTCAGATCTTTTCAGCAAATTGCTGGTTGCAAACACAGGAGAAAAAGGAACCCAGAAAGCCCCTTCCAGTTTGTGTAAAACCAGTGCAAAGGACAAAATTAAACCAAATGACAGAGATAAAATAAAAAAGCAAATGCGTGTAGTAGGAGGAAGTGGAGCAGAAGAAGTAGTAGTAGTAAAAACAGTAGTTGCCATGATAAAAATGATGATGATGATGATGATATGGACTACTGTACATGCAGACACATAAATGTCCTAGTTGCCTCATAGCCGAACAAAATAAATTTGGGTCCCAGAATGTTATTCTGTAGTAAAGAAGAAAGAAACAGTTACCTATTTTCTGTGTGATCTATATATGTACAACAATACTGGTAACACTGGTAACATTTATAGCCAAATTCATCCCACAGATAAATAGGTGCTGTATCATACTAAGTCCATGGCATGAAGTTAGATTACTTCCAGAAATGTTATCACACAGAACAGTTTATTTGGTAAATAGATTAATCATTTTTAAACATTTTAAAGATGTCAAATTCAACATAAAATACCACATATTTTAATATTTTTATTATATGCCAACCTAGCTAGAGAACCTATATGCAATTAACAAACAGTGTTATATAAAAGTAAACTTGTGAACTGTGGTTAAACAGCATGAAGAAAACTTATTTCCTAACCTAACTTACAAAAGGTATATTTCCTCAAGTTATACGTACTGTATGACTCTACTTAGCACTAATGCCACTCATTATTATTAATTTTCATTCATTTGCTGTCAGTCTAGCACAGAGGAAATGGTTCAAAAGTCTTATAAGTCTATTTATTCAGCTTGCTCTGTACATGTGCATTCCTTCTATAAAATTAATTATTCTGTCATTACTCTTCAGCAATTTCCACTATTCAATAGTACTCATCTGTGTGATACATCTTTCTGACATTACATTCTTTGTTTCTTTAAATCTCCTCTATGGAGCCCTTTATTTAAGTTTGCAGGGTTGTATTCATTAGTTTAGTTTCTTATCTTGTAACATAATTCTTACCATTGGTTTCTTCATTCTTCTCTGAATGGCAGCAAATCTCTGCTTCACCGTGCTGATGAAGGATTACACCTGTTATATGTCACCAGTGGAAGAATGTGCTACTTTTACATCTTCACCTTTTAAATCCTCCTTTTCATTCTCTTTGCCACTTAATTAAATCACTGTTTAATTTGGTTTTCCATTTAATGTGAGCAAAACCTCTGGAACAAAATAATTTGAATTAATAACAGCACAGCTTCCACTCTTTAATAAGCAGTTATTATTGGATATTTCAATCATTGGCTAGGGTGAGATGATTTTAATTAAAGAAGGCAAGGACAAATTCTGATAGAAAGGAAAAGAGTCCAAATAAAACCAATGTTATAGCAAAAGATTGCTAAAGAGAGCTGAAAAATGTTTTATTCAGCCATTATGAGCACAATCATGTACTTTGTAAGCTATGAGATGCACCATGGTGATATCAGATGGATACAATAAACTGCTTATCGATGGATTAGTTTAACTTAATTCAAAGCAACTGTAGGCATGAATTTAGGGTTTACCTCATGCAGTTCAATTGAGATCAAATGGGATTTAAACTGCAACAAAGGGAAACAGATCCTTACTCAACCAAGCACTTAGGCGTGTGGGATAATGGTATACCCTGGGAAATCTGGCCACCTCATTTAAGTGTGTAATCGGAGGCTGAATTCTTGAAAAACCAGCCTTTTATTTCAGAGCTGTTGATTGTAAAGCTATTTAAAAAAAAAATCTTACTCTGAATTCTTTTATAGGCAGCTCTGTAAAGTAATATAGGTGTAATCACCTCTGGATATGGGTGTATACTATGTGGAACATCTTAGGTGATGACAGAAACAGATGACTTGGGCATCTTTAGGGGGAAGAGAAGCTCTCCAAGAGCAGGGGAGAAAGCTGCAGATTTCAACCCGTACACCAACAACTGCCATGCTTCACTGTGGTCCTGAAACTCTAAAAAGTTAACAGAATATCTTCAAAGACTGTCCCTTGTTCATGAATGAGAGAAAGAAACACAGAAAAATTGAAAAAGCAGAAAATGAAAATGAGAATTCCATCTTGCAGAGGGCTTAAAATGGGGAATATATCTCTAGGTTCAGCAACCCTGAAATCCAGATACTTCCCACAAACCTATTCCTCCGGCAGCAAAATATTTTTTGAATGAAACAGCCTTCGAGTTTGGGTATTGCCGCTTGAATTTCTCCAGGAAATTAAGTGTGACACTGACCTTCCTTCTGTGTTTCCCTTTCCCTTCCCTCCGTGTTTTCACAGAAGGCATACCAATTACAGACTCCCCTGCATGTATTCTAGGCATTAACTTGGGCACAATGCTGAGTTGCTTCCCAATAGCAAACTAAAGGAAGAAGACAACGCAAATGTGCAAACATCAGTGTCCCACAGTGTCAAGTCTGCAGCAAATAGCTCAAAAACTATAGTTAGTTCTTCAAGAACTGCCTAATTGACTTCCAAAGGAAAAACAGCAGAGGAAGAGAGTGCAGAGAGATATGCTACACCCCAAAAATAATTCAGCAGTCTTACTAGAAAAAATAAAAAATTCTATGAGCCCTTGTCACAGCTAATAATGATAAAAGGGTCCTCAGAGAATGGATTAAAGTGGCATCATCATTAAACCAACAGGGGGAAAAAGGCTAGATCTAATACTGATTGACAAAGATGGAAAAGCAAAAATAAAGAAACAGGCATCTTAATTAAATGACTAATATAATCAGGCCACAAGAAAGGAAGAAATACAAAATCAAAGAGCACTGGCTGCTAACACTGTGGAGGATTCTCAGGAAGGACATAAGTTGTGGACAATGTGAAAAAGAACCTGTGAATTGTAAAACATTTGGAGAATAATGTGTGATGAAAACCTAAGGAAGACCATGTGAGATGAGAATCCTCTAGCAAAGGCTGCAGTTTAAACACAATGGGCACTGAAGCATATCATATGTAGAGCCAGAGCTTGCTAGAGTTATAGCTCCTGCTCCACCTCTCCTCAGCTAGGGACAGACATTCAAAAAGTCTGAGCCTGAATTAATGCAATCTTTGCAAGTTAGTCTAACGTGCAAAGCTTGAACCGATTTGTAGGTGGATAGACATTTTGTTTCATTCCAGAAATCCAGGCACGTGCCTGCAGTGGCTCAGATTAGAAGCAGGAGGGCACTACAGCAGCCCTCCTTTCCCTTAAGTCAGTACTGAGCTCAGGGGGCAAAGGGGGCATAGCCAGGCTCTGACTAGCTCATCAAGGGATTGATACCAGTTGTTATCACTCCTAACTCAGTGTTTATCACCCCACCCAGCCCAGAGAGCATGCCAGGATGCTGGGGGGTGTGGTTTAACTTAAACCAGCAAGGGGTCCGGGATAGACATTGCATAAACCAGTTTGACCCAAATCATTTAAGTCTGATACTATATTCAGCTAGGTTTATCTCATACCGATTTCAGCCATTTTCAAACTGGTTTATGTGCACTGAACATCTGTTCTGTTACAGGTTTAAATCAGTTTCTGATCACTTAGACTGGTTTATGTGTAATGTCTGTCCCCAGCCCGCATGTACGTATGGAACCTTACAAAAAATCTGTATTAAAAACTTTAACAATGACTCATTCCTGAGTAAAGTCTCACAATAGTTGTTTTCTGCTTCACAAAATAATTCCTAAATCTTATACTCAGGCACTTGTCACTGGTGAATCAAACAAGACTAAATTGGGGTTGAGGAGTGTCAGACTAGGAAAGCTTTGAACTCAGATATGAAACCTTACCTCTCTAATACATATGTAAAATATATACTATATTTTTTAAGATTCATTTTACATTTCATTCTCTACTAATTAACCATATAAAAGCACAGTTTCGGCAAAACCAAAACAGACTAGTTGAGTTGCACTTTTAAAATTTATTTATGTTTTGTCTTGTTAATCTAAATCCTCCTTGAATTATATTTTTTTATATAAACTTTAAAAATAAGAACTTCTTTGGAAGTACATCTAATTAATGTATTATTTTCTTTCTCTCTTTCTTACACATATGAACACAGCATCATCATAATGGCAAGTGTGAAGCAGTGGTTCCCAAGTATATAAACAAATCAGATTTTTAGCCTGTATGTATAAAGGAAACACTTAAAAGAAAGATAACAGCCACAGGTTTCACTGCTAATACTGGTATCCTTTTGCATTAAACAAATTTCTGTAAAGTTTATGCTGCATACTGAAATAGAAAATTGTATTCACTTTAAATTATTTAGGTGGGCACCGACTAAAACAAAGATAGGGGGTGGTTTGTAGATAACAGAATGGTGGTGCCAAAGAAGATGGAGCTAGACTGTTCTCAGGGGTGGCTGATGACAGAACAAGGAGCAACAGTCTTAAATTGCACCAAGAGAAGTTTAGGTTAGATATTAGAAAAAACATTTTCACTAGATGGGTAGTAAAGCATTGGAACAAATTATCCAGACAGGTTGTAGAGGTTTTTAAGACCTGGCTAGACAAAGGATTGATGATTCAAAAACTTTAGGATTATATCTTAAATGTGATGTCAGTGTTCATTTGTTCTATGTCTTCCATTGACCAGGAGTTGGACTACATGACTTCCTGAGCGACCTTCCAACTCTAAGATCCTATGGCTGCCTATACATGTGCTCCGGGGTGGGGGTGCAGGGGAATTTTAATTACAGTGGTTCCCAAAGAGCTGTTCTCATTAAATGCCTCATAGTCACATCTATTAAACCCCTGCACATTTAAAAATGGCTGTGGGATGCATTAGCTAAACATCATTCAATGGCTCCTGTGGCCATTTTAAAATGCATGGCTTTTAAAAGGCTTAAAAGGCACAATGATGAGGTAACGCTAGAGCATTTTAATTAGAATGCGGCACAGACTTGATTCATCTAGCCTGCTCCAATGTGTTCTAATTAAAACGTGAATAAGCACATGTATAGGCAGCCTAAGAATCTACGATGCCTAATCATTGGGGATCCTTGTTTTCTCTGATAAAAAAAATCCCCAATTTTGGGATGAAAAAAGTAACCCCAAATCCATATTTTTCTATAATTAAAATGAAACACCATTACACACATATCTATATATTAGTAGTGTTTCATTTTAATCACCGAAAAATGTGGATTTTGGATTACTTTTTTCCATGCCAAAACTGGGGATTTTTTTTTTAAATCACAGAGTACCATGATCCCTGCTAATCATATTGTGTTAACCTCCAACTAAAAATGTACCAAAAAGCAACCTCTTTTCATTCAAATAAAACAAGATTTGTCTTGCATATGGCGCAATTTATTTTTTACAGTAGAATTTTAATGCAATCTCCTAATGAAAGGAGCAGCCAAACTTGACTTCTTTGGCCAGTTGTATGGAGTTGAAAAACATTCAGTCAAATCAGCTGATTGTCAAAACCACTGTGACAAAACCCTGGGCTGTTGTGGTGCTCCCAGAGATGTAGCCTGGGCTTGTATACGTTTATTGGTCCCACATTCCACTGAATGGGTATGCCCATGTTATTAATTTGCCCAGAAATTACAATTTACTACAGATTCTTCAGTCAAACAACAGAAAAAAGCCCCAAAATATTTTATAACGTGGGGAAAAAAAGTGATCAAATGTTTTGACAACAGAATACAGTAAAACTAAACTGACAGAAGCTGATAAAAACCTTCTCTTACTTTCAGACTACCACCTAGCCTTTGTGACATTTCTATGAAAATCCTCTGGGGTCAGCTTCCTCTCAGTCACAGTTAGCTTCTTCCACCAAGGACTTCCAGTCCACTTCTCCTAATGGGAATCCCTTCCCTTACTGTCACTCCCTCCAGAACAATCCATGTGCCCTCTTGGCATAGGCGATGTAGAGAGTGGGCAGGAGAGCACATACCTCCCCGGAGTGCTGCTGCCCCCCGACAGCAAGTGCCCTGGCAGGTAGGGAGGCACAGAGAGTGCTAGTGTCCCCTGCTAACATTGGCTCTGCCAGCAGAGCCCCTCCACTGCACCCCCCCAGACTTGGGAGGCACCGGTTGCCCATGCCCCTCACCCATCCACCCACCTCACTTCCAGGGAACAAGAGAATCCTCTTCAGTGTCTCTGCCTGTGGCTCTGTATATAGAGGGAGATATCACTGGATAAAACAATAATGGCTGCTTGCAGATGTTAAATAAAAGAAATGTGTTTTACCAAGAAAGCAGCACATTACTTTGACCCAATTCTATAGTGTTGATATAGATTGGGCACTTCAGTGGGGTTTTTTGGTGCTTTTCACTAAAGCTGAGTCAATCAGCTATTAGATAAAAGCATCAAAAAAGCTCCACTTGAGTGCCTTGTCTATACAGATGCCAGGAAAATCAGGTCCAACTAACACACTTCCTCATCTGGGCATCTGGACTTGGTGCAGGAGCACGCCGAAATTAAAAGAAAGCACCATTTTTCTGGTGTATTTAACATTTGCAAGCAGCTACTGAAGTGTTAAATTGTTATTGGCAATTGAGGAACTAGTTTAATTTCTTCTTTTTACATTTTTTAACTGAATTATGTAAAAGGCTAGGAGTGCCTAATCTTAATTGCAGATCCTTAAAAATATCCATTTGTTTTACAAAGATGGTATGAAGATTAAATATTTTTATAAAATACTTTCAAGATGAAAAGTGCCAAATGTGTTGCTGGGCAAAACCTTCAGAAGTTTTGAACTGTTGAATTCAGTGATTTTCAAGATTTTTTTGTTGTGAATTTGGCCCACTGGAGTATCTGTTTCTCAAAGCACTTCTTTTGGGGTTATTGTTGACAATCTGAAATGATCCGTGTGCGTTAGAGAAGTTTTCTTGGCTGTAAGTTACACCATAGTAATGCACCTAAGGTTATGTATTACGCCAATGGTACTTGAGCTAGATGGTTTCTTGAGGTCCCTTCCAGCTCTATTTTTCCCTGACCTGAAGTGCTGTGATGCTGAAAAGCATTGAAACTGCTAGTTTGAAAATCATTAATACATTACTGAAAATGTACATAGATTACTAATTGAATTCAAGTAAATTCATAGGCACTGACTCCGAACTGAGCAGTTAGGGATTATTTCCCTTTTGTGGCAGCAATACATCTGTATTGCAATATCAGGCCACACAGTTTTGAATTTAGACTTGTTACTCTATTCTGGTATGATAGTATCAGTTTCCTCTTATATATAGAAAGAACAATAACTGTAGTAACTGATGAACTATCTTAAATATTTTCAAATATTTACATTTTTGGAGTTTCCTCTCCATAAATTATGTGGAAAATGTTTGTTTTTCACAGCTAGAATTCTTTGGTTTTCCTCATTAATTCTCTGTGCATTTTGCTGTTGTTTGAATTTAGAATGATAATTTCCCCATTGTTTTCCTTGTTGGCTGTTAATATCATGGAGTTCACACAGCCAGTCCAACAGACTACAGTGGGCTAATCTGCATGACTAACATGGGCAAAATTTGGTTCAGAGCAGAAAACTCATATATGTGATATGACTGCCATCAGAACTACTCATCTTTATTCAAAATGTGTTGCTCTATCAATGCATATAATTTAGCACAATATGTTAAAATAAATGACTCCATGGAATCATAGAAAATTAGGCTTGGAAGAGACCACAGGAGGTCATCTAGTCCAGCCCCCTACTCAAAGCAGGGCCATCCCTGCCAAAGCTTTGTCTATCCAGGTCTTAAAAACCTCCAAGGACACAGATGCCACCATCTCTCTGGGTAATCTGTTCCAGTGTTTTACTACCCTCATAGTTAGAAAATTCTTCCTAATATCTAACATAAACTTCCCATTCTGCAACTTGAGACCATTGTTCCTTGTTCCATCATCTGCCACCACTGAGAGCAGTCTAGCTCCACCCTCCTTCAAACCCCATTTTGGGTAGTTGAAGGCTGTTATTAAATCCCTTCTCAGTCTCCTCTTCTCTATACTAATAAGCCCAGTTCCCTCAGCCTCTCCTCCTAAGTCATGTGACCCAGCCATCTCACCATTTTTATTGCACTCCACTGGACTGTCTCCAGTTTGTCTGCATCCTTTCTGTAGTGGAGGGCCAAAAAATGAACACAATAATCCAGATGTGGCCTCACCAGGGCTGAACAGATGGGAAGAATAACTTCCCTTGACCTACTGGCAGCACACCCAGTATGCTGTTAGCCTTCTTTGCAACAACGGCACACTGTTGGCTCATATTCAGCTTATGGTCCACTTTCACCCCCAGGTCCTTTTCTGTAGAGTTCCTGCCTGGCCAGTCAGCCCCCAGCCTGTACTGGTGCCTGGTTCTATCCTAAGTGCAGGACTTATCCTTGTTGAACCTTATGGGATTCCTTTTGGCCTAATCCTCCAATTTTTCTAAGTCACTCTGAATCCAATCCTTACCCTCCAGCATATCTACCAGGTTGGTGTCATCTGCAAACTTGCTGAGGGTGCACTGTATGCCATCGTCCAGGCTGTTTGTTAAGGCATTGAACAAAACCAGCATTGAACTGACCCCAGGGCACTCTACTTGATAGCGGCTGCCAACTAGACATTGAGCCACTAATTAGGACTCTCTGAGCCAGATGATCCAGCCAGGTTTCTATTCACCTTACAGTCCATTCATCCAGCCTATACTTCCTTAGCTTGCCTGTGAGAATGTTGTTGGAGACCGTATCAGAATCCTTGCTAAAATCAAGGTACATGGCATCCTCCCGTCTTCCCATATCCACAAAGCCAGTCACCTCAATGCAGAAAGCAATCAGGTTGGTCACGCATAATTTGTCCCTGGTGAATCTATGCTGATTGTTCCTAATCACCTCTTTCTCCTTCAAGTGCTTAGAAATCGATTCCCTGAGGAGCTGTTCCATGATTTTTCTGGGAAGTGAGGTGAGGCTGTCTGGTCTATAGTTCCCTGGATCCTCCTTTTTCCCTTTCTTAAATATGAGCTCTATGTTTGCCCTTTTCCAATCATCCAGGACCTCTCCTGATCACCATGAGTTTTCAAAGATGATGGCCAATGGCTCTGCAATCACATCATCCAACTTCCTCAGCACCCTCATAGTTTCATAGTTGGTAGGGTCAGAAGGGACCTAAGTGGTTCATCAAGTCCAACTCCCTGCCATGGGCAGGAAAGAATGATGGGCTCAAACAACCCCGGCTAAGTGATTGTCTAGCCTCCAGGTGTATCCCATTCAGAATCATGGACCTGTCCAGCTTCTCTATACAGTCCCTTATCTGTTCTTTTGCCATTATTGGATGCTTACCTCCTCCCCAAACTATGCTGTCCGGTGCAGTAGTCCAGTGCAGTAGTCTAGGAACTGACCTTGCCTGTGAATATTGAGCCAAAATAGGCATTGAGTACTTCAGCCTTTTCTGCACTGTCTGTCACAAGGTTGCCTCTCCCATTCAGTAATGGACCCACATTTTCCCTGATCCTCCTCTTGCTACCAACGTACTTGTATAAACCCTTCTTGTTACCCTTCACGTCCCTTGCTAGTTGCACCTCCAATTGTACTGACCTACTAGAAGATGTCAGGTGATTGGAGTCCCCTATGAGAATCAGGTCCTGTGACTGGGAAACTTCTGCTAGCTGTTGAAAAAAAGCCTCATGCACAACTCATCCTGATCTATAGCAAATGCACACCATGACATCATCTTTGTTGCTCTCCCCTCAAACCTTAATGCAGAGACATTCAACAGGCCTATCTCCAGTTTCATACTGGAGCTCTGAGCAATAATATGGCTCTTTTATATAAAGTGTAACTCCTCATCCTCTTCTCCTCTGCCTGTCCTTCCTGAACAATTTGTACCCATCCATGACAATGCTCCAATCATGCAAGCTCCCATGAAATCTCTGCTTTTCCAAGCATGTCATTGTTCCATGACTGTATGAGGACTTCCAATTCTTCCAGCTTGTTTCTGAGGCTCTGTGCATTTGTGTACAAGCACTTAAGTTAGCTAGTCGATTGTCCTGATTTCTCAGGAAGTATGAGAGCATCTTCACTGTTGCCTGCCCCTGCTTGCACTTCTTCTAGGTCTCCTGCTTGCTCCCTTACCTCAGGGCTTTGCTCTCCACCCATTGGTGAACCTAGTTTAAAGCCCTCCTCACTAGGTTAGTGAGCCTGTCTGTCAAGATGCTCTTCCCTCTCCATCAAGTGGATACCATCTCTTTCCAGCGATACTTCTTCTTGGAAAAAAATTCTATGGTCAAAGAAACCAAAGCCCTGCTGGCAACACCACCTGCACAGCCAAGTGTTGATCTGTAGGATGCACCTGCTTCTGCCTAGGCCCCTTCCCTTGTCCAGAAGGATTGACAAGAACACAACCTAAGCCCCAGGTCACCTCACCCTTGCACCCAGAGCCCTGTAGTCACTTTTGATATGCTTAGAGTCTTTCCTGGCAGTATCATTGGTGGCCACATGGATAAGCAGCATGAAGTAGTAGTCAGAGGGCCAGATGAGCCTCCATGACATCTTGGATCTGGGCTCCAGGCAAGCAGCAGACATCTTACATTCCAGCTTTGGTCAGAAGTCAAGGTAGAAGTCATTTACTTGGATTTCAAGAAGGCTTTTGATATGGTATCTCATCCTATTCTCATGAATAACCTCAGTGGCTGTGATGATTACATGGTGAGGTGGGTGACAAATTGGCTTAGGGGTCACACACACAGAGTGGTGGTGGATGGCTAGGCATCAACTTGGAAAGATATGGGCAGTGGAGTCCCACAAGGCTCAGGCCATGGACCTGTGCTGTTCAATGTCTTCCTCAGTGACTTGGATGAGGGGTTGGAGAGCACTCTGTCCAAATTCACAAATAATACCAAATTATGGAGTAAAGTTAACACACTAGAAGGTAGGGAATGAATCAAGGTGGATCTGAACAGGTAGGAAAAGTGGGCAGAACAGAATAGGATGCAGTTCAACAAAGACAAGTGTGAAGTGGTATACCTATGGAGAAAGAATCATCAACACACTTACAGGTATAAAATTTGTCTAAGGGCTCATCCTTGTTCCCATTTATGTATGTTACAGAACCAGCCAGCTATTTAGCACTAATGGACTTGACTAACATTTTCTGCATAAGGAAAATGCAGAGGTGTTGCAGATCAGGACTATGATGAAGGATTACCTACATTCTTCTTAGGTTAGGAATTTTCTTTTGGAGTTAACCATATTGGTCTGGGGCTATATGACAGACAGAGTCTTTTGGTTTGAGTTGATATCTTTTATTAGACCAACTTGGAGGTGGGGTGGTATTTCTAGCAAGCTTTTGGATAACACTGTATCCTTTTTCAAGCTATGTGGAGTGCAGAAGGGGGCAACTCCCCTGTGTATACTAGGAACTTCTTCTTAACTTAGGTCATTATTATAGATCTTGTACTTCCCTGAGCATCATATTCACTCCCAACAATTTATTAAAGAGAAAGAATGAGAAAAAGACGACAGTTGTTTTCTAATGTTGGTATTTGTTTTTCCTGCAAGTGAAGGGTGGAAACAGACTTATTTGTATATATGATTCACATTTCATGTTTATGTAAGGCCAGAATGCACTTGCATCTGTCTATTTATCTCAATATTGCAATATGTGCCACCTTGATAAAATTATCTTTTCAGTGCCATTGTAAGGCTGGAAAATAATATTAATCTGGTTTTACAGATAAAGATCCAAGGCAAAGGAAGTTTAAGCAATTTACCCCAGATTAGACAGCTAGGAAACTGAGGCACAGATCTTTAGAACCTGAACCAAAGGGCCGTCTTTCCACAGTGGAGCAACAGTGACATGTTGTGGCCAATTATACTAGTAAATAAAGACATTAATGATTAAGGCAGATCTTTCAGTAATTCACTCTAAGGCATTTAAACAGCAGGAGAAAGACCATGGGAAATCATTAGTCTAACCTAAGCTAACTTTACCATAAATATCAACACTCTTTAAGATGCTGGCATTTATGCCTGTTAAATTATCTAGTTATAAAACTACTCATATTATTTTTCAGCAACAACACAGTGACTAAGTGATGGCAGCACTGTCGCTTGTAATAACTGTAAGCAGGCACTTGTTAGCAGTGCTGAAAACACTCTCCACAACAGCAGCCACATCCTTCCTAGTCTCCAAATGGCCTTCATTATTTGACAAGTTAGAGTAAGTGCAAACTGGACAGGTTAGTTGGATCATGAGTCAATCCCAGGGGATGACTGAAGATTTTAGCTCTGGGTTCCTAATAGGTTGCATGGCTGCTCTTGGGGCAAAGCAAGATATGAAGAGAAAGAGGTGCTGTGTCTGCTACTCCCATTTTTCATTCCATGAGTTGTAAGTTTATAGGTCTGTGCTTGGTCTTCTTGCTTGTTTTTTGAATGGTGGGACACAGTTTGCTGTCCTTGCTATGGTGCTGTGGCTAAAAACACTTTAATATACATCCCTTAAAGCTTGACAGATAATACCTTTCCTGAAACACAAGCATTAGGTTAGTATTACTACTCTGTGCACCTTTCCTAGCATTCAAGGACTTCAAAAAGCTTTACAAATATTCTTTAGACTTCTAACCACTGTGATTCTATTCCATTCTATTCTGTCCCATTTTTGCTACCCTTGACTGTGGTTTCTCATCCCTTCCAAGTAGGTAAGTAAACATTATTATACCCATTTTAAACTTAGAGAGAGAGTTAGCTGTGTTAATATGATGTCAGGCAGAAGGCATGGTAGACTTGCACCTTACAGACTAGCTAAATCAGAGTTACAAACCATACACTTTCATAAACCTGAGTTCATTTAATCTAATCTCACAGGATCTGATAAAATGAGCTTGAACTCACAAAAATTTATGCTATATGTCTCTGATCTAGTTTGTCTATAAGGTGAAATCTGCCCTGGCTTCATTTAAAACTAGCACACATTAGCAACAGATTTAAAGTCAATTGTCAGTATGCATAAGGGAAGGAGTTTGAGATCAGTCTCAAACAGGTCAATAAACACATATGTAGATGAGTGTGTTCAAGTGCAATTATTTGCTTTTTTTGTCCTAATTTGTTTCTTCCTTTTTTATTGTGGTCATCTTCTTTCCTTACTGATTTCTTTTTCAAGATGATCATCCCAGTTCTTTTGCCCTTTACCTGTAGCTCCTCATAAATATACTATGAGGCAACTTTACAATCAAAAGATTTAAGTCATAAGTTCTCCAGTTTTGATGTCAGGTTTTTTGCAGTACAGAGACCACTGGTGGCACTTAATAAGGAAATAAATAAATAATACATAAAAAGGGTGACTGTAAGTAAGAAACATGCATCACCTTAAAAAAAAAAATACTAGCCTAAGAAACCTAGTGAGAAAATCTGAGTGCTCATCCTTTGCCCCCTTTCTTTTGTTTACCTTTATCCTGCAAACTGCTGCATACTGATAACTTCCTGCATCTCTGTGCCTCAGGATGCATCAGACATTCAGGGGGTTAGATAGGGGAAGAAATGGCAGCCCAATCTAACTTAGTTCACCCACATGCAGACCTAGTTAAGTCAATCTAAGTGCTGAACTGTATAGATGCTCCCTGAAGGTTAGATTCAGCAAAAAATGGCCAGCTTGATCTAATTTTAGTTCATCTGAGAGGTGCACCAAGTTAGATCAAGCATGGTTAGACTGATCTAACTGAATGCCTGTACATGTTTGGAGTACAGGGTTACAGGGTTGGAAAAGCCCAGCTGCTTGCCCCAGCCCTAGGACTGTACTTTCCCTACCTCTTCCCACCAGGCTATTTTAGTCTCCCCTGACTGCACACCCAGATGAACATTTCCCCCACCCCCTTTGGACCAGCTAGCACCTCCACATCCACCAAACCTACGAACTACCCCCAGTGCCAGTTTTACCAGCATTTTCTGGTGCTAAGAGCCTGATTGAAGTACGCTGGGGTGGGGTGAGGGGTGGACAGGATCAGGGGGGCAGGGATTGTTTGTTCATCTGGGTGTGGGGAGGGTCAGGGGACTAGACAATAGTTGAGGTGAGGGAAGAAGCAGCAAGGGAAAGACAGATCCCTGATCCTGACAAATCACCCCCAAGACCCAACCAACTTCTCCCTGACCACAGAGCCATGAGCCCCCTGATCCCATTAACTCTCCCCCTCATGGAGCTGCCAGCCCCCCTACAATCTGCTTGCCCCTCTCCTAACCCCAACTAACTTCAATCAGGCTCCCAGCACTTGCAAACATCTGTAAAACTGGCAGCAGGAGCAGTGTGGGACATGGGGAAGTTTGGCAGAACTTGGGGGGTGGATCTGCAGGGAATAAGGGCTGGTAGGATTGGAGAGGCTCTCTGATCCCACCAACCACCCCCCTAGATTCCTCCAAGCCCCCTCACAGACCTTGCTAGCCCTCCCCAATCCCATCAAACCCTCCTGGAACCTACCAATGCACCCACGAGCCATTTTTTTTACACAATCTGACCTCCTGAACTTATAAATGATAGTCTATATGCACCCTTAGTAACTTCAACAAAAATGAGCATGGTCATAGATGCTCTACCCAGATGCAGAGTTGAGACCATGAATTGATTTGCCTATTGGAAAGGTTTGGCACTCTAGAACAGCATTGTTCTGCACAACGCATAAACTACCTTTTTCAGAAGCCTTGTTTTTTGGAGCATAACAATTACAGGATCAAATGAAAAGTTACACCCAGTCATAGTTTCATAGTGCTTAGGGTTGAAAGGGACCTAAACAGATCATCAGGTCCAACCCTTTGCCCCAGGCAGGACAAAATGCCTGGGTCATAACACCCCAGCCAAATATCTGTCCAGCCTCCTCTTGAAGACCTCCCAAGGTAGGAGAGAGCAGCACCTCCCTTGAGAGTCCATTCCAGAGCCTGGCAGCACTAACTAATGTAATGTCTCCTGATGTCCAGCCTGAACCTGCTCTCTAACAATTTCTGTCTGTTATTCCTAGTAACCCTGGGTAGTGCCCAGGGGAAAAGAGCCTCCCCAAATTTCCACTGGTCCCCCCTGGTGAGTTTGTAAATGGCCACCAGATCTCCTCTCTGTCTTCCTTTGTGGAGGCAGAATAGATTCAGGCCCTTTAGCCTCGCTTCATATGCCTGACCCGCTGCCCCTTCACCATGCAAGTGGCCCTCCTCTGGACCCTCTCAATACGAGACACATCCCTCTTGAAGTGTGGCGCCCAGAACTGGATGCAGTACTCCAACTGCAGCCTGCCCAATGCCACATAGAGGGGAAGGATCACCTCCCTGAACCTGCTTATGATGCACCTGTAGCTGGACAACAAGATGCAGTTAGCCTTACTGACCACTTCCTCACATTGGCGGCTCATGTTCATCCTCGAGTCAATAATGACTCCAAGATCCCTTTCTGCAACTGTGTTGACAAGAGGGGTGTTCCCCAGCCTATAGGTGTGTTGCAGGTTCCTTCTCCCTAGATGCAGTACCTTGCACTTGTCTGCATTGAATTCCATCCTATTCTCATCTGCCCACCTCTGTAACCTATCTAGATATAGCCGGATTCTGTCCCCCCCATTCAGCATGCTCACCTTGCCCCACATCTTGGTGTCATCAGTGAATTTGGACAGCGTACTTTCCACATCCAGATCACTGATAAAGATGTTGAACAGTATAGGCCCCAGGTCCGAGCTCTGGGGGACTCCACTGCCCACATCCCTCCGGGTCGAAAATGACCTGTCCACCACCACTCTGGGTGTGACCATCTAGTCAATTTGCCCATCTACACAACCCATCTGGTTGTGTAGGCATCAATGCCGCAGCCACCTAGTTTTTTTAGGAGAATATGGTGGGAAACAGTGTCAAAGGCCTTCTTCAAGTCCAGGAAGATGACATCCACCTTGATGCCCTCATCCAGGGACTTTGTGACCTGATCATAAAAGGAAACCAAGTTAGTCAGGCAGAATATGCCCTCGATGAACCCATGTTTGTTGCCCCGAGCATTACCTCCCCTGCTGGAGAATTACCTCCCCTGGCATATATTAGAACTTTTAATTCTTGTTCAACTATTTTACTCCCAGCACTTATGCAACCTCCCTTTCCCTATCTTTGAATTCTTGGCAGTATGACTAACAACTGAAATCCAATTGCCAGAACTCTGTTGAAATAAGCGCAATTTATCCTTTGACCTCAAAGCTCACCCTGCTGTCATGCTTTTTTCCTGCAAAAAAAAGCTGCTTTTACTTAAGGAAGAAACTGGGAAACCTGTGCCAGTGAAAAATGTTGGGAGTGGGGGGAGTGTTTGATTGTTGTTTTTTTATTACTTATATATTTTTGGGTTTTTAAATAAGCCATTTTTAATTCTCATATAAAGCTCAAAATCACCAGTTTCACTTTACACCAAAAGCATTTTCCATAGCTCTAAAATTAAAGGTAGCACTGTTCCCAGTCTTTGCCTTGGAAAATACAAAGTGGAGAGAATCATTCATTTCCAGACTACATACCTTATATAGTATTAAAAATGACATTTGGAAACAGCTTTACAATCTGAAATACACAAATCTTTACACTATTGTTTTCATTCTCTTCCTGCGGAAGGCCTGTGAACATGCCATTTTTGGTGGTAAATTTATTAGAACCTATGGTATTAGATGGAAGTTAGTATTAGATAAAGGGCCTCCAATGATAATTCAAGGTCTTGCTGCATGTGGCATAGCATTGTCAAAGAGTCAGTTTTCACTTTTAGTCGATACCAAGCCAATGTCCTTCACTGTGTCCTTCTGATGGGATACAAAGCTGAGTCCTGGATTTCTTGTTATTAGAAATCTTGCAGCATTTTTTTATTTGCAAGTATTCAGTATTTTACCTATTGTCCCAGGTAATGTAAATATGTCATTATATTCTGCCTAGTTAAATTCCAAGTCCTGCTTCAATGTGAGAGAGAGATTTTTTCCCCCTATCCAGGACTAAATTGTTTTGCAATACACTCTGCTCTGTTCAGAGAATTGCTGTGTCCTCCAAAATGACAAAGTGGTTCTTGCCTGTTCACAAATGTACAACTAGTAGAAAAAGGTGAACAAAGGACAATTTCCTTCAGTTCCAACTAAAGTTAAAAATAAGCCCTCCACTTGGAAAGCAATAATATATTTACAAGACCCTGACTGTATTATTTGTAAAGTGTGTGTGGAACTTTTGTGATCAAAACAGCATAAAACTACAAGTTATTAATAAAAGAAGTGGTAAAAGTGCCCCTTACAGTTTTATGATCACCACTATGACACAACTGGCGCTTAGATTGTATCATTATAGGGCCATTAAAAATGGATCGATTGGGTAGATGGTACATCAACTTCCCTTAGAATAACTATACCTTTGAGATATTTCACAGCTTAATACTCACTTTTGTGTTTGTTTTCATAATGCCAGTGAGCAGATTATATTTTACCATCTGGGGATGGAAAAGTAGACTCAAAACTACCAGCGTTTTAATAGCCTCATGGGCATGGGGGAGGAGGAGGGAGGCGACGATCAAAGCCAGAATAAATAAATTCAAAGTACTGAATATTATCTGGCCACAAAACCTTCCTATCAGCTAGATGTAGAGAGGAAACACTTTACCTTTCAAAATCCCTCCCTGGCTCCCATGATAGCATTCCCTCTGTGACTTGCCCCACCTTGAGTCTTTCTTCTTGTAAGTTTCCTTCAGTGATATTTTTGCTCCTAGTCCTCTCTCCATGTCTAAAGGGACTCAAGAAATGCACCATGTTACATGCATATGCTACAGGGCCCACCGCCCTGTTTCAACATACACTTTCTAGTCTCCTTGTTCAATACTTCCCATACCTGATGCATTTAATTTACTCATAAACCCACAGATACTCAGAGTAAAAAAGAAAAAAAGGCACCCTGCTGTGTCTATCCCTCCTCCAATTCTCAGGCATTGTATACAATGAAGAGTGCAGGGATTCAGCAGCAGTCAGAGCAGAAGCAACATATTTGAACATATTACATGATGGTGTAAGATCCAAAGCAGCAAGGGACCAGGTATGATGGAACTTGGTTCTGTCATGGTCTCACTACACCCCCATCCCTGCCCTCAGTCCTTCCCTAAGAGACAGACCATTCTGCCGGGGAAAAGTGTTATCTCACAGTTTACTTGGCATGAAATGAACTCGGACAGACCATTTAAAGCCCCATCAACTCTTTTGTAGACACATAAATAGAAGTATAAGATGTTTCTGAGCTTACAGGTAGTAGTGGGATATAGAAAAGATACATGGCTAAACTGATCTTCCCTTTTCAATGAAAAGTATTTTTTCCCCCGCCCTGAACTCCTATTTCTAATAAAAAACATGTTTGTTTTCAGTGATTATATGCAGAGTGCTGGAAATGACTCCTTTTATGCTCATCCTCAGATGAATAAATGTGGAACGCAAGCTCCAGTTTGGCTTTCCCTGAAATCAGAAACCCTCCCTCTTCCCGGTGAAAGAAAGCAGTTCATGGCCTGCGCTACGTGGCAATTCTTCTTTGGGAGCACCAAAGACTGCTGCTTGTTCCAAATACCTATTTCAGTTGGAAACTGCGGTGGATTCTTTATTTATCTTTTGCAGCCCACTCAGGGATGCATGGGTTATTGTGCAGAAGGTAGGTTTAATAAAGAATGAATTTATCAGTAAGACTGTATATGCCTCTTCTGCTCTGTGTTCAAAGGTCCTGGTATTGAAATACACATCTCACTGACCTTGCAAGTCAAGTATTACTTCCAGTAAGGTGCAGTCTATGTAGCAAATAAATCAGCCTTAGTCCAAGCTGTTTCTGAGGCACAGCTGTTATTGCCAGTGCAAAATGTAATCTGGTATGTATAAACTGAAGTGTTCTTAGCTTGGCTGCAGTTCACATGTAACCTTTACTATTGTCTTTGTCATTGCTGTGTCTTGAGGATGTAAAACTAGCTAGTTTGTTTTTGAGGTACCATATCTAAGGTTTGCTCTTATTTTAAATAATCCAGAATCCGCCCCCCACGAAAGGATAACTTTGAAGCCTTGGATTGGAAAACAAATCTGATTACAGATTGTCGTGGCATTTATAATATTACTCTAGTCAGAAATAATTGCTTGCCTACTACAAAAGATCCAACCTCTGTTCTGTAACTAGGAAACAAAGAAATAGCAGAAAGAAATTATTCACTCAGTTAAACCTTCTGAACTCCGACTGTTCAGGTGCATATAGATTCAGTTAAAAGGAAGTTCCCTTTCTTAAAGAAAAAACATATCTTTATAGTCTCCTTTCAGCATTTTCAGATGTGGACATGGACATGACATACTAAGAAACTCATTACCATATTTCCCTTAGGAAAAATGTTTTGAAAGAGTGATTCATGTTGTTAGAGAGCTATTTTGAAATAACTATACAGATTTTGTATTTCTTAAATAGTTCATTTTTTATGTTTTAAAATTAACAAATCAAAACTAAATTCCATAAATGATTTCTTTGTTGTATTTGGAAATTTGTTTCATTCAATTGAAATGTTGTTTTTTCATCTTTTTCCTCTCTCTCACTTTTAAAATTTTCCAAACAAAAGTTGAGGAAAAAGGGAGAAAGAAACCCTTGGGATTTTTTTAAGTCCCAAGGGGAAAAAAAAGATTTTTTTTCTTCATTCCTGAATATTGTAAACTTTCCATTCAAAAAATGAAAAAAAAGGAGGAATAAAAAAAACTGAAGGAAATTAGGAATTTCCCAATGAGCATGAAATGAAAATTTTAGATTAAAATATGTTTAAATCATATGGATAATTTCTAGGAAGTGACAATTCCATCACATTTTTTCTAAAAAAAAGAAATTGATTGCTTTTTTTTTTTCCAGCTGACAATGTCAATAATCTTTATACACTAATCCCTTTTCCCAGTCTTTCTGTCAAGCGTGGTCCAACATAAGCTCTGGCTCTTCAGAGTGAGCATCCCACTTTTTAGTTGGGAGAAAAACTCTATAGTCTACATTACCTCTAAGCTACAGGTTTAATGTTTTATTCCTACATACATGTCAAACCTCTCACATCTAGGTCAAGTATACAACCACAGCAAGCACTGGCACCTGCATTTAACTCTCTGTTAATATAAAAGGGAGTGCTTCCAGAACTGGGACAGTCTTCTCCAACAAAGAGAATTTAAAACCCACTGATCACAACTCCTGACTGAACAAATGGACCATGCAGGACCTGCATGAGTAATACCCCCATTCTGCTCCCTGATATTATAGATTAAATTTAAAAAAGTTGAATAAGGATTTACAAAGCTGCCTAGAGGCTTAACTTCAGAGTTTGATGCCGCTTGGTATGTGTCATGTATCCTCTTCATGTACAGATTAGACCGGATGCAGAGTAACTTATGCTACTCAGCAATGACTCAGAGTGAAGGACTCTTACAGAGGTCCACTGCAGGAAGGGGGTGAGTTCTAGCTCATCAGCAATGAGAACTGGAGTCTGTGCAGAGAAGAACCACCACTTCCAACTAGTTCATACAAGAGCATATGCTCTTGTACATTTCTACATACTTTCATGACTAAACCTATAGACCATTAATTATCAAAATTAGCCTAATACAGAATTTGCAATACTTACTTTGAATCAACATCTTAAATAACACATCTACAACACTTTGGCAGCATGTCTAACCTTTCTGTTCTTGTGCCTCATGCACTAAACCCTGGAATGAGGCAGTGTAGCCCCAGGGTGCGAACAAGCATTTTAATCACGCAACTCAGGTTACGCATGCAGGCATTTACCCATGCAGTCAGACATAAATTGGGAGGCCAGGCTTGACAGGATCAGCGAGTGAGAGATCAGGTCTGGTGGGTCAATGGGAAGGTGTGAGGTAGGGGTTAAAACAGAATAGCATGGGGGCTGAGGTGAGTGGTTGGACTTTCCTAGCCTTGGGATATGCTGTGATACATGCAGGCATTTGTTAGGCTAGGTTAACCCATTTATATCATGTTAACCCAGGCCTCCCTAATGCTAATTCACCTTCTGAAGTAGACTAACTTAAAACAGGTAAACAGGTGCACCATTTTCAAGTGATTTACGCCCTGTGAATGATCTAAATACCTGGCCATGCAGGCAATCTAACTTTGGTTAGAACATACCCCATAAGGAAGCATATGCCTTGACTCTCAACCATGTCAGAACAGGTCTCCCAAGTAGAGCAGGAGATGCTCTCAGGGAAGTTTCATCAAATTTTGTGCCCGTGTTAACTGAACAATATTCGATTTTCAAGTACTTCAAAACTGGCTATTGTCAGAAATAAAAGAACTTTCCTTTTTGCTGGTACTGTCAACCGCTCCATTCTTTCATTCAGGATATTTTCTTGGTTCCTTTGACTCCTGGTAACATGTGCTGTTTAGAAACCACTCATAGCTAAGGGGTCTCACAGAGTTAATCTTTCTTCAATAGCTAAATTGTAAGTGATTAGCATATAAAGTCTTTCAAAAGTCTCATGCCTAAGTGCCTTAGAGGCAAAATTCTCCCATATTCAGCATAAGAAACTCCAAAACTTCATACA
This sequence comes from Caiman crocodilus, assembly GCA_030014935.1. Taxonomy (NCBI): domain Eukaryota; kingdom Metazoa; phylum Chordata; order Crocodylia; family Alligatoridae; genus Caiman; species Caiman crocodilus. The sequence goes on from JAGPOW010003685.1 coordinate 14,143,280, forward strand.
TTTGGAATTTGAGCATCAGAGAGAGATCAAATCTGGGAAAGTGATATGAGTGACCATGTGGATGTGTGCATAACAAATCTTGCTCAGATGTTCCTGTGAGTTGATTACCTAATTTTGCCCTTCTTGTGTGATTTTCTGGAGGAAGTCATGATCTGAGCCATAGTTTGAAGCAATTGTCCTTAGAATATAATAAACACAAACAATATCTATGTATTCCCTATTTTAAAAAACTATTTTTTCATCTTCCTACCTTATTCCTATTTAAATATACATTAACATGTAAATTCTTCATTCTGATAAAACTGCCTTATGCTTTATTCTTTGGGGCACTAATAGCATTTTCTGTATTCTTCCAGAAAGCTCATTAATTTATTCCTCCAAAGCACCTGAACCAGTTCTGTGTTCCATTTGAACGCAGACCTCTAGGCTGCATCCATCTGAGCACGGACATTTCTTTCCCTAGGGGCAAAAAGTGGCAACACACCTTGTGTTGTATGACAGGTTACCCCAGGTGGGGTAGGGGAGGCTAGCCCCAGAAGCCTGTGCAGTGTGTGGCACCACAGACGGGTCTGCAGCATCACATGCTGCACAGCCACGCTTTTCTGGATGTGGTCCTAGAGTACAAAGGACAGTAAAATACAGTGCAATATTATTATTATTATTTTTATTATTATTATTATCGCTCTTAAATTTTAGGGATAACATTGAAATCAAATTATTTGTTGAAGCATAGAGGAAGCAAGACATATTCTTAGAGTGCTAGTAGCTACTCAGAGCTTAGAGAAAAGACGCTATCTGGGATTCTAACACGTTCCTTGCCAGCCAGTCTACCACAACACATGCCACAGGCAGCCTAAAAGAATGTGGAAATGCTGCTCATTCCATGAGCAATGACTTAGAGATTATTTATGAGTCAACAGAGTACCACTTTGTCATCACTGCAACGTACTGACTTCTTGTATCTCTTCTATTATTGTTGCAGAGTTCAAACCAAAGGTCTGTGCTCCTGGGGAATCTGAAGGTGAAGGAATTTGCCAGGGTAATAATATTGACATTATCTAGCACTAAATGTGTTGCATACTTGGTTTCTAAAACGTGTTCTTTTATGTATACAGTCCTGGACAAATGGGGTTAGTATTTTTAGCAGATTACTTAAATTCTTTCTTTTTATTCTATTTTAATATTTTTTATTGCTTCTTAAATAATAAAATAATTGAATTAGGGTCTCATTACACTTTATGCTGAAACTTGTGCAAATGTTAATCTGCTAAGTGTTGATTGGCTGAGTGGAGCAGTCATACCTTAAGGTGAAAAACTGTCTCTGGCTGTCCTTCACCTGCACAGCTATGACTTCCCACTAGAGGCCTGGTAAGCAGGGGCAGGACCGGTTTGCTGCTCCTCTGCAGTAGCTGCGGTGCCTCCTGCCACTACCCAGACTGGCTTGCTGCTAGAGCTCCAATCTTTTTTTTTCCTGGAGATCACCCCACAGTGTTGCTGCCAGCTGGGCTGCTAGTCAGCCAGGCATGGCCTGAACTCCGAGGGGCCTGATCGTTTTCAAAACTCAAGCAGTACTTGGCCGACCAGGATCCTGGGTGGAAGCAGTACGGAGGGATGCAATCCAGAGGAAAACAAGGATTGGACCTCTCAGAGCTCAAGCAGTGAGCCAGTTCAGGCAACAGCAAGAGGCACCACAGCTGCCAGGTGCTCAGGAGCTGCGGTGTTCACTCTGCCTGATGTCCCCAGGGGGCGAGGCACCATGCCTGGCCTGTTGTGCCCCAGCATTCCCATTCAGAAAGTGCCACTGCATCCTGGGATGCTAGAGAACTTCATCTTGGGTGGAACTGCTGTAGGGAGTGGCCACACCATAGTAGAACAGCAGCAAAATTAGGTGGATTAGAGATAATTCTGCCCTGGAGTGGTGTAGTTTTAAATCAAACCATGAGTGCTTTAAACCACGTAAAGGTGCTAATGTGCATCAGATCCAGGGGTTAAGAGCTCCAGAAGCTGCTAAAACTTACCATGTAACAAGGCCCTTACAGATATATGCAATGCAATGTTTCTGCAACATTTCACAATGTTCATATTTACATGATTAAGGAAGAAATATGCTACTATCAATGTCTGCAGCGTATCACTTCTTTTTCCAGGAAAATTCCCAACCCTGATTTTGCAACCAGTGATTACTGCTGAGCTTGTGAGAGGCAATGTCCATCTCAAATGTGCTTACAGCCATTCTTCCTCAACTCAGCCTTTGCGCTATGTGGTCGTCTGGTCACGCCATTCCGCATCCAGCATGAAAGAACAGATCCATCGTGACACAACTCTGCAGACATTCTCCTATGTAGAGATGGATGGAGTTCATTTCAGATTGGGAGTAACGGTAATGCTGTCCTGAACTCAGCAAACAAGGTCAAATACTCAAGAGGAACCAAATCCCTGTTTAGAATTTTCTTTTCACTTTTATTAATTCTATTCTCCACTACCTATATTTACATCTATTGTAAAAGAACTTGTCCAGATAGAAGTATATTTCAAACCAGGATTATTAAATACCATTTGTCAAGGCAGAACCCATAACCTTTATGTAAAGTAAGCCCTTCATTTCACAATTTTTCTTAATATTTTCATTAATGATATAATGCACCTCACATTCTCTGGCTCTAGAACAAACACACTTAACTGTTTATGTACTAAGCAAATACACCTTGAATATTTGATAGATGCACTTCAGTTTGAATGGCATTTAATTGGCATAAGTAAGATATATATGTAGTGCATCTGTGTAGGTGTGCATGCATGTGTACGTACACCTGTGAGTTAGGAAAAATACAGAGAGCATTTCTCCAATCTCTCATCAGTGTAACTACATAGACTGAATAGGTAGTATACAGGGTAACGTCATACTCACAGACCAGATACAAAAAAAAAAAAAAAAAAAAATCTTCCAGAGAAAGAAAGATGGTACATTTTAAAATGGAGGCAGATTTATTTTCAAGGGTTTTTTTAATATAGCTGTCTACCACTCTGATTGTGAATCTTTGCTTCTATTGTAAGCTGACAGACAGCATTCCCTACAAAACCATCTTTAAGCACTGCATGCATCTGTCGGGTTATACAGGAATACAGGTTTAGTTTTAACTGTAGCAGCAAAAATACAGAAGACAATCCATGAATTCATGGCTTTCCACAGTCCAGAAACCTTACTTAAATTTAAATTATAAAAAGAAAACCATTCGTCTTACTATAGATACTGGAAGAATAAACAGATTTAACAGTCCTATATTAAGGCATGCTGGAATCAGCCTGGGTGTTTTGAATCTTTTTTTCATTTGAGACATTTAAAAATGTGAAGTTTATTCCAGTTCTTACAAAGGTTAGACATTTATAGCACAACTAAATCTGGACAGTTTTGCTAGTTTCTTCTCATAATTATGCCACCTGCATTTGTAGTCTGACTGATTCTTTTGAGCTGATATGAGACAGACAAATTAATTCTGCCAGTTTTTGTGGTGAGTTTTGTTACATCGAGCTATCTATTGTCATCAACATAATTTCACTTCCAATCAGCTCAAATCTAGATGTAAGCAACCCTGGAGGGATTCAGAAACAGGTAGTTTTCTTAACTAGTAACATCCTCAAGTCTTTATAGACTTCCATTTTTATGATATGGAAATAAGCCCTTCATTGTCCTCTTCTAAAATCCACGTGTTTAATTTAGCAATCTTAATGAGAATGAAATGTTCAGTTCACTGCTAGAATTTTTTTAGAAGCTCTTCATGGTCTATTTGAATAATTATAATTATCCCCAAATTGTCAGTGGTGAGAGCCATGCAAGAAAGCTTCAGCTATAACATGGAGTTTGGTCTAAAATGTTTTACAAAAATAAAGATCTGAAAAAGTGTTTTATGCTGTTCCACCTTGGGTTCCTAATAAAAACTGTGAGAAAACAGATTCTCCTTTACCTAAGAATGCTATAAATTAGGAGAAACGTTATGCATGTCATTAGTTATGCCAATGTAAACTGGTGTAAATGAGAAGAGAATCAAATCCAAAGGACCAGATTCAACCCTGACTGAGTACAGATGTTTCTCAATTAGGGAAAATTTCTCAGAAATTTCCCCCAGTAGGAATCTTTCTAGGAGAGGGAGCTGTACAGACATTCACTTTGTAGCTGCTCCCTCCCCCCTTCTCTCTGTGCCTTCCTAAAATCAGGCTTGTTCCAGTGTGGGCAAGGTGAGCAGAGCAATGCCTGCTCCACAACTCCTACTCCGGAGTGGTCTGTGGAGCAAAGGGGGAAAGATCCATCACACCTGCCCTCAACTGGGCTCTGGGGAAAAGCATGGAGGATCCGTCTCCTTCACTCTGCTCCCTATCCCTGGGATGGGTAGAGGGAGCATGGGGCAAAGCCCCCAGCCCCTACCCAAAGCAGGGCAGTGTCTGGTCATGGGAAGAGGCAGGGATCAATAGCTAGTACTCCCCTCTTCTCCCCTCCCTGACTGGTGTGAGAGGGGAAGGCCTGGGGAGGCGTTCCCCAACCTGTTTGCCCCAACGAGCTTCCTGCCCCCCCAACTCAGCTGGGGGACAAAGGGAAGCTGGCAAGGGACACTGCCACCCCCTGTGGTCAGCTCCTGGTGCCCCTGCTTGCTTCTCATGCTGAGAACCCTAGTGGGAGAAGCAGGCAGGGGGATGAGCTGCTCCCTGCTGCTTACCCTCCAGTGTCTGGCAGCCCAGTAGAGGAAGCACTTCAACAACACTGCTCATAACAAGAACTGTGGTGCAAGAAGCAGGGAAGAGAAGCTTCCCTTCCCAGACTACAGGAGGGGTAAGAGACGCTCCCTCCCTCCCATTCCTTCTCACGGGTGGGGGCCAGGACTATGGTGATCCCAGTCTTCCTGCAAAAACTCTGCCAGGAGTGACTTAACTCTGGTTGTTCCAGGGATATTTTTCCCCTGAAGCAGCCTTTTTTTCCCTGGGAGAAAATCAAAAATCCTGAGTGCCTGTACACTTTTGGTCTCTACCAAAAGAAAAGCAATTCTCCCAGTAGAAAGTAAATTTCTGCACCTAGCCCTGTAGGTACAGGAAGCTGAAGCATGAGCAACTGGTGCTGCCTTACACCGGGGGGGGGGGGCACATACTCCCCCAGTGACCAGTCAGCAACCAGGGGGGTCCTTCTGCAGCCAATCTCACCAACTGGGGGGGGTCACCTCATGGCCAATCTCACTCACCAGCTTCCGGAAGTGGCCACCGGCACGCCTACCAGCCCCCCCCACCCATCACCTAAATGGGGAGCACAGCCTGTCAGGGGGTGCACCAGTGGTCTCAGGGGGTACACATGCACCCCCGTGTACCGTCTACATGTTGCCATTGGGCTGAAGGAGCAATGGCTGAAGGGATTTCAGCTGGCCAGCTTAGCTTTAAACCAAGCTGAAAACAAATGATAGGGGCTCAAGACAAAAGCTAATAGGTGAAGTGCCTCTGCTGACTGGTTTTGCTATCATAGAGAGGGATTTTTTTTTTTCTCTCAAAAATAAGTGCATAGGAACAAAATAGAACAGAATGTGCCACTAATGGGAAAAATTTAGTCCTAGAATAGCAGCAACAATTCTACAGTCACCCGTGCTTACTCTACTTTTTATCCACTAGTACATGGTCTAAATTTGGCCTTAATGCTTCCACAGAGGAATTTGGAATTATATTATTTATAATATTAGTCTGAAATGAGCATCTTCTCCTTTCACTCTTTTATGTAATACAGCCAAGAGGAAAAGAAATTAAATCGCCTTTTAGGTGATTGATATCTACACTATTTTTCATTCATCACAAAGTCTCCAGGTACTATGATAAGGCACATAATAGAATATCCATCAATAAGTTTTAATATATATTGGAACAATATAATAGCTTTAATAGGACCTTACGGAGTAATTGAGATTTAGTGAGCCAATGTTGTTGAACTTCTATCGACTTCTCTTTTGTCTAAACAGCCAAAGATATTTCTTCATAGTACTCCTATGCATTCCCCCAACTTTAGGCTCTTGTTTCCTGGTTTCAGAAAATGTTTTTGGAAGCATAGTATAATAAAACTATTGCAAACTTAAATCCATCCACAATATGCTTCTATTTCTACATAAACACTGAGAGAAGCCCATTCCATCTGATTCAAAACCTAGCATTCCTAAGCCGTATTTATGTGACATTGACAGAGGTCATTCCATTCCTACAGGCATAGCCATCTACACATTACAGTAAGCACAGTGTGAGTAATGAGTTATGTTAAGAAAAGAAGGTATTTAGAAGAAAACTGAGCAGATTTTGCTCAGCACAGCAGTCTGAAAGTTCACATGGTGAGAAGCAATTGTCACCATACATAAACTATGATACACACTGTAAAATAAAATGTTTAAGAACTGGCCTTTTTGAGGTCAGTGCTAGAGGTGTCCATCTTGCTGATGCCTTACACCACAAAAAGAGAACTTAGTGAAAAGCAAGTAAACTCATTTCTATTCTGCTTTAACAGTCAAAAGATAACTGTTTAATTCCCACTCAAAATAGTGGAAGAAAAAAGTTTTTCCATGTTTAACTATTTCCTTACCTAGAGTACAGAGGTGTTTAGCATGTTAGTATGAAATCAAGCAGAACCTAGGGCAGAGACTAACAAGTTCAGAGACGCATGAGCTTTTATAGGCAACAATTTACTTCATCAGATATATCTGGCCATAGGCTCATGCTTCCACTTGTACATTTTCTCTGTCCCAATAAATACTGTATTCCCATCTACACAATGGCACCAATTCAATGGTCTGATAGTCCTGATGAGGGTTTGGACCCTGTGTAAACTGAGGAGTAAACAGAACCTACGTCTCTCCTTTCATGGGCAAATGCTCCAACAATGAGGCTAATGCTATTATGCAAAAGGACCCTGTTTTAAGAAGAGATTGGGTGAGACTGTATTTTATCAGCAGCCACAATCCTGTCAACTGGCTTCTATGAAAAACACACAAGTGCCAAAGATTGCCACTGTGTTACTTTCAAGAGTAATGATGAGTGAAAAAATATTAACTAAGCATAATTTTTCCAGTTCAAAATGAATTATGTAACCTGAAGTCAAAATTTACTTGTGATACTTTGGGGTTCTCACATTTTACAGAAATAAAGAGTTAAAAAAAAAAGTTCCTTCCCCTCCAGCCCTAACAATAAAATAAGACATTTTGAAGATGTTGATGAAAGATGCTGAGGGAAGGCTATCAATGTGCATGACAAATCCTGCTTAGAAGTTAATAATCCCTCAACCAATTCCCAGATCTGATCATTCAGGCCAGGTACAAACATTACTCTTTTACCAGTATAAAATAGATCAAAAATTGGTCTATACCTGTAACAGAACAGAATTTCAACACACAAAACTGGTCTATACCCATAACAGAAGTACAGCACACAAGGCTGGGTTAAAAATGGTAGGACCCAGTCTAAGATTTACTAATGTGGGGCAAATGTGTGCGTTTCTGCATCTAAAATCATGCTGCCTACAGAAAACCACATAACATAGATTGTGGCTAGGTACAGACATTCAAAAAGCCAAAAGTGGAATTAGTGTTTCCTAATGTTATTGGGTGAATATTGGCTTTTCATAGTATCATAGTATCATAGTAGTTAGAGTCGGAAGGGACCTGGGCAGATCATCTAGTCCGACCCCCTGCCTTGGCAGGAAAGAGCACCGGGGT
>JAGPOW010003685.1:14151100-14287917 GCA_030014935.1 Caiman crocodilus
GACGGTCTGGGCTCATTGGCTGTCTCAAGGCCTGGCAGTTCAAGGTCTCCTCCGCCCTCATCTTCCCCCTCCCCCGGCGAGCCTAGTTTAAAGCCCGCCACATTTTCATAAATGTACTGTTCACACTAACTACAATGTGAAATGGGAATGAATCTGAAGAAATCAGTGGGAATCTGAAGAAATTAAGTAAATCAGCATTAAAGTTAAAAAAAAGACATTTTTTGTTTCTAGCCCTTTTTATTTTGTAGGTATTTTTGCCTTTTTTTGCCCTCTAGAAATCATTTCAGGCACATAAAAGAGAGGAAGCAAATCACAACCAGAAACAATTGAATTACTGTGTCTGAAATTTCCTTAACAGATTGCTGCTTCTTTAAAATAGAGGATAATATATAATTGCATTTTAAAATGATTTGAAGAGTTTGTGAATAATACCGCCCAACCTGTCAATGCTGTCAGCAGAGTGCCATTAGTGTTGTTATCTTTTTGCTTTAAATGATACATGGATATGAAAAAAAAAAAAGAAAGTTGATTGCAGAACTGGAGAAGAGCTAGTATTTAGCTGAAGGCAAAAAACTCCTGAGAAGTACTATCATAATAATTATCTGACAAACTGTCAGCCTGTAGCTCAGTGGCCAATAAACATATCTGATGATTGTGAAATGAATGTACACCTAACAAGGTAAAGTAGAAACTAAAAGGAAAGATGAACTTTAAAAAAAGATAGGGATAAAATGTAATGGTATAACACAAGATGTGTCCATATATTTCCAATTTACAAATACACTGCTCTTCACATGACCTACAGATCTTATTCAGCCCACCCAAGATGCCTACTCTACTCGGTTGATTATTCTTGATTTGCCAAAAAAATACATGGGAATGATGAGATGATATTTTAGAGGTATCTCAACTATAGTTACAGATGAACATGAAACTTCTTTGTGTTACGTCCCACCTTCAGAATATAAACACACACACACACACACACACACCACTCTCTTCTCAAATACACTGGTATTTTCAGATGGAAGCCACCATTTTAATATTCTGGACTAAAGCTGTTGAACCAAAAAGTACAAACCCCCCAGCAAGCATTACCAGGGTCAGTGTAAACAGAGCATCTGCAATGCAGATGCATTAGATTCATTCACTGACATTGGTAGTTGAGTAATGCTTTTCACTAAGGGAAATGACATTATCTCTTATACTGCTGCCAACAATTGGTCAAATCTTGATTCTGTGAAGACTTTTCCCACTGTAGCAGCTGTGACAAAAAGTAAAACATCAGCAGTCACTGCCTACCATCCCAGAAAATGATCTTTTTTAACATTGCATGGACTAAATGCGAACATTTAAAGAACAATGCCATCATGATGAATAACAAATACTTAACACTAACAAGAATTAAATAAGGAGAAATACTTTTAAAGGAAAATTATTGAAGTACACAAGAGTTGAAAACCTATGATTTGATAGCAACAAAGGAATGCTTATTCCTGTTAGCAGAAGCCAAAACTCAAGGTAATTTCAAAAGGATTCAATCTGCTCAAAATAATGTATTATATAGGTTCCCCTTAGCAACCTGAAAGCAGATATTATAGCTGGCCTGACACCAAGAATGTATCAAATAAAGACAACACGTTGGAGAACACAAAGGAACCGTTCTAAGAAGCGTGTTCCTGAGAAACTTGCGCTTACGGGAAAAAAAAGAGGCAAAACACTGCTTCAACTTCTAGGATCCAGGGGTGGTATATACCTCACCCAAAGCATTTCTCACTTTGAGTGGGCACAAAGAATTTCAGTAGCAGAAGTTACAGGATAGCTACAAGTTTAAAGGAAAATTGCAGTACATATGTACGAGAGAAGATATGTACAGAGTTAGGGAGAGGAGGAGGTCTTATACAAACCTAAAAATGGTTGGAGTCACAAGGCTATGAGGCTTCAAAAGTATTGTTATTTGTTCTGAAAAAGTTTCTTAATCAAGAATTGGATTTTCAAATATGACTAGACACCGATGGCTGCCATCGTGGCATGAAGAAGTGGAACAGGCTAGCCAATACACCAAGTTCTGGAAAGCTACCCCAAGATGTTTATTCCCTGTATAAAATAAAGCAGTTCCCCTTCACAGGTTATTTTAGCCTTCGAATACCAGCCACCATAAATATGACTTCTGGGTATCTGAACCTGATTCAGTAAGTCACTATCAGTTATTCTAATTATGAGCAGGAGAGAAATTAATAGGTACAGTCCGGCAATTTGTAATAGTTTGCTTTAAGGAGGGTTTGTGCAGTATAATCTCGTGTTTCAAGAAATGGTGTTTTCAGCTTCAATATTGTGAAACAAGAGAGTTTATTTTCAAGGAAATATGAAGATAGCAGATAGTGTGTGGCTTTCATGAGATAAAAGCTGCACGGCTGTTTTAGGAATAAAACATAATTGGCTTGGCATTTTATGTGTTTTCCCCCCCCAAACACAACCACGTAGACACATCTAATATTATTTAGACAGCACTTTTATAACGTGCCAAGAGAAATGGTGCAGACAGCTTCTATTATGAGTCTGATACTATTTCTGGGGGAGGATGATTGTCCTAATAAAAGAAAGGCTGAAAAATAAGGACTAAAAAGAGGTTATATGGCCCAGTGGGAAGGACACTAACCTGAAAATCTACAGACTTTGAACCTATATAACCTACTATGTGACCTTGGACATGTTCTTTACCAGGACTTCTTTATTCAGTCTTTCCCTCAACAAAATTGCAAGAATAATACACCTCTTTAATAGTTGCTTCAGTATCTACAAAAGAAAGTGCCATATAAGTGTTAAGAATTATTAAGAGCTAATACCAGTGTCTCCTTCCTTTTCAAATAAATGCACAAAAGATTATTTAAATCCTCAAGATTTATAAATAAACTTGCAAACAACAGACCCTAAAAATCTATTACTTTTCTAAAGGCAAAAACACAATAACCTGGATGGCTAGAAAAGATGATGTGATTATATAATCTTCCTCATGCTTTACTTCGAGAAAAACTGAGAGATACAACATTTATTTATTTATTACAGGTCTTTTGCACTGTTACTGCCTTTATGAAGGACCCACCTGATCAGCAGTCATTGTCTGAAGAGAGCATTGGATTTTATATTGGGATTAAGGTATTAGTGATGTGCCCTGATTTACTGATTTTCTCTATACTGAAGAATATGCATTTATTAACCAACATGCTTTGAAAGATAATGCACAATAAAATAAGCTTTAATAGTCATAAACAATACTGCTATTATGTTTCTAGTAAGACAGTGTCTTAGTCAATGATATACCATTTTATTTGTTTGGAAACCTTTCTAATGCACCTATCAGTGTAGTGTATAGATGCTAACACTGTTAAAACACACAGTATGAAAAAGTGCTTCATGTATTCTACAGCATTTCCTCAAAGCTATGTATAATGCTAGGAGTGCCTCATTTCCATGGAGTCAGTATGCCTTTGCATTCAGACTATAAGGATAAGGAAAGAGAAATTAATGTCCAGAAAATATCTGCCATGTGTAGATAAAATGAAGTGCATTTGTGCACAACACTTTAAAGTGGGCTACATGCTTTTGCTGTTCTTTAATGGTGTCTGTGTTTGCAGGCCTCAGCGGCGTATTGCGCATTAATTCCAGCCACTGTAGGAAATTTGTGTAATGCACCTTAAATGACTTGGGGTGCAGCAAACTAGAACTCCTTCAAGGAATTTTAGTTTGCTGCCCCTACAGCCATGAAGCGAAACACTGGGCTCCATGCAGCTCCACGCAGCTCTGCAGAAAGCCCTGCAGGCAGCCTGGCAGCAGCCCAGAAAAGCACAATCTGCCCAAGAAAAGCAGCAAGCCTGATCCTCCCCAGATCCTGCCTGCCTGAATTGTGCAAAGACCTAATGCTTCCCTCTGCAGCTGCGATGCCCCCCGAGACCACCTGAGCTGGGTGCCTGCGGGTGGGTGCGCTGCCACTGCTATGGAGGAAAGCACCATCTCCTCCACCCCCGCTTTAGCTCAGGGACTGCTCCACCCACCACCTCACACTCCCCTCCCCGCCAGAAAGCCAGGTAAGTCAGTGGGGTAGGAGCATGAAAGGGGGTTTAATTAGCTCTAAATTGAAGTGGTGGGTTTTAAAACCCACTGCTTGAATGTAGGACCCCTGTTTCATTTATATGCACCCCGTGGTCACAGGAAGAGACTGAAAAATCAGTATCTTTTAAGTATAACCCACAGAGATAATGTTTCTGTAAGGTAGATGCCATTGATAAATCAGTGCATTTGGATTCTGTTTTCAATATTAAGAAACAAATTCTATTGGTCTTTTTGAGCAATAATTGTGTCTCGGTGTGTATTGTTAGGTCCCAACCAGTCTTGTGTAGACCAGTCAGCATTGTGTGAGATGTTGTGGTCCCTACTTACTTTATGACAATTGGAGAAAGCATGCCTCCTACCTCCAATTATCTGGTGGCTTCATAATTTATTGCATAGTAGACAGCATTTGCCTTGGCAGCAGGGTAGATTTGTATTCTGTATCTGAAGGTCAGATAGAAATGGCAGTGTGGCAGGCACAGAGCCACAAGGAAAGACTTACCCTGACAAAGTGAGGAGCAGAGCTGGTGGGATGCTGCACCAGAATAGAAGTGCAGCGAAAGTAAAATGCAGGAGGAAGAAACACTGCGCTAAAAGAAAAAGAGTAAAAGGAATGGCGGAGTTGGAAGGAGTCAGGGTCAGCTCCCACGTCAGCGTGGGCATGCTTTATGGCAGCGTGCTGGGGCTGAATTCATGGCCAGCCCCCTGAGACTGGGATAAAAGGCCCAGCAGAAGAGCAGCTTAGGGGACCGGGAGTGAGTTCCCTGACTGACCCAGAATAGAACAGAGTTCCACTGAAGGGACATGGTGGCTGCCCCAGGAAGGGGCTTTCCAAGATAAGCAGAGCCATACAAGGCTCAGTGACTTACCTGAAGAAGCACTGTGGACTCCGGACATCTCCAGCCCAGACTGGATCCAGGCAGGACCTGAAGGGACAAAAAGAGATGGGCGTCTGAGTCACAGCAAGTATAGAGCCAAAAGAAAGACAGAGACACTGGGGAGCAAGGTAACCCAGGGTTGGAAAGATGCTTAGGTAGGACCAAGTACGGTTGGGGAAAACTCAGACATGATAAGATCCCAATCTGACCATCATAAATTCAGAAGACTGGAACACCAGAGTCTATGCTGTACCAGCACTAGCAATCCAGAAACAACATATTTGGTTGCCATTAGGTGGGGTGTAGGGGTGACAGAGACCCAAGTAGGAAGAACAGTCAGGAAGATTGAAAGAAAGTACCAGGAAGTACAGGACAAACTATCTTCCTCCTAATTAAAATAATGTATTCCAACAAGACATGGCAGGTGAGACCCCCCTCCAGGGGAACCTTCCAAGATCTAACCCAGTAACAAGCCTGTCTCTTTCTTAAGCAACGGCAAAACCAGAAAAGCCCCTACAAACATGACGCATGGGTGAATGGTATGGGAGACTACAGGCAGCTACAATGAGAATCACATTGCAAGAGGTGATATATTTGGATGAACCACGAATTCAAGGTTATCCTGAATGTTGACTGGAATTACTAGCCCTGGTTGCCTATTCAAATTCTAGTTTGGGATGTTATCCCTTCTCTGCCTGGTTTATTAGCACTTTAGAATAATTGGGAATCCTCTACTCTGCTTTCGTTTGTGGCCCTTATAAATTCCTGGGTGCTTTGGTTAAGTGAATAATATTGCTGTCATTTTTAAATTATTTACTAGGATTGCTCTGTATTAATCATGAAGAACAGTCTTTGTAGCAAGACAGTGCTATAACATTATCAAGTGCAAAATAAGACCCTATTAAAGAGAGACTGCCATTATGCGCCAAGATCTAACCCTTGGTAAATATGACAGTCTCTACTAAATCTAGCAGGTGTTGATCTAATGGAACAAAAAGTTTATAATAAAACACATCAAGATTCTCTATCTATGCCTGTAAATGTCCTGTCCTAGACAGTGATACCCTTATGCATTACACACTGCTCTACCTCCTAAATGAAAGGCCGTGTGTACATGCAAGCAAAGTGGCCTGGGGGGCAGGCTAACTGGCATTGGCATTCAGTTGGATTGATGAGAAACCTAGAGACACTGCTATTTCTGATTTTGGAGAACCTGGAGCATTTGTGCCTGGCACTATCAGTTTACCATGTAGTTGTGCCCCTAATAATAATGAAAAATATTATCCTATATAAATTGAAAATACAATATGGAAAGCTTTTTTTGCTTTTTAACTTTACATGTATAAAGGGAAGTGACACTATCCATTCATGTGAGCTACCCAGAGTTTAGGTTTGAATGAGCCAAACTAAGAGTGCTGGTCATTAATTTTCCAGTAAAGTATGTTTCTACTGGAAAAGGCAAACTTGGTTAAATTGCAATGTTCTGTCTGGTTTCCTGTCAGCCTGCCTGATGGACTGCTGCAAACTGGGAACCTTGCAGCCTTGGAAGCCTTGGATGAAGCCAAGGTCTCTCAAGGTGTGTAGACTCCTCCAACCACAATTGAGTGCCTGGAAGACCTGGGAGCCCCAGGTCAAGCCTAAACTTACAGAGCATCGCAGGCTGTCCCTTTCAAGAATGGGGAAATAGGGACACACAGGACTGAGGCGGAGTAAATTGCCATAAACTGCCTTTCTGCAGGACTTCTTAGCAACAATGCTGTTGGCTTAGACCATCCTGCTTAATCCTGACTTTCTTTTTTCCCCTTTGACCTTAGCTACTTGCATTCTGATAAATCATTATTCCCTCCCTCATTCCTCTCTTGCTGGGATCATATGATCCCAGCAGTCTTTCCTGCCCAAGTGCAGGCGGGCTGGACCCAATGATCTGTAAGGTCCTTTCTAGCCCCCAACATCTATGAAACTATGAATCCAGAAGATCTGGAGATCCATTCCCTAGGAAAATACAAAGTTTCAAGATTTATTTTTCTTATGCACAATGAAAGATTTTTTTTTGAACTTTCAGAGTTTCCCAGGGGTCCAGGCTCTGATCAGCCCTAACACCACGTTCTTTCTACTACGCTGGTTCACAAGCTCAAATGTACAGGGAGGGAATGGAAAAAGCCAAGACTTTTCACTTTGCTTTCCAATGCATAAGCCCATGGAGCTATGCTACTTCATATATGAATCAACAGCAAACTATTGTTCCCTGCTGGAAGGAGAAAGGACAAGAAAAAAAACAGTTCAGTAATCTAAGCTGCTCCTGGCTCTAGCATATTACTCTATACTCAAGAGTATCACAATAATACACTTTAGCCCATAATAACTGACAATATCTCTCTTAGTATACTGCAATTAGAGATCTTTTTAAAGAGTGATACTTAAAAAAAACAAATATGCTATCATATCATTTTCAGGATATGTGAAAGATACTTTTCAGAGTAGAAAATAAGAAACAATTACAGGCTATTGATGACAACTGCAAATATATTCTTAATTACTGAAGGTGTTTGAAAAAAGATTAAGAAAAAAAATTACCTTTGGAATTTTAGGATGATGGTTATCTTACAAGCAATTATAATAACGTGTAAGTGTTTGAAAAGAAACCTCACTTTTTAAATTTTAAAAATACAAATTTTGCTTTAATTTATGCCATAATTATCTAAGATTGGTAATCCTTTTTTTCCAGTTTGTACCACAATCATTACAAATTGCAGAAGATGGCAAAGAGCATGTTTTGACCATCCTAAGCACCATACCCATTACTTGCCAAGATCAAGGTGGCATCTGTAAAATTACTTTACAACTGAGTACCGAAGATTCTGGTAAGTGTTTTACATTTTACATTCAAATCAGTGTGGTTATTTTTTGCAATTTACATGTTAAAATTAATTTGAAGGAAAAATAATACATTTAAATGCTACTAAAGAGGTGAAAACTAAAAAAACACGTTTTGTGTAAAAGGAGAGTAGATGAAAGCACTCAATTTGTCAGTGCATTAAATAATTTAATAACAAACCAAAATAGTAATTTACTGCAATTCATTAGAGAAATAAATATAAAGAAAAACATTTATTTTAAATTCTGGGAGAATAAAATAGTACTACAAGCTCCTGCATCACAGATAGTTCTTAGCCAAAAGGCATTCATAATAATTTCATCAGTCCTATTAATTGTCAGTAAGAACCACATCATTAGAGTTAGGAATGAATTCTCAGGATGAGTTTATGACTCAAAAGAGAATAAGAAAGAAAAGACAAAAGAGAATAACCTGTTAAATTTATATCGCTTGTTTTTCTGTAATGTACTGCCACAGCCCCAAGAAACCCATGATCTAAAACCTCTTTTTTTCTTTTAAAGATATAAGCATATGAGTAATTTACACACAAGTAGTCCAAGGTAACTTAGCCCTGTTAGTCTGAAGAGTTAGTTAGGTATGTTAGGGCCTTATTACGCTCTACTATGAGCTGCACAAAGGCTGATCAGTGTTCGTGCTAGTCATAGACTTAGTCTAGAAACCTTGTCTGACTGTACCCCTGTGACTTGAGGCTAAACTGTGAATTCCCACTAGAGGGCTGTTGAGTCAGGCAGGGGTGTGAGAGACCCTGGGATACTGGAGGACTTCAACATGGGTGGCACATTTGTGAGGAGTGATCACACCTTAATGGAAGAGAAGCTGGGTAGTGCAGATAAGAGATAATCCTGCCCTGAAGTGGTATAACATTGAGCCGCATCATGAGTGCATAAAACCACTTTAAGGCATTCATGTGCAGACAATCCAGGGGTTAAGAGCTCCAGGAGCTCCCAAAGATTACTGTGTAACATGGCCCTTGGTTTGATGTCAGGCAGAAGGCAAGGTAGAGATGTACCTTATAGACTAAAGCTAGAAATAGATGTCACTCAATAGATGTTGCCCAATGTGTCCTGGAACAGTTGATCAGCTTCACTGGGCAAAGCAGACATCATCCATGGTCCCACCTGTTAATCTGTAACCTGGACAGGTTGGACAAATGGGCAGAAAACAACAGAATGCAATTCAACAAGGAAAAGTGCAAAGTGCTGCACCTAGGGAGGAAAAATGTCCAGCATACCTACTGCCTAGGAAATGACCTGCTTGGAGGCACAGAAGCGGAAAGGGATGTTGGAGTCCTAGTGGACTCCAAGATGAACATGAGTTGGCAGTGTAATGAAGCCGTCAGAAAAGCTAATGGCACTTTATCATGCATCAGCAGATGTATGACGAATAGATCCAAGGAAGTGATACTTCCCCTCTATCGGGCGCTGGTCAGATCACCGTTGGAGTACTGCCTGCAATTCTGGGTGCCGCACTTCAAGAGGGATGCGGATAACCTGGAGAGAGTCCAGAGAAAGGGCCACTCATATGGTTAAGGGCTTGAAGGCCAAGCCCTATGAGGAGAGACTGGGGCACCTGGACCTCTTCAGCCTCTGCAAGAGAAGGTTGGGAGGTGATCTTGTGGCTGCCTATAAGTTCATCATGGGGGCACAGAAGGGAATTGGTGAGGTTTTATTCACCAAGGTGCCCCTGGGGGTTACACTTTAACTGCTAGGTCCTTTTCTGCAGAGCTGTTGCTTAGCCAGTTGGTCCCCAGACTGTACCAGTGCATGGGGTTGTTTCATCCTAAATGCAGGAGTTTGCACTTGTCCTTATTGAACTTCATGAGATTTATTTTGACCCAATCCTCCAATTTGTCTAGGTTTCTCTGAATCCTAGCCCTATCCTCCAGCATATCTACTACTCCCCCAGCTTGGTGTCATCTGAAAACTTGCTGAGGGTGCACTCTGTCCCATCTTCCAGATCACTGATGAATAGTTTGGGCATAACTGGCTCCAGAACAGATGCCTGGGGTACTCTACTTGACACCGGCTGTCAACTAAACAAAGCCCTAGATTAGTACCTTTTGAGCCCAACGATCCAACCAGTTTTCTATCCACCTTACAGTTCATTCATCCAACCCACACTTCCTTAGCTGGCTTGTGAGGATGCTGTGGGAGACTATATCAAAAGCCTTTCTAAAATCAAGGTATATCACATCCACTGCTCTCCCTGCATCCACAAAACCAGACATGTCATTATAGAAGGCAATTGGGTTGATCAGGCATGACTTGTCCTTGGTGAATCCATGCTGACTGTTCCCAATCACCTTTCTGTACAGTTATCCTAGGACTGCATCACTAAATCAATGGCAGAGACATGGCACTGCATTCAGTGCTCACTAAAACCTGATTGGGAAGGCACTGTGTGTACACGTGAATTCCAGGATACTATTGTTTAGGGATAAACACAAACAATTTACTGAGGAGAAAATGCAACATCTGTTCCTAGCCTTAGATGTGGAAGAAAGTCATAAAATATTGCAGGGATTGGTTTGGATTCCAAATAATCTGATTTTTGCAGTACTGGAGTATAAACTAAGGACACTGCATTGTCTGACAACAGTAAAGTTTCAGAAGTTTTCCCCTTTTACAAATATTAAGGACAATAACCTAGTTCTATATTACATTCTATTTCCACAAATGAAATAAGCACTTCTTTTGTTTAGGGGGAGTTGTTTGCTTTGTTTTCATTTTTTTACTAAAACAGTTCCTTTTTACTAGCGTTTTCTCTTGATTTGTTTCTAAATTAATCTTTCCTTTGGAATGTTGGTGAATTTTCCCAGAAAGCATTTTATAATTTTAAGCTGCAGTATTCTGAAGTGGAAGTGGGCGACCTCTGCTTCTATCTAAAACTACAGGCTTTTGTTTGTCATTTTTTCACCCATAAAGCCAAAGCTTTTTCAAAGAGTTCTGTTGCCCCTAAGGTGAACAGAATCGATGAGGGTTCCCATCATAATCAAAGAGGGTTGTGTCTGAGGACAAAATCACAGGCTAAGTACAGATAGTTAAAAAGCCTGAGGCAGAATCAATCCAATCTTCGCAGGCTTCTCTAGATTGGACCGATAACAAATGGAACGCATATTCACTCTTCAGTGAAAGGCAGGCACATCTATACTGGCCAAGGCCAGAGGGTGAGGTGTGCTCGAGCACATCTACCAGCCTGTTGGCCATTGCCCAGCCCAGCCAAGGGGACAGAGGGGAGTCATCCTGATTGCCTGTCCAGCACCCACCCCCCAACCTCCTGCTGTCCTCCCACAGAGGGGAAGGAGTCCCCCACCCCAGCGATGGCCCTCCTGAGACATGTATCTGCCCATTTGAAGGGGTCTGCCCCCATGCTACCCCAGGCTGAGGTCTGGCTAGCTGTGGAGAGCCTGGAATGGAATGGGGGAAACCTCCTGAGGCATGGGGCTCTCCCCACATGGGCAAAGGAACAGTTCAGGGGGGACCCTTCCCCTCATCGACTTGCAAGTCAGATTCACGTGCTAGGGACAGAAGTTACACATGAACCAGGTTAAGTGAGCAGACCGGGTTTAAACCTGTAACAGAAGATGCTCTGCTACAGCAAAGCATGGTTGGCCCTGCCCCTGCCCCTCTGCTCTCTAGCTGGAGCAGGGGTGAGGGCATGGCCAGGCACTAGCTCTCTAAGGTGAAGGGAGCAGGGAAGAAGTATATCCCCACCCCCCCAGCCATTTCTCATTTCTCCGTTTGCAGCTTCAGGATCAGGGCATGTGGCAGCAATATAAAGCAAACAGAGATGGGGTTTAACTCCCTGCTCCATCAGTGTCCCAGTGGCATGAACCCCAGCCGGGGTAAGCTGGGGTCTGCCTGGCACTCCATCCTCACTGCTGCAGCAGTAGGGGTGGAAGTGTTGCCAAACACTGGCTGGCATGGCCCCCTGAGGCAAAGGGGACAGGGCAGGGGTTTATTCTCCCCTCCATCCCCAGTGGACAGCAGCCAGGGTCTGCTAGCCCTGACTGCCACCTCCACCAATTGCTCCCAGTGCAAGGCGAGCAGTGGAACCCCCCACTCCTTCCCCCTTTGCCAGACTCTGAAGGGAGGGGGAAATAGGGAGAGCTTGGGGGCTATGGCCACCCATCTGAGCCCTGATGCCAGAGCTCGCCCTCACTGTGCAATCTGTGGCAGCTCTGCCCGCCCCACTCCCACCCACAGCGCAGCCCTCACACTGAGAAGAGGCTTGCACACCCAGGACACCAGCACAGGGGCTCCTGCCCCATCAGGGTCCTTCCCCCTCGCTGCTCCAGCAGCAGTGGTGACAACATGGCCAGAGGCCGGCCAGCATGGCTCCCTTAGGTGAAGGAGCACAGAGGGGGTCTATTTCTCCCTTCCCTCCAGCATCTGGCAAAGGGGACAGGGAAGAGGCTTATTCTTCCACTCAACTCATGCAGGGAGTGATCAGCAGAGGTGACAGTTGGGGCTAGCAGACCCTGGCTGTGGTCCCCCAGGGACAGAGGGGGCAGAGGGAGGAATAAACCCCTTCCCTGCCCACTTTGCCTCAGGGAGCCATGCCAGCCAGCATCTGGCCACATCCCTACCCCTGCCTCTGCCTTTGCAGCAGCAATGGGAGAGTGCTAGGCCATCCCCAGCTTGGGTTGGTGCTGGTGGGACAGGGAGGGGAGAATTAATCCTCCGCCCTGGCCAGTTCACTTGAGGCTACTGCTAGGGCTGGCCATACCCCCTGCTAATCCAGCAGCAATGTGGGGGGAAAATACCTGCCAGGAGCCAGTCTGCTCCAGACAGAAAGACCCCAACTGAGGTCCCAGGGCTAGAGGAGAAGGAGGGGGAAATAAACCCCCTCCCTGCCCCTTCACCTCAGGAGCTATGCTAGCCAGTGCCTGGCTGCACCTCTACCACTGCAGCAGTGAGGGGCAAGGACCCTGACACAGACTGCTGCGCTCCAGCCACACAGACCTGAACAGGAGTCCATGCCACTGGGACAGGGGAAGGAAGAGGGAATTAAACCCCTATCTCCATTCACTTTATCCTGCCGTGGGGGCTGGCCACACCCCTGTTGCTGGAGGGCAGGGGTGTAAAGTGCCTAGCAGGGGCTGCTCCCTTCCCTGCCCCTCCAGGCACACCATGGCTGGGGCCCCTGCAGGCCAGGGTGGGTGTTTAAATGCCTCCACAATCATACTCATGGCTGCCAGGGCCTGGCCATATCCCCCCCAACTCTAGTGCCCTCCACCTTTGGGGCTGAGCCACCGCAGGAAGTTGCCTGCATTTCCTGAGTCAAAAATGCATGTCTATTCACTTGCAAATTGGTTCAATCTACACAGGTTAGACTAACCTGCAAAGATTAAATCAATTCAGGCTCCATCTGTTTGAATGTCTGTTCTTAGCCATAGGGACTGGGGCTCAGCAGCCAGCCTGGCTAGGGTGGGGTGAGGAAAATCATTCTCAGTGCAGGGCTCCCTGCCGCTGGGCAGACTTGGACTCAGAGGGAGCCTGGAGCAGGATGAGGAATCCCTTCCCTCTTCCCCAGGCCCCTAATTTCCCTTTAGGGCTGACAGGTGCAGGTTGGGGCAAAGGTTTTGCTGCTTCAGCTCTGTGGCTGCCCAGAGGCAAAGGTGGCCCAGCTCAGCAAGAGCAGAGGAGCATTGACAGAGCATCAGCTCAGCCACCTGGTGAGGAAGAGTTAGGGGGAGGACTACATAGCATCCTGGGATGCTGGGGGATTGCAAAATAACTCGAGTCAAGAGTGTCAGGACTAGGGTTCTCCACCTCTGAGAAATTGCCTCTCATCTTAAAAACTCATGGCTAAATCAGAGCTAGATTCTGAAATGTTTTTTGCATATGTGATTATTGTTTTGTGGTTGACCCAACAGTGGTTAAAATATTTATAAAAAAACCCTTATCTGTGGATATATAATCCATGCCCCATTGAAATAAGTGACAGGAGGCAACACTGACTTCAATGACGTAAGAATTTCCCCACAAGTCTTTGTCTTCTCCCCTCTAATGTTCCATTGACATACACATTAAATAGAACTTCTAAAACAAAAAAAGAATCGATAATTCTCTGTTGTACCCCAGTCTATCACTTTACCCTTTCTTCTCATCTCCTTTTAATCTCTCTGGTTTTCAGAAACAAGCTCTTATATAAGTTCAAATCCATCTTCCTTTTCTCCCAATTCTCAGCCCTGGCACCAAAGGGGGGAAAAAAAATTACACTCCAAATGAGATCATAACAGAGTGATCTTAACTGAACTGTACCTTACAGTTTCAGCATCTGCATTGGCTCCCAGACATGGACTGGTTTGAATTTCCTCGCGGCTTAGTTATACATTGTTCTACATATTCCTCTTGGCTTGCTGTCTGCATCAGTCTAACAAGTGAACTTATTTAGGCTCATGAGGAAAGATTTCTGTATGTAGTAAGTGCCTAAAGAGGAAGATGGGTACCTGCTGGAATTTTTCAAAGTATCTAAAGCAACTTAGATACCTAAGTCATATTGAAATCGCATGGGAACTAAGTGTCTGTATTCTAAGGCACCTACATGCCATTGAAAAGCTGCCCGATTAATATATGAGCAGTGAGCTAACAAGACTGCAGGGTGAGTTTGCTAGAGACTAAATGTAAAGCAGACTGTTTGCCACAGGTCTATTCCATACTCACTGCATGTTTTAACATTCCTTTATATACTAAAGGAGGTGATGGGGTTCAGTGTCCAGAAGTGGAATTATTTTCAAGGTGTTAATGGACTTGACACATGGTGTTGAGATGCAGATAAAGCACTACCAATTAACTAGCCTTTGCAGGAAGTTGTCACAGAAGTGGCAACTTTCTGTCACTTTTAATCATCTCTTTTATGCAGCTTGAACTAATAAACAACTATCACCCATGATTGTGCCACCCTAAATGTTTGCCTAAGTGACACCGGCCTGGATCAATTCAACTGAGATATTTTTATACATTTAAGTTTTAACACCTCCTGCTTTATATACGCATATGTTTATTCAGTGCCCTATTTCCCTTTGTACTTTTGCTTCAAAGAAAGCTGTGGCCTTCCACAGATTTAAATTGGCTGCAATGCTACACACTGAAAGTAAAGACTCTTTTAATTTTGGTTAAATTTATACTCAAAGAACTTAAATGACAAACTCCTTGTCTAGCTCAGTTCATGTACCACAACTGTTGAGTTAATTATGTAGGAAATAGGTGATAAGAAAGCCAATTACAAGCATAGAAATCTCTCTCTAGGTTAGATAATATCATAATGAATGCTAGACACAACAGAGTGTATGGTGTACTGCTTCTGCTAAGTCTATCGCTGTTAGTTAGACAAGATGATTTTGTTTGATTTTAAACTTTTGTACTGGGCAGTGAGCTCAGCTCACAGGGTCATAATGGTAATAGCTATCCCTTATGAAAAGCATCTGTTTAATTGAATTAAAAAAAAAACCCTTGAAAGTGAGCCAATACCTTTTCATAGAACTGTAAACCAGACTTCAGGATTTGATACTTAAAAGTATCAAATTGTCTATTAAATTATATGGGTTTTTAGTTCAAATTCTATAGAAATCCATCAATTTAATCTCAATTAAATAGCATATGTCTTTTCCATAAGGGATCAAATACTGATTACTAGCTGATATTGAACACATTATTTGAATATAATTTATGCCAGCTCTCTACTATAAATTATTAAAAAACTCTATAAATTATGAATCATCACTATTTTTTTGCCAAATCCCATTTCCAATATTTTAGGACCCTGTACTTGTTATACTCTAAGTGTTGAATCAGGATGTGAAAACTAGATATTCTGCATTAATTTTTGCTCCCATGAAGTCAGAAGCAAAACTCTCATGGACTTCAATATGGCTAGGGAACTGGACTAGGTGACCTCATCAGGTCTCTTCCAGCCATACTTTTCTATGATTCTAGCATTTTACCACATGTCTTTAAAGGATCCATTGACATCAGGTGTAAAGCTTTGAACTATGTAGCTGTAATTCAAATCCTGTTTAAGTGGCTCAGCAACAAGCAGTATTGGAGCCCAGTTGCTTTTTGGTACCCTATGTTAAAAAATGGTGGTCTCTATCCAGTTCTTAACAGAACATGTCCATGTGATAAAACTTACACTATTGAATAGTTGAACACTTTGTTCACGAGGGAAGCATCAATACAGAGGCACAAGACTAAGAATGTATACAGACAGCCAATTCACCTCCAGAGGTAAAAGTCCTTGAGGTAAAATCTGGAACCCATTAGGAGAACTGCATGAGTAACTGTGACAGGGCGCCTTGGGGCCACCCTCAATATGGCCCCCACACCTGTCTCTGGGCAACTGCCCGCCTTATCTTGCCTGCCACATTTTTGATATTAATTGGTTCATGAGCAGGAGGCTGCCCTTCCATTGCCCCCTCCACTAGGGGGCGCTGTCTGCGGCTCCTTCCTCCCCAGTACTGCAGCCCAAGCCTCACGGATCTCAACTCGATCTTCCTTCCTTTGCTGCCCCCTCTGAGGCTCACTGTGCCCAACTTAGGCCTCCCAAACAAAATGGCTCCCTTTTTGGGGCACCCCGTGCCCAACCTGGGTCTCTCATTATTGCCCCTTCCGGGCTTGCTGTGCCCGACTTGGGCTCCCTAATAGTTGCCACCTCCCTGGGGCTCACCATGCTCAACTTGGGCCTCTCAATAACGTTGCCCCCCCCAGGGTTTGCTGTGTCCAACTTGGACTTCCGAATCAATGCTGCCCCCTCTTGGGCTTCTTCGTGTGGCGCTCCCCCCTCTGGGGCTCGCCATGCCCAACTTGGGCTCTCTAATTAATGCGGTCCCCCTTTGAGGGACTCCTAGTGCCCAGACTTGGGCTTCTCCCTAATATGGCCCCCTTTCAGGCAGTGCCCAACTTGGGTCTCCAAATGAATGCAGCCCCCTTATGAGAGGCTCCCCATGCCTGAACTTAGGCTTTTCAATACAATAGCCCCTTTTCTAAGGCTCCTCAATGCTGCCCCCTTCCTGGGGCTCACCAAGTCCAACTTGGACCCCTTCTCAGTGCTGCCCCCCTCTCTGGGGCTTGCTGTGCCCAACTTGGGCTTCTCCAAATGCCCCTCTCCAGGCTGGGGTCTATGCACTCCCGTACTGCTGCACCGTCACTGGCATTTGGCTGCACCTCCCTGGTGCTAGGGCTCCACGCCTCTGTGGGCCACTATGAGGCCTCCTCCAACCCCATATAGCCTCATTCAAACCACCGATCATATATTATAACAGAACACAAACACAAGCCTCCTGGCCATAACTTAACTCAAAGGCACCCAGCTACAACAGCATTGCTCCTGAGACCCAGAGCCACCATCCTTCTGTTTGCAGTGCTCCAGGAGCTCCTGCCTCTCTGGCTGCTAGCAAGGAACTGCCAGCCTGGCCTCAGCTCCTGGGTTTTATAAGGGCCAAGCCCTGACCCCTTTGGTCAGCTGATCTTTCCTGGTTGCCCTGGCAACCACCAGCTGCACAGTCTAATCACTGTTAGGGCGCCCTCTCTTGCAGTTCTTTGCCTTTTCAGGAACAGTGCACCTTAGTGCTCTGTGACAGTAACCTTTTAGTCCCCTTGCTCTGTCTATTTTATGGACAGCAATGACCATTCAAACTATCCCTGAAGTTTATATAGCTTCCATTACCATTCACATACATTAATGTATTCATCCTCACAACACCTCTGCAAGACAGGCAAGTGCTATAACACTCATTTTACATAACAAGAAACTGAAGTACAAAAAGATCAAATCCACAAAAGGATTTAAGCATCTAGCTATACCTATGGGAACTAAAGTCCGCAACTAAACCCTTGTTCTGTGCATAATCAGAACCACCTAAGTGTTGTCAGCACTGAGGAGATAGGCGCCTAACACATAGCTTAGTTTGTTTTGAACTTATGCATCTCTGATTTTGTTAGTCTATAACGGGTGGGCAAAATACGGCACTTTTATCCAACATGTGGAACCTCACAATGAATTGCACCCTGCCCAATGCTTCTACCCACAAGAGTGGAAGCAAGTCACCCATGTGGACACACAGTCCCAAACACACCCTACTGCACCACAATCCCACTCTTGTGGGAAGAAGGGCGCAGCCCAGCCAGCACGTAGCTTTGGGGCAGGGCTGTTGCTGCTGCAGCCCCCAGGGACCTGCTCCACTTCCCAGGTTTCCTGCTGGCTCCAAGCTGCAGGTAGGGAAGAGACAGAGCTGGGGGTGGGGCTGGCAGCAAAACAGAGCCTATGCCAGGGAGGGCAGCAGCAGCGTGGAGTACAGTTGGGAATCATGTGGGTATGAGGGAACACAGGGGCTGTGGGTACCACCCACACATACTCTCCCCCCATACTCCCTCCATGGCATGAAGCTCCAGCAGGTGATGGCAGCAGCAGTAGGTGGAGTGCTCAGGGTGCAGATGCCTGGCAGGGCATGGCTTCAGCCAGCTCTGCACATTGCACCAAGGGGCATAGCCTCCATTGGGCTGTCTGCAGCACTGGCACTCCCTGCACTAACAAACAGCACCTGCACTTACTGGGCATAGAGGGAAGCCCCACGTGCTGGAGCCAGCTGCCTTCCCTGCCTGGGCTGCATGGCAGGGGAGGGATGCACCAGGTTTGTTCCTCTGGGGGGTAGGAAAGGCAGCCAGCTCCAGCACTTGGGGCTTCCCTCCTGGCCCAGAAAGTGCAAGGGCTGTACATGCATGGCAGGAAGTACCAGTGATATAGATGGCCCAGGGGATGCTGTGTCCATTGCTATGATGTGCAGTTCTGGCCGGCGCCATACCCTGCCAGGCACCTGTTCCCGAGCGCTCCACCTGCTATTCCTGTGCCATGGGAGAGTGTTGGAGTCCCCACACCCCCCACCTGCCCTCACACCCCACAAACCCCACACCCTGCCCCCACCACCCCCACATATACGCAACCCCCTAACATATCCTATGTCCCCCACACACACCACCCGACCCTTTCACAAGCCCCTCCCCACACCCTACCACACAAACCCACACCCTACCACATACACACATCCCATTCACACCCCACCATATACACCCATACACTCCATATACCCCCACACCCCACCACACACACACACCCAACCCTGCCCACACCCCCAGTATATACAAGACTAAGAATTTCTTTTTGAGTTATTATGAAATCCCCTCTATATACAGTATGTAAATACAAATCATGGCAAAAATATTTTTGTAATAAAATTAAAATATGTTACAGAAGGAGTTTGACTTTTAGTGTATGATTTGGGGATTTTTTTGGTTCTAAGGTGGCAACCTCCCTCCCCTCCAAAAGGAGCATTTCTGGGAGGCAAGGGGAGGGAATTCCAGTGGCAAAGATTAGGGGTGTAGGGGCAGGACTTCCATCCCAAGATGGTGACAAGGGTATGAAGGAACCATCAAGGGGCGTAGCTATCCATGCTACGCTCAACAGCTTCCAAAAACTCATTAAGTGGTCCTCTACCCAAAATAATTGTCCACCCCAGTATATAAGGTGCATATCTACCTTGCTTTCCACCTGATTTGATTCTAACATGACTAACTACTTCTTTCTGCTCATAAACTTTCAACTTTCAAGCTGGATCCATATACACACAACACACACAACATAAAGTTAGTGGGGTGTGGAGGGCAATCTATTAACCAGTAGCCCAGTGGGTAGAGACTTCACTTATCAAGAAGGACAGAACATAGGTCAAAATTCTCTCCTCTGCCTGAGAGGATTTAAACCTGCATATCCCACCTCTGAAATTAATGCTCTAAACACCATGTTCTGAAATGCTTTATGGTCCCGCAGAAAGTGTGGTAGAGTGGGGAAACACAGGGCTCACAAAACACAGTCAACTTTTTTCTTCCAAAAACCTCAAATTCATCCAATAATGATTTAAGCACCCATCTTCCCTCCTACAACTTGAACCAAACCCCTCTTTAATTACTAATTAAACAAACTTCCACCAACTCTATTTTGTGATGCAGGTAACACACAGGCAAATTGACAATAGATTTTAAAGTACCTCAGCCTGTGATTCTTCTTCCAGCATAGTCTTATTCTTTATCATGTGGATGACCCATCTTTATTCTGTGGGCTTGGGTTATGGTTTAGGTCACTCAGGAAGATATTAGAACCTGTAAATAGAAAGACATAGTGGGAACACAGGAAAATATATATTGCAAAGAGAAATATAACCAATATTTGCAAAGTGATGCCAGATTAGGTTAGTCACAACCACAGTTTGCACACAGAACAATCTGGTTTCAATGTACATGTGTATCTGAAGAAGGAATATGTATGTTTGAAAGTAAACAGCATGGGGACAACTGTTTAATATCTTTTATCAAGCTCAGTGTTCATGTACATTTTAGATAGTCTCGCCCAGGGACCCCCAAACATAGCCCTTTCAACATGCCAGGTGGATCTGCAGCAGATGCCCTGTACAGAAGGCAGCTGTGCAAGAGCCTCGCTCACTGTGACAGCGGTGACAGACTTTGCCCAGGATGGAAACCGCGTCAGTTATATCAGAGCTGAGCCAGTCAAAAGCAGTGATCTCTTCTGGAGGGCTTACACACCAAAGGATGTAAAGGTTGGTTATTAAATTAAGTTGGGGAAAAAAATGGCAAACTTAAGCAGAAGTTTTGCTGAGAGGAGATGGAAAAGTACAACAAAAATCTTTCACGTTTGGGGATAATTGTTAGCAGAGTAAGTCAGCACAGTGACCTAATGTGCCAAAAAAATAACACACAGAGCATTTTGTTTTAGCAGACTTGTGTTGTGTTTGGTTCCTAGTCAGCAAATCAGCAGGACCAACAGCTGGATAATACTTATCGTACACTTGAATGTACGTCCCTTAAGAGCAGGGAAAGCCTGTTTGGGGACTGAATGTTCCTTTACAAAGAGGTGAGGAAAACAACATCCAGGAGAAGGAGATATGCTGTGGAACTGAGAACAGGAAAGAAAAGCTGCCCTGCAAGGAAACTTACTTCCATTGGATAAGCTTTCCCAGCTATGCTTCACAACAAAGCTAATTCAGGTGATAGAGAGTCACTTAGTAATTAGAGAAGGACACAGAGAGTCAGGTCTCCTGTGTTCAATTTTCAACTCTACCAATAACTCATTGTGAGACCTCTTATGATACACTTAACCTCTCTGTGTCTCTGTTTATCCATGTATAAAATGGGCATAATAAAAATAATTAGAATTTATGAGCCAACCCTGCTTGTTTTATTTGCATTTACTTCAAAAGCCCTTTTCAAGTGACTGAGGCAAAGAGGACTTAGCCTAATGTTTGTGCAGTTCCTTGAGATTTGTAGAAGAGAGCTGTGATAGAAGTGTACAGTAATGTTTCTACGTGATGGAAGGAAAGGACCACTGTGCCAGAACGCACATTTCAGTTGGCTAAAAAACACAAAACCTGTAAACAGCTGCAAAGCCCAAATAAAAATATGTCAATGCCTCTCGTGCCACTAATGCCCAAAATTGCGGCCATGACTAAAGGTGGTAAAAATTGTGCTTCTTTTTTGTAGACCATGTCTGTTTGCTTTATGTGGGGAAAGTAGGGGCAGTTTAGACCTGCCTGAACTCGACCTGTCCCAAGACAATTTTCCAAGGACTGCAGGGGCCCAATCCTGCCTGGCCAAAGAATTCCCGTGCAGGAACTCCAGAGTTTTCCCATTTGCAGAGGCATGTCCCAAGTTGACAACCCAGGTTGTCTCATAGGATTGAGCCTGCGAAGCACTAGGATTGACAGAGGCCTGAATCAGAAAGACCAGTGAAGTGGATCAGTTGTGCTGGGACACAACCTGGCACAGCTGATCCCACTCCAAGGAGCTGGCAAATCCAATATATTTTCAGTACAAGCAAAGACACCTCTAATTAAATATCTGGTTCTCAGTTTTGGTCAAAACTTATGTCCAAACTTCAGGCTTTTAATAGTGTCACATCAGTGACTTTGGGGGAGTTACACTGAAATAAATTAGATCAAAATTTGGTCCAAAGGAACGGTACCTAAAAAGTACAATACACATGCATCTATTTTCTTGCCTCCCATATGTAATCTTACCTTAAATATTTTAAGTATTTTTCTTACATTAGTAATTGCAGCTAGTTCAATGCGATGCAATCAAGTCTCTATTAATTTTTGATGGCATTAAAACTTTTATTAAAACATGATAATCGAGAAAATGTAAAGTCCAATTCCCTATTTTAATAATAAATTGCATTTGATCCCAGTTAAGCAAGGTTGATCCTTGAGAAGAATAAAGAAACTACCTTACTTTTAATGTAACGTACAATAGCTCCTCAAAGCACAGCTGAGAAAAAAAAATCAGTGCAATGTATTAATCTCAAAATAGTCTTTGGTACTGCAGTAATCCTTGTATATTATACTGAGCAATTTGATAAAATCAACATGCGTGAAAAGATGGGTGCATTCACTAACTTGCAGCAGCAGGGTCACTGCATTCTCCATACTGATGAAGTAATTATGAAAAAAAAGAAAAGAAAAAGAAAGCCTAGGGGAAAAGTTGGGGTGCTTGTGGGGGAATGTTAGTTGGGATGTGGTGGTGGCACCTTTCCATCTTGGACGCAGTGAGGATGGTTCTAGAAACCCTGGAGTCAAGGGATCCTCAGTTGATAGCTTGGAATCAGTGGGAAGTTACTCTGCCATTTCAGAGTAACTGATCTTAGAATTTGGCTCTAATCTGCCTGGGAAATAAATTAATCACTGGAACTACATACCATAAAATTTAAGGTCACACCTGCGGACAGTTAGTGGCTCCTAAAATATGCTAATGATCCTTAATTATAGCATACCTTATGCCACACTTCCGACTTTGAAATTAGTGCAATTTAATGAGTATTCTAAACTCTTGCTAATTTCAGTGAAGGCTCTGCTTCTCCATGGACAAATTTAACAGGAAAATCGTCTCTTTTCACTAAACAAAAAAGAGAATGGCAGTCCATTAACTTAGGTGAAAATGATAGTACCTTGAACTCCCAGACTGTAGATAGTTACACTCAGTTGTTTGGAAAAGAATCCTATTCTGTACCAATTTTGCATCATGTTTTATAAGTTAGGTTTCAGTTTGTACTTGACACTTGAATGCTGCCCCTAATGTTTTGTGAAGGAAAATAATGAAGAAAAACTGCTGCATAGATTGCATTTATTACCTATTTCATTTTAACCAGGTTACAGTTCAAGACCTCCCAACAGGGAACTGCTACTCTTTCACTGATCCACACGTTACCACATTTGATGGACGGTGAGTACTCTAACTTGAAATCATTTGGCTCAATTACGGCAGTTTTCACTTCCTGAATGCAGTATTTATTTGATTTTACATTAGAATACCAAAGGATTGTTAGTAATTTGCTTGTAGTTATAAATGCAGTGAATCTATAAAAGTCACATCTCTTTTCTAAATG
This sequence comes from Caiman crocodilus, assembly GCA_030014935.1. Classification (NCBI taxonomy): domain Eukaryota; kingdom Metazoa; phylum Chordata; order Crocodylia; family Alligatoridae; genus Caiman; species Caiman crocodilus. The sequence continues at coordinate 14,174,432 of JAGPOW010003685.1, forward strand.
TCTACATTCCTGTTAATGAAAGGATGCAACACTATGTATTTTGTAGCTATAGAGCTTCAAAAACTGAGTAATTTTATGAAAACATAGGGTCAAATTTTACAACCCAATTAAGCACAGCATCTACTCACCTACACAGAGGTGAGTACACGGATGCACAGTTTCTTTTGCAAATCCTATAGGAGTGGGGATTCTTTGATGACTACATCAGATGTCACTCCAGAGGTCTAGTATCCTATCTGCCGGTCCTAGCTACAAGTACTACAAGCTGTGTAGGTTTGAATGCACTCCAGTCAGAACACAATCTTTGAAAATCCAAGCCATGCAGCATCAAAGGTAAAAGGCTTTTTCATCTGGGTTCATGGCAAAAAAATAGAGGCACTCTTAAGGATCCTCCATACACACATGCTCATGGATAGCTAGAATTATTTAAACCCTGCGTTCTTATATTAGTTTAGAAACTTATGTGCACAGTGTATTTTTCTAATACTTCTCATCCCTATCTTTTAAGCACTTAAGCCCAGACACTGTTATTTTCCATGTGAAAATAAGTAAAAAATGGCCATCCAACTTTTCTTTAAATCTCAAAATCAAATGAGCTTAGAATGAGAATGAGAAATGTACTCTCAAAAGACAATTTTTGGAAACTCATAAACCACAGAGAATTAGAACACGAGTACTTCTCAGCAATATACTACAGCATTATAATGAAAGCTCAGGAGATCCTAGAGTGAGAGGGTGTGATAGGGGGCTGTCACAAGGCTGGTTCAATCATTGGCCCACCCACCTGTCTAGGGCAGTCTGCACACCTGCTTCCCCTGCCATGCCTTTGATGTAACTTTGGAAGTAGTTGTTTACAAGGTGGGAGGCTGCTCATTTATTGCCCAATGCCAATGGCATAATACAACGGCTCCATCCAATCCCTACACCATGTCCCATGCCTCACAAAAGGCATCAGTAAATGACTCTAGCCTCATATCGGACCTCAGTGTATTCAGACCCTACCTGGATCCCTCCTGCTTAGGTGATCTAATCTCCTCCGTCATTCTGGGCTGGAAAACTCCCTAAGCCCTTTTCTTTCTCAGCAGTGGTCCCCTCCAGGACCTTTGCCCACACAGGCCCCGGCCTCCCCTTTATACCAGTCAGAACTCAAGGCCCCTGGATCTGGCCATCTCTCATGGTCCTTCACCTGGTCTGGTCCTGGCCCCAATATGGGCCAGTCGAGGTTACTCTGGGTGTTATTGAGCCATTCATTCTCCCATATGGTCCACCTTCTTGGGCCCCTCCAAGCACAGCCCACTTGATCACTAAGGCCAGTCTATGCACAGTCCTCCAGGCCAACTCATATGAACCCTACTCTACATGGCCTACTGCTTTCTCACTCACGCCCTCACTGGGGCTACTAGGCATTTTGTCCGTTGGGTCTCAGGTGTTTGGTGACATGCCTGGACCCCTTGTCTGTCTCCTCTATGGGGTAACCCAGCAGGTCATGGAGGCTGAGACTATACAGCACCCCGTACTTGCCTTTCACTAAGAAGGCACTTGTGTGGCATTTCTTAGGCACCACCCAACCCAGGCAGCCCCACCACACCATCCAACCCTAACAGGGTGTAGTTTTAGGTCATTCCCCCAAACCAGGAACTTCCTCCATCCTCATAGTTTCTACCCTTAACCTCCAAGTGTTCTGGGACCAGCAGTACTCTGTCCAGAAGATGTTTACACTTTGGCTCCCCAGTTGCAACTGCCAGCTCAGCTCTGAGGGTCTGCTTTTATACTAAGGCTGCCTAACTTGATCCTCAAATCCAGCAGCCCTCTTATGGTCATGTGACTGCCTCATAAAGCCTACTCACACCTGCTTGCTGCTTGACAGCCTGCTCAAACCTCTTAAAGTGGCAGTCACCAAAGGTACCTTGCCACTGAGAGGCTATAATAAATTACTGTTATGTTATTCAATAATCCATGAATTAAATTAACGCTATTAAGCCAGCTTTTACTTCAAGTTACACTTATGCAATTTCACTATTGATTTCAAGGAGGGATATTTCAGAGAATGTTTACAAATAATTGATTTTATGTAACCATCTTTGAGTTCATGGCAACTAAAAAGGAATATCCATATGTAGTATGACCTCAGAAGCACAGACTTTTGAAATGAAAAAGGCCCTATACCTCCCAGCTACCACAAAATTGTCCGGTCTGTCTTTAAATTGTCTTTCCAATAATCAAGTTATTTCACTAATATATTTTGTTCTTAGGACATTCTTCTTAATATTCAGCCAAGTGTCCGACCCTTAATTTCATGATCCTGTTACTCCTAGTTTTATTCCCCTTTATTATTGTAAATAATTTCTGTCTTTTGAATGCACCTGCTTCCCTATTAGCCATCAATGGTGCAAGATTTCTATTTATATATTCAGCTGTGTTAATATTTAAAATGATAAGACATGTGATGAACAATGTCTAATGTGATGCAGTATTTAAAGAAGAAGAGAGCAATCCTTGTTTGTCCCTTGATAGATAATGGCGTGCACTTGACAGGTACATGGTAAGGCTAAGTTAAGACCCTCTTGTTCATAAAAAGAACACGAGACTGAAGATGTGCAACAAGGAAAACACTATGCTCTAAAGAGTGAGTGGGCAGACAGCTCAGGGCAAGAAAAGTACACAAAAGTGCATTACCAAAATAATGCGGCATCAGAAGGACAGTCAAGGGCTGTGTCAGAAGGGATTACACACCGCTGGCAGTGAAAACAGGGAGGGAGGATAACTTAATATAGGCAAATTGTTATGTAATAAAAAACAGCAGGCTGACAGGATGAATGAGGCCACAGAACAACAGCTTTTGGAGACCACAAGAACTGTGGCCATTTGAAGTGGCCACTAAACATGAGCAGCTAAGCCAAGAAGATTTCACAGAAGGAACAGTAAGGATGAAAACTACTGCAAACTACTGCGCCCACCCCACACGGAAAAACACTGGAATACATAATGAATGTAATTAGCACACACAAGTAAATTCTAGAAGAGGGACAGGCAAAGTGTGGCCCACAGGCCAGATTGGGCCTATGGTGGACTCCATTTCCCAGCAGCCCCTGCTTGCGTTGCTGCAGCCAGTTTCCAGGCAGATCCCAGGAGTGGCAGAGCTGTGACAGCATGGGAACAGGGTTTCCATGGAGACAGGCCCAAGCAGTGCTGGCAAGCTGCATGGCTGGGTGGGAAGCAGCTGCGGGGCTGGGATCTTGTCGTGGTGACAGCATGGTCCAGAGCTGGGGCAGAGCCGCAGTCTACAAATTGCAGCTCTGCCCTGAACCATGCTGTCAATGCTGCAAGATCCCAGCCCCAAAGCATCTCCCCAAACTGCCATGCACCCTGTCAGTGCTGCTGGGGTCGGTATCTGTAGAAACCTTGGCCCCATGCTGTCAGGGCTCTGCTCCTTGCGGGGGGTCTCCATGAAAACAGACTGCAGCAATACAAACAGGGGATGCTGGGAAATGGAATTTGGACTCCAACTGGATCCATCATTTTGCCCACCCCATCCTAGAAAACCAAAGAGGATGTCAGCAAAGGGCCAGACCAGGAATCATTACTACATCAGTTGTAACCTCAATTAATTCTGACAAAATGATTTTTCTCGTTGAAAAGCTCTTCTGTTTTCAGCTCTGGTGAATAACATTTTTTTTTTAAATGATTATTTTATGATTGCTTACTTCTTTTTGTAATAAACTTCTACAGGTGAGTAATAGCCACACAGTAACTTGTAATCTGATGAATTTACCATATTTCACCTCATATAATGTGCTGTGACACTATGAATTATCTACTTTATTCCTTGCATGATAGTTTGTTCTCTCTATACAACTTTTTGAAAATATATTTGTACAGAAGCATTTACTTTAAAATTCTTGTATTCATTTGACAAAGAAAGTGACTAATAAGCAGAAAAAGCAACATATTTTGAAGTACAAGATCTACTTTATTGGTGTATGTTGGTACACAGAATTGCAATAGCATTAGTTATACTGGCCAATGCTTTTATTAAAAAAAATACTCTGAAAGAACTATTCCTTTTACAGTAAAATGTCTTTTAAGTGAAACAAATAGGATAGCCTGGCAAAGAGAAAGTGTAGGCTTCATTATTACTTATGATACATTATAAATACAAAAGCCTTTCTCGTGCTAAATTGTAGATTCCCAAAAATAAAAGATTGGTTTCTGCTGAACAGCTAACTCTTTTATGGTAATATCAAAAAAGTATACAACTGTTTGGATAATTTATATATAATTAATCTCATTTTGCATTTGACCTTGAAAAGAAGATTTTGGACCTCTTAAATTAAATTTATGTGGATGCACTGGGTAACAGTACAGCTCTGTCCTAGTGCCTATAATAGGATGATCCCAAGTGGTGGATAGTGGAATGACCTTCAGGGAAAGCTAGGTGTAAAATACGCTGGGGAAACCCCGATGAATAAGCAGTCGCAGACCAAGCAATGTCAACACCACTAGGTGGCGAGGACAGCAGATGACAATGCTTTGCCTTCTAAAAAGCCACATATATCCTTTGACAGTGCTGTGACAGGCTGAGTACAGATCAACACTATAATAAGCTTGCCCAGCCCCCAGCCATGGATCTACAAGTCCTCAGTGGTGGAGAAGGCAGAAGATACTAGATTCAACAGCTGCAAAGGTGGATGAAAGCTGCAGCAGAGTGATATTCCCAATTGTCTTGGTCTCCTTGCCATTGGATCAAGGTCTCATTCTGTCAAGAGCCATATGGAAGCTTCTCCATGATAAAGAAGTCACACACAGGTGTCTTCCATGAAAACAGCTATTCCAGCATATTCCTCAAACCCTCTGGTGACCAGATAATGGTGACAAGCAGCCATGTACTGGGAACAACACTAGTGGTGAGAGGCACTGAATGCTGGGAACAAGATAAACCTCTTTACATGGCCTTTGACTTCATGAAAGCTTTTGACTGTCAGCCAAAAAGTATTGCGGAGGATCTTTTTGAAGTATGGATGCCTACCAAAATTTGTCACTATCCTCTGCCTGCTCTGTGATGGTATACAAGTGGTGGTTTTCAGTAATGGATCTATCACAAATCCCTGTGAGATTAAAATGGGAGTCAAGCAAGGCTGTGTCATTACTCCAACATTCTTCTCAATATTCCTTGCTGCAATGCTACATCTCACCACCAACAAGCCTGAGTGGAGCTAAATTACCAAATGGATAGTAAACTGTTTAATCCCAGCCAACTCCAAGCCAAAACCAAGACCACCCTGACCTCAATCACTGAGCTCCTGTACACTGATGATACTCTAGTGTAATCTTACTTGGAAGCAGACCTTCAGGCAATTGTTGACATCTTTAGTGAGGCATACAAGAAAATGGGACTGACATTTAACATTCAGAAGACTAAGGTTCTCCACCAACAAGGTCCTAATGAACAGTTCCCAGCTTGGGCAATCCAGATCCACAGTGAGACTCTGAAGAACACTGAGTATTTCCCATACCTTGGAAGCCATCTCTTGAAGAAGGCTGACATTGACAAAGAAATCCGACATCTCCTCAAATGTGCAAGTACAGCATTTGGATGCCTGAAGAAAGAGCTATCTGAAGATCACAACGTCTGATCTAAAACCAAGCTCATGGTTTATCAAGCAGTCATGATCCCCACCTTGGTCTACAGCTCTGAGACATGGACAATGTATAGGAGACATCTAAAGCTGTTGGAGAAGTACCATTAGCATTACTTGCAGATGATCTTCCGAATCCAGTGGGAAAACAGACATGGCAACATTAACATCCTCCTGCAAGCAAAGTATTAAGGTGATGATCATCCAACATCAACTTTATTGGGCCTGCCATGTCATCTGGATGTCCAACTCCAGACTCTCAAAGCAAGTTTTATTCTCCTAGCTCAGTCAAGGTGTATGCTCAGGAGGTGAACAGATAAAGCACTTCAGGGAGATCTTCAAGGCCAAGTTAAGAAAAGAAAAAACACAACATCAATGTCAACTATGGGAAACTATCGCCTGACCACCCCAAATGGAGGAAGAGTCTGTTGCAGGGAACTTTTCAACCAGAAAATCATTTTGTCAGAATTATTGCAGGTTACAACTGTTATAGTAATGATCCAAAGCAGTAATGATTCCTGGCCTGACCCTTTGCTCTCATCTTTTTTGGCCTTATAGGACAGGGATGGGTAAAACAGTGGATCCAGCTGGCAGCTAGCCTTCACCTCCCAGTAGCCCCTGCTTGTGTCGCTGTGGCCAGTTTCCATGGAAATCCCAGGAGCAGAACAGGCATGACAGCGCAGAGCCAGTGTTTCCATGGGGACCAGCCCCAGCAACACTAGCAGGGCATGCAGCTGGGCAGGGAGCTGCTCTGAAGCTGGGGCTGGGATGTTGCAGCATCGACAGCATGAAACCTCATGCCAACAACAGGAGATGGAAAACTGGAAGCAACAGAAAGAGCATGTTCTGGATCAAATCAAGAATCCAGCACTGACTGCCCACCCCACGCAGAAACACGTCTGATCTGCAGTAGAATTTGCTGATCACAGATAGGCCTCATTAGCCAGATAAGGCAATCACTGAAAAAATCATCCTCGACTGTGAGGGACTGCCGAAGAAGAGGTATCAGAACTGACTAGGAGAGAATGTCATCACTTCATACAATGATAAAGTGACTGGACTTATGTAGGGAAGTAAGTTAAAATGCCTTTGCTAGGGGATAAAGAGAAAAGAGCCTATAGATTAGTCAGAGGAATATCTGGCTACTGTTCCAGACAATCAGCTCCATGGTCTGTCTGCAAGAACCGGGGCACAACGGGTTCCCTTTAGTATAGCTCAAGTGGCTGCTGTGTCTGCGCACATGCTCATATAGCTCTGGATAAATTTCATCCTGAATCACCTAGGATCCAGCAAGCCAGATGGATCCTTTACCTTTACAAGGAGAGCTGTGGACCCTGGCTCTATGAGAAGCCATCTTGTTGCAAGAGCCTATTTTAAAACAAGAAGCCTCTTTCATGACCAGAGCCTTCCTAACTCACAAATGAATTATTTTCCATCCAGGTTCTAAACCTTTTGTTTTCATAGGCTCTAATCCTCTGATAACACTGCACAGTCACTAGCTCAAATAATCCTAAGGCGAGGTGCCTATTTGACAAGAACTTGGGTGAGGTGACAGTTACGTTTGCTTTCTCTGCAATTAAACACAGCAAGAAATGGGATTTCATTCAAAGCCAAAATTTTTGGAGTTGTCATTGATGACACCCAAATAATCTAATTGGTACTGCAGTGATTATCTTAGAAATGTGTCTCCTGCATACCACGTGCTCAGAGCTGGGGCATGGAGCTATGTGCCACCCAGGAATTAGAATTTTTTTTGGAGACATTCTATTCTACCCAATTTATCATTTAAATCATCTGACCATTTCTCTTTAGCAAAATTCCTAATATTGAAAATAAAATGTGTATATTCTCTCTTTGGAATATATCCTTCGCTAAACTGTCTAGGGCACAGAAGTAGTATAAAACACCTCTCACTGGCAAGGAAAGAAGCAATCCTATGTATATGTAAGCAGGTTAATCATTAGGAATGCTCTCCCTGGCTGAACTTTTGGAAGCAGTAACAGCAGCAATAAAATAAATTTAATAGGCAGATGGAGAAGGTGAGAATAGCAAAAGAATAGAAAATGTGTGCAGCAATATCCTTAGAGATGTATAACTAGGGGTGCAACAGAAGGGGGGGTGGCCAGTACACCAGCCCTGGGTGCCAATCCTAGGAGGGGGTCCAACAAGACCAACGGCTGTGCTGTTAGCATTGCTGATCTTGTGCTGGAGCAGTCACTGCTGCTGCCCTGTGTACAGCCACCACCTAGGGCACTCAGTATAGCAGCAGTAAAGTACAGTAGCCCACTGTAGCAAGGTCAGGTTAATAGATAAAATGCATGCAGGGGGATTACCTTATCCTTTTGGATGAGAAACCCCCCCCTCCCTTTTCCTATGCCCCCCACTCTGTTTAATTCCACAGAGGTTATGAACTATTACAGCCCTAAACTACCAACCCTTGCTCTTTAGCTCTGAGAGTTTCTTGTTCAATTTCCCTTGTGCCGGCCCAGAGGTGATCACAATTAAAATTTTATGAGTTATCTGATTAAATTCAATACTTCATTCAAGCAATTCAAATTCAGATAACATTTCCATTTTAAAATGAAGACATTTTGCAAACCTGACATATTACATAGTCCATGGGCATGACTTAAGGACTTTCAGTGACTTTACTGAGAAGCTGAATGGGCCCATAGTCTATGCTCATTATTAAATTAAATGTTATCTTTATCATGAATTACAGGCACATGCATGTGTTAACACAGTCCTGTACGTTTACAAGAGAGACCAGAAGATGATGTAACCCTACCTTTTCCATGACCCCTTCCTCCAAAATGCCTCCAGATGAACAGAGCTGTTTGAAGAAAACTGTATAATTCTGACTGTATTTTATGGCACCTCCTTTTCCCACCTGTGGGAAAGTTCCCAAAGGGGTTAGCACTTGACACTGACTGAGGTTATGCTTCTCTATGCTCTCTTTATTTTTAATAGGATGTTTGCAACATTTTTAACAGTATGTTTTAGTTTTTATTGAGGTGATTGGAAAAGAGAAGACATCCACTGATAGTGTTTGCTCATTATAGCCAACATTTTTGACTTTTTCAAAAGGAAGTAAAAAAGCAATGCACTTTTTTATAGGAATAAACAGGTGAACTCCATATTTCTGTGGTATTTAATTGGGAAAAGAAAAAACCTCCTGGTATATATATATGAATGAAGAAACCTTATTCTGGTTTCAGCAGGTATGCAGAAAAGCCTATTTGCTTCTCTGGAATAGCAGAAAAATAAAAAATGAATTAAGAAAGAAAACAGTAAACAGAATGCTTTTCTTAAAACTTCCTGTTTTTGGTTTTCATTGTTTGAAATTATTTTCACATTTTCCTTACATCGTAGTAAATAGTCAGAGAAAAAGAAAAATATGAGTTTATTTTCTATTGAATGAAATTTCCTAAAAAAATCCCCTGTATTTTAAAAATAAATGTAGCTGCTTAAAAGGAAGCTGTTTCTAAGCATGGCAGGCAACTGGCCCACAGAAGGAAATCCCTCAATAACTCCATAAATCATGCAACTACTCTTTCTTCTAGTTATACCCCTAAAGTTTTTGGAGTAAAATGCAGACTAACAGTAATAAGTGATTAAAAGGTTAGAAAAAGCAGGTATTTGGGAAGTGAAAAAGGATCCCTTGTAAGCCCTGTAGTCACTACTCAAGCAAAATTCACTGTTCAGTCTACAGGAATCTTGCCTGAATAACACAAATTGGGTATCAAGTACAGAATTAATCCCACAGTGAATTCAGATGGAATGAAACTCTATTTGTAACAGACTAGAGTGAAAGGTCCAAATTGTTTGATGCTGCGATGTACCAATTGCAAATCCAGTTATACTGAAACTTATGTTATAGTGAAGTTGTTCTGAAAGGGGGGAAATGATTTCACTTTACCAGACGTCCAATTGAATCTTAATTTTTCATATGAAATATTCACCTAGCCACAGTCAGCCTTGTAAAAATGTAGTGATTAGTCACAGAAGGTGTTATTTGAGCACTGATTTTGCTTTGAAGAATATCATGCTGTAAAGCATCCAGTTAGAACCAAAACATATTTATTAAGGCCTGGAGGCAGGGATTTTTTCCCCATTTGCTTTTATCAAATGTTTATCCTTTTTATCCATGCCCGTTGCCATAGCAGCCACTCTTAGCTACCAGCTTCTCACATGAATTCCTGTACACTTCCAGCTAATAACTCTAGTGGTGTTAGCTTGCTTCTGGTACTGAATCAATGCTTCCCCATGCGTTGATTTTCTTTCTCTTCCAAGGCCACCACCATGCTGTCCTAATTAAGGCGTGTTGTTATTAGAGGACAAACAAACAGTCATCATAGGTGTATACCCTGGGTCTCAAAATCCTGTTTCTGTTTATTGTTGCTTAGGCGTTATGATAATTATAAAATTGGAACCTTCACTTTGTCCAAGAGCCTGGCCCGTGTGTTTGAGGTACATGTCCGTCAGTGGGACTGTGGAAGTCACCATCATGCTGTTGCCTGCAACTGCGGCGTAGCTGCGCGGGAAGCTAATGACATCATTGTTCTGGATATGTGTAATGGCCAGTTTCACGAAACCAGACCTCAGCTATCCATTAAAAGCACTGAAGCATCACCACACGTCAAAATCCTGAAGTCGTATGGAGAGAGAAAAATTACTGTAGGTGGATCTTCACTTTTCTTTTCTTTTCTTTTGAAAATGTTGATTTCCCTGTCATGTATTATTAGTGTATAATCCCTGTCTCCCCATAGCCATAAGGGTACTCACAGAAAAAAAAAATATCAGCCTAAGGGAAAGTACTAGTTAAAGAGTTAATTTAACCATATGTACAACAGGACAAAACAATACTGCTCAGACACATACCTAAGACAAAACTAATATTTATTACTTGTATCACAGTGATACAAAAGACAACTGCCTTCCCCTTTTCCCATCCTTTCCGCTGAACACTTTTCACACGTACAACAAAGATTCTGAAAAATCTGAAGTCAAAGCTGAAAAGCTCATAATCAAAGAGCTAATTGAGTAACTTTGAGGGGACTGCATTGTGTTGGGTAGATCTTCTCATGTAGACAGGTGTAGTAGAGACCAAAAAGTAGGTAATAGTGATGATCATACTAAGCAGTGATCATAGATTATTTCCGTATATTCTTTAAACACATTCAATATGGCCCTGAAATGGACTTCCCTTAGCAAGAATACTTGCTGGAAAAGGGGATAGGCATAAATATACTCTCCAGTCTGCACTGAGTAGCTTTTATCCATGTTACAGATCTGTAATCTTTAGTGTGTTCCTTATAGTCACTAGAAGAGCAAGTTCAGGCAGTATTAGAGAGCTGCCTGGAGGATAAGTGCCATAGTAGGGATCTAGGAAAATAATTTAGTATTAAGGCTGCATTGTCAATATTTCTTCCAGAAAATATTTTGGGTGAGAAGAGAGCCATAAGAAGCCAAAATTACATCAGGGAATTTTTTGTTTGGCTTTCATCTGGAGCAGTTCTTGATAACATAGCAACTGAAAGTTTTTAATTACACAAATGGAAGCAAAAGCAGGAAAACAGCTTTTATTTCATTTTACAACTGAGTACAGTATCCCTGATTTTAGCTGGAAAAATCTTTATTAAAAACATAAAAGATATTATGATACCTGTGCAAGTCACTTCCTTTGACTTCTGGAATAGAGCTACATTATTCAATGGGGTATCCCATTGATTCCACTGGAGTTTAAAATCAAATGGAGTTTGGACCCATGGCACACAAGTTAGAGAACAATTTAGTTCAAATATTGCAGAACACTACAAGCATATACAATTATGATATCCTTGAAAGGGATTTAAACAAAGGTTGTGTACAAACTGCCTCAATACAGCACTAGGAGAGAATGTTAGCACCCAGATACCTGAAATTGCACTAAGGTGACTACACTATTTCCAGTTCAGAATATATTGCACATGGATTACATGTGCATATAATTATGGCAATCCCCAATAGTCTGGAGGAGTATAGACATGCCCAAGAAAGCTGTTAACAGCTTCAAGGAGGTTCAAGGAGGTAACTAGCATAGAAGCTTTGATTAACAGCTGCCCTGGACACAAATTAAAAATTAAGGAAATATTAATTTACAAGCAAGATTCTAGTATTGCAGGTCATTTTATCATTTAGTTGTGTAACACTAAGAAAATAAACTTCTTAAACATGTCTTTCCTTTTTAATTACTTTTCTATGAATGTAAGAGACTAACGAGGGATGGTTTAACCAACCTAGGCATGGATTAACTAAACCCTGTCCATTTTACTCAACAGAATAAATTTGAGTTACTCAAACAGGTTTGCTATACGGACACTGCGCAAACACTCTCCTGCCATTCATTAGTTTGTGTCAACCTTAATCTGCTGCGCCCCATTATAATGTAGTTCGGGCCTCTCTTGTGCCCTACTCCTTAATAACTTCTATAAATGACTTCAAGGGGGGAAAAACAGCACTTTAAGGAGAAAAGAAATCATGAGCCAAACTATGAGCTGATTATGTGATGTCGATAATTTCCACTATTGGCTAAGGCCACAATTTGCAAAAGTGAGTACTGATTTTAGGTACTGAGCTTGAAATGCATTGCACCGGAGTCTCAGAAATACTGAGCATCCACAATACCATTGGAAACTAGGAGGAGCTGCAAGGGCTCAGTATGTCTGAAGAACCAAACCCAACATCTATCTACTTGAGTATCACAGGACACAGTCACTTAAAGCTCACTCTTGTATCTTCTGAAACTATAACTATAAGGCTATAAACAAAAGTCTCCAAATGAAGCGGATGAGCTGTGCCACTTCATTGGTTAAACCAGACATTGCCTGTTGTCCTATGGGGTTGGGCCCCCACTGCTGCCAGGGTTTCAGAGGCCTAATTCTGTAAGGCAGCAGTCAGGGCATGTCTCTGCAAAACGGTAAAGACAGCATTCCCCACTTGAAAAAGTGTGCCCACGGATTGTGATTCAGGTCATACCTCTGCAAATGGAGAAATCTAGGCAGGCGCTCCTGCAGGGAAATTCCCGAGGCCCACCAGATCAGGTTTCTGAAGCTCTAGAAGCACCTGTCCAGGGTTGCTGGAGAGCAGTCAGCTCCAGGTTGCCTGTGCTCTCCTGCTTTGAGACAAGGTCCACAACCTCTACGTGAAATGAAAGCCTTTGTCTTTGGTCACAGCCAGAAATTTGGGCATTTGTGACATGAGAAGAACATGGGGGCCTGTTTATTTTCGCTGTGCTGCCATAAAAAAAAAAAATTATGCTGGCACAAAGGTGACATCTATTTGCAGCCTGAGCCAAATTTCTGATGACTAGAGTCAGAATTTGAACCCAGATTTCTGACACCGAAAAGTAAGTTTAATAGTTTTTTTTTCACAGACCTAGAAGTTTTGCATGAATAATAAATGTACCAATAAATGCAATATTTGGAGTGGGTGTAGGAGGGTGAGAATGATAACTTGTCATAGTCTTGATCGAAAAAGAGATAAAAATCAGAAAAGTCAAAATATTTAATCTCAACATCTTTGTTTCTAAAACGTGTTTGGATTGAAACGGGCCTATGCTTAACCAAGGGAGGTGAGAAGGGTTCAGTAATGGAAAAGCAAGAGAACATGTTTATCTTACCTCAAACGAAGCATTTGGCTTGGTGTAAAGCAACATTTTGCATTTTTTTCCTTTAACCAAGGGAAAAGAAAAAAACAAAAAAACTTATTTTGGGTCACCTCGAGCCGGCTTTATATTTTTTTAATTTTCAGTTCAGCCACCAACCTGAAAAGCCCCTTCTTTGCACAGCCTTCTTTTATTCCTTTGAAGCCTCAAGATTTTTTTCTTAAAGGTCAACATAAGCCTGCCACCAGTTCTTTAATGAGAAAATTGCTTTATCCACTTTAAAACACCACATTTTCTGTGTAATCTAGCCCTGGAAATGAAACGATTTTTCAGAGAGAAGGAAGCTGTTTTTCGGCCTGGCAATTTATCTAAAAGAAACAATTTCTGCAGCAAAGATACAAGGGTGGTCTTATTGTCATGGTGGCTGCTTCAAAAATTAGCTTATTGGTGGGGAAACGTCAGTGAATATATAATTATTAATTTTAAAAGAAAGCACTTGTGTGGATGTACATGATGCCATCAGGTATTAATACCAAAAAAAAAAGACCGCATCTAAACAATCCGGTGAATAAACATTGACAGCGTGTCTGCGGGACTTATAATTACCATTAAAGTAGCCAGCTTCCTTTGTTTATCAGAGGGAACGCTATTTTATTACAAAAGAAGCTTGCTAATAGATTCATTTCACTGGGTTTTTCTGCTTCTTCAGATCATGTTCCCCTCAGGAGCGTTTGTTCGAGCTGATGTAAGTGAGTGGGGAATGAGTTTGACAGTGAGGGCACCAAGCATCGATTTTAACAGCACCAGAGGTTTGTGTGGCATCTTTGACGGGAACCGTCATAATGACTTCCATAATGCCAGTGGGAGTCCTTTACTATCACAACAGAGAAACACGCCTGAGGAAGACTTCATAGAAGAGTGGAGGTACAAAGCTGGAGGATCCCAAACCTGAGCGATGTACTGTAATATCATTTTAAGGGGTGTTGAAACATTTACTTCATTACATAGCCTTTTAATGACCTGAGAAAGAGCTCTGCCTAATTTACCAAGGGAGACCCAGAGGCCCATTATCACTCCTAAACAGCAAGATAGCATATTTTTCAGCCTGTATAATGCACACAAGCAGCAATGTTACCGAGAGAATTTTTTTTTCCATCCACAAGTGATGTCAGGTTAACAGCTGCTTTAAGATCCCACTCAGCTGTTAAGAATATGCCGTTCACACCCACAGTGGAAAATGACAATGGGGATTAATTAGGGCCATTTCTCTTTGTCTTTTATTCTTGAACACTAATTAAAATATGTGACTATAGATTAAATGTTACATTTTGACAATGTGTGGCACTGTATGTTGCTTGCTAAAAGGTTTATATCTAAGACAACTGGGCCTATGAAACACTTGCTTCCTAATACAGAACCAGACCCATTTACATATTAGGGAGACCCCATTTTCCTATATTTGAATTTCTGGGTCCAAATTCCCAAATACCAATATGGCGTAATGGATCTGGTCCCAGGTTATCCCAGGATGGGATTATTTTGCAGTGTTAGTCTGATTGCAGATAGATTGTCTTGCAGACAGCAGCATCTGTGACAGATGTGACAGCTGCTCTCACGAGATGCCTGCCAGCAACAATATTGCAAGGTCAGTTAATGTCATGAGATTCCACCACTTGGGGAAGAATTTGTGAGGTTTGGCACAGTTGAATCTGAGCCCCAAACCTGGTTCTACCTCCACTCTGTCCCCGGCTCTAATTGTGAGCCTGAATCTAGTCACTACATATCTGGCTCACCTCTACCGTAAATAAAACATCCTTTAGAACTATGGAATTTTAGAAAATGAACACGTATAATTTAAGTCTATTCAAGTTATGTAAAATAGGCTGAAGCTATTATTCATTTTAATTAACTGATGAGTTTATTGAGCTATAATTGCACAGCATAATTCCAGACAACCTAAAGAGACACAACTGCTTCCTTTATATTAACAAAAGAAAATCGTGGGTAAACTGTCACTGGATTTTCTCTGTTTCCGCAACTCAGAGGTACCTACTAGACCGTGGGTGTTACTCGGATATGAATAGGGAAGATTTCAAGAGGGGGCATGCTGAAATTCTTGAGCAGAGTCATTCCTAGCCTGTTTCTATTTTGGTTGTGGCTCAAATGTGAACATCCTGTCCCACCTTTTAGTCAAGATATTCAAAAGAGTAAAAAAGAGTAAAAATATGTGGAAAATTTGAAATTAAAACAATTACTCAAAGAGATATGCAAGAGATGCAAGGAAACTCCTTGTCCATTTGTCATGGGGAAAAAAGTTTTCAGCACTGGAGAGAGGTCTCATGCTGAGGAGAGGAAAATAAGAGTTCCTGTTGCCCGAGAGAATGAACACAGGGCTACACATGTAATTTTGCTGCAGCCTTTAAGTATGTAGAAATAAGGATTGAGAATCAAAGAACTGATCCAAAACCAGTGGAAATCAAGTAAAAAGCTCACTATATTTCCTAAGCTACTGAATCATATCCATGGAAAAATGGAAAAGTAGAGAGTGGTATCCCACGGGGTAATTTCCATGCTACTGTTTTGAATTCCATTTTAAATGACATCTAAAGCACACTCAACTTGAGGACTCACCAGCATCTGAAGCTAGGCAGAATGCACCATCTGGCCGTTGAGTACTTTCCCTGGGTGCCACCTCTTTCAAGCTGCTGTAGGGCCCAAAGTAGCATGGAGATGTTTTAAGCAGCTGCTTTCCAAGTAGTAACTTTAAGGAATAAAATAGTATCTAGCTAGTATCTAGACTAGTATTCCAAGTCTTTAAGTACTTATGTCCTTTTCTTGGAGCTGACCTAAAGTGAAATATATTATTTCATTCAGGATCACCACTATTTGATTTAGGATCTACCTGAGCTGTTGTTATGTATCCCAAGGGTGTCATGGTTCAGATGCTTCATGCCACCAGTTCTCTCCTATGGGCTGCTCTTTGCAGTCAGACATCTCCTGTAATGTGTCATGGCCTGGCACTCCCATGGACAACTGAAGTGGCTCAGCCATTAGGAGAGATTATGGCTCAAGATGAGATACGCAGCTGTACCTATGCTGAAGAACGAGGCATTAGTCAAGGCACCAAAACCCCCACCTACTGCCAGGTGGAAGGAGACTTTCAGAGATGAATGTGGCTTCAAACCAAAGCAAGACACCATGTTTTGATTTGAGAATGTCAAAAACCTTTGTTTTGTATTTTTCCCCCCAAAATTGTCAAAACACACACTTTTTTCCATTTCTGAATCACCATGTTTTTCAACTTTTAATCTGTGAGAAAAGTTTTGATAGTTCAACTTCTCGTCCTGATCTGGGATGAAAACAAATATTGAAATACAGGAACTTCCTGATGGATGGTAATTACATTTTTCAGCTGGCTCTAAAAATAATTGCCCTGGAATCCATGGTTTTTGTGAGGATTTCTAAGAAAGCAGACCTAATTCTACTGCATTAGTTAGTTGAGATGTCCTTACAATTTAGCTCATAATGGTACTCGTTCCCCTGAGACAGCTTCACTCCCTGGTGACACTACCATTCAGCAACAGGGCAAGTGACTGGTGTACCTCTATTGGAAGTTAAAGTTTCCATTGCACTTTTCAGAAAGGGCAGGAGGTCATTTCATTAGTCCCTCACTCAAGAAAACACCTTCATTTGTCCTAAACAGACTGAGAGCAAACGTGGGCTGCATACCGGCTGCAGCATTTGCTTGTTGTCATTCCAGTACCAATATCCTGCTCAGTAACTTTAATTTGTACAATTGAATGAGTATGAAAGCCTCTTTGTGAAATGAAATTTTATTCTGTTGTTCCTGCTCATTGTGAAAAAAGTTCCAGAGAAGCACTTGTATTTCTTACACTGAAGGGACATTCTTGAATAGGCTAAGACTGGTTCCTTCTGTCTCTACCACTCCAATAACTTTTAATGAAGTTTTACTATTGTATTAGTAGCCACAGTCATATGCACCACTTTTGCTGAACTGGATAAGCCAAGTAGCCCCTCACATGCTGTCATTTTCCTAAATTTCTATATTTTTATTTGGGAAACAAAAGCACAAACAAACAAACAAAAAACTGCAAGAAAATTTGATTTCTGTTGAGTTTTCAAGTCTGGCTGCACACAAAGTACCAGGAAGGTCTGGGCCTGAAGTCCATCATATATAACTGTAAAGTCCAAGTACTCTTATCATATAAACAACAAACCATTAAAAATCCCTTTCTCGTGAGACCTGGAGGCAAACATTATAATCATGGTTGCTTATTCAATAGTTGCTTATTTAAACTGAAATACTTTCACTACTGCTGGACTAAATTAAAAAAAGGAAATAGTCTTAGCCTATGTGACACCTTATATCATATCTAATATGATGCCACACATTTATGATCAAGTTGTGATCATGCTGTTGTGAGTGTCAGCAGAAAAGCTAAAATAAAAGCTCCTTTAGATTTTATTAAATCTAAAGTAAGCACATACACAAATGATTTTGAAAGCAATAACATTTTTAAGGCAAAAATCATGCTCTAAATGAGGAGAGAGAGGATGTAATAGTATGGTGCGCAAGGACTGTTAAATAAATGCAAGTGTTTAAAATGAACGTTTTGAGCCAAAAATACATCTTTGGTGCAACCTGCCAGGCTCCAGCTATGTTACATCAGGGATGACTCCAACACCTTATTTAAATGTACTTATGTAGAAAGATAACCGTTGCAGAAAAAATGTGCACCTTAAAAACATTCTGCAAACTGATTTAATGAATTTAGGCACTGATCCAGCAAAGCACTTCAGCATCTGCTAGTCCTAGCACTTAAGAACTGCAGTTCAGGGAGGGTTGTGAAATAGTGACTGGAGACCACCGAGACTATCCCTGCATCAACTAAAGCTTATTCCTCACTATTTTACTGAATGAGGAACTTATATATTCCCTAGTTTACACAAGAAAGCTTAGTTAATATTATATATCAGTTTGTTGAAAGTTTCACCTCCCCTTCATTGACTTGTCTTCTTTTTTTAAAACAGAATACCCCCAGGGAAGAGTTTATTTGACAGGATTCCAGCACCTTCTGAAGTAGAGAAAAGGAAAAATTACTGCAGGTGTCCGAAGGCATCCACCGCATCCCTGCACCTGGTAAACACGCTGAATACCTTCCAGAATTCTTTCCCTCCATCTCTGCGCTGCCATTACGATAATGTGGATTATACTTCTGCAATCCCATATCTAGATGTTACATCTGAATTTGTCACTCACCCAGAAATAGAATCTACTTTAAGAAGTGATGGGAAATTGTTGGCCAAGTTTTTTGATCCAAGATATCTGCCTATGTCAGTCAAAAAGCGAGATAGCCCTGAGGGCAGATTAAAACAATATGCACAACAAGTTTCCTTCAAAACCCCCCCAAACAATAGCTTTGTTAACTCCACTAAGCCAAAGGAAGTGCTAGAGAGAGCAAAAAGGGAAGAAGACTATTCTGAATACTCACCTTTTTATCCATTCCAAAGCCTGAGTCAAACAAACTCAGAAAGCTTTGCATATTTTTTTCCAGAGGATTACTTTGAAGGGATTCAGCCAAAAATCCAGGCAATGTGGCCTACTCCCAGTGGCCTAACCTCAACTAAAGCCTTGGAGATCTGTCAGCAGGTTCTTGCTAATTCTACTATTGGCTTGGTGTGTAATGACTTACTTGGAACACAGCTGGAGGAGGCAATTGATATGTGCCTGTTAGATTTACAGCTCAAGGATGACCTGGCATGGGAAGGTGCAATGATAGCATTTTTGGAAAATGAGTGTGAAAGAAGAGTGCTCGAAAACAGAAGCAAGCTGCTGCATGCAGAAAATGGGATGCCTGCTATCCAGGAAGAAATCCTCAGAGCTCTGAGGTGTCCTAGGTTCTGCAATGGGAATGGACAGTGCACTGAATGGGGATGCCAGTGCTTTGAAGACCACATTTCCTATGACTGTAGCATTGCCAAAAGTAAGTAAAAAATTCTGTTTGTTCCGACCCTGCCCATCTTCCTGTGGTATTAAAGTTATTAGGTGGAACATCTGCACGGAGTTGTTTGCTCTTCAAACAGCTTTCTCAGTAAGATATTTGATGAATTAGTAATCAGTTTTTGACCTTGAAGAGCTGATCAAAATATCTGGTTGGCTGGTCCTTCACTTTTTCGCCTCAGTAACTTTTTAAAAATGGATTTTACAAGCCCCTTAGCAAATTGGTTTTACAGAAGTGATTTTCTTTACATCTGATCTATCACCTGCATGCTGACAAACATACTGCTGACAAAAATGAGGGTCCTGCTAACCTTGCGGTCGATATACATGCTAGCACTGTATAGAGGGTTCTTTCTTCCTTATAACTAGAGAGTAAAATTTGTAAATGAGTTTTGAACATTACAAAAGTTGAAACAAGTCATAGGAATAAGTAATATTTTCAAAGTCAGAGGGTAGCAAAATCAGGCAAGGGACATCATCAAACCTCAGATATATTTAAAAGGCTTGTACCGACGTGGCTAAGCATTAACATACGTCTTTGGAATAATTTAGTCCTGAAGCCCAGTCCCAAAAGGACTTATGAACATACTTAGACTTATGGAAGAGTCTCTAATGGGTTTGCTTCTTACTTATGCCAACACAACCCAGGACGCATGAGAAACACTAGTGGCTAAAGTAAAGCACAAACATAAATGTTTATGTTCACTTTACAATAGAAATGCAAGTCCTGGTTCAAGTGAGACCTGAAGTTAACGCTTAAAATTAAGAATGTAATATTTAAGTGCTTCCATTAGCAGGAATGAGATTACTCCTGTTTTTCACAACAAGCTGGTGCAAACATACCTGTCACTGCCTTAGTTTCCCCTTCCCAAGTTAATAAAATGTCTATGATAGATGGTCTCTCACTTGCTAGGAATCTGGTTTATTACCGTAGAGGCAAACACCACAGATTTAATCCCCAGGCTTCCTACATAGTGCAAACCTTCATGCAGAGTTCTTAGCGGAAATATTCCTCTTAACGTACCCCTGCTCCTTGCAGGTCTCTCTTCCTACAAGCTCCGTCTAAGTCTGTTTCCCGGCTGCTTCCTCAAATAACCACAGGCAGAAGGCTGGTTTCTAATAACATGCTCTCTGTCGCACAACCCTTGTATACTGTCCCCACCTTACTGTGGGCCAGCTCACTTGTGACAACTTGGAGACAATTTCATAAATGGCTTGAATGACCTAGTTTTAGGTCTCACATGAATTCATTATATTAAGTACAAAATTAACATTCACACTTTTAACAATGTTTCTAACAAAACATAAAAATATCCTTTTCTGGGACCACTTTTCCCACTCACACTTTTCTCGGATTTGCAAGGTGACATTTCGTTTAGAAAGCAACACATGGCAGTTCTCTTCATTATAGTGTGCATATATTATTTTCTGTTCACTGAAATATCAAGTGCATTACAACTTGATATGGAAATCTTGTGCACCTTCTCCACTTAACAGCTGTATCCGTATGCAGTTGCTGCTTTCTATTCTACACATGGATGGGAGGGAGGGAAATGAACCATGCATAGTATTATGGATTAAAGCCGTTTTTGCAAGACTTCTCTGGAATTGCACCATACATTTCTCAGCTGAAACTAAGAACCTGGACAGCTTTCCTTCTCTCATTAATGTCTGCAAGGTGGTTCTGGAGCTATGGGCAAAAACAGGTTTAGAAGTGGAAAGAGCATCTACATTTTTATACAAGGACTTGTCTAGAACACATTAATGTGGACATCAGATGTACTAGGGTGTTTTCAGGTTATGTATAGAGAAGCTAGAGGCCAGTCACAAATATGAAGAAGGATCAAACTATAAGGAAGAGAAATTGCCAGAGTGAGCCACCAGCACATATTTTTCTCTTGAAGGGAAGAAAAACCCCTAAAACAAGCAGATGCACAAACATCCCTTCCAAAAGGTGCAGCTGACCCAAGGAACCTTTAACATTTGTTTTTCCAGTTTCTACAATCCTAGAGAGATTACATGCTGCCTCCTCATAAACAGCAAGTCATCACCTTAGACTCAAAACAAGTCGTCCACAGTATACCCCAACGCACGTACTTTCAAGAGCCGCTCACACACTTCAACAGATAAAAATAAGGATGAATAAACCCACAGTCTTACTAGGTTTGGTCCAAACAGTAACTACTAATAACTTGTTTCAGAAGTTGGATTCTTTCTAATTGCAAATTCTTTAACGGCAGACTGATCTTTTCCCTATTGCAACCCTGATCCTACAAGTAGGATTTCTGGAATGAGCGCCAGAAGTGTGTGGCATGGCAGCTTCTTTAATCTTGGTTTCCCTGCATGCCCCACAATCGCTGATTGGCAGAGGGGCCCTATTGCTTGCCGCTTACCACCTATGCCTGATGGCAGGGTGGCAAAGATTGCAGTTTGAAATATGCTGCTATTTTTGCCTCCCTACCATCAGGCACAGGGGGTGAGTGGTGGAGCCCCTCCACCAATCAGTGCAGGGGGGCCTAAAGGGGAAACTGTAAAATTAAAGAAGCACCAGAGATCCCTACCTACAACGTGATTCAAATCCCTGTGTCCCTATGGCAGTCTGCCGAACTGCCAGATGTCAGTACAAGGATTCCTATGAGGACTGCTATTTCTGAAACAATTATTTTTCAAGAATGTTTTTTCCATACAAATACTCAGATAAACAGGAATGCAGACATGGTTGAAACAACCAATGTTCGTATTTATAAAATAACTGTTCACGTACAGCTTGCTCTAAAGCTGAAATATTTCTGAAATCTGAAACTAAAGCAGTTTGAAAAATGTCATTCAAAACATCCCTTTTTGCTGTCATGTAAAAGGAAATTTCTATGTTGGTTAACTGTTGTCAGGTAACTTAACTTTCATTAAAAACTGAAAACCATCATTCACTCAGTTAACAGTTTCTGAAAAACAAAATCAACAGAAAATCATAGAATCACAGGGCTGGAAGAGACCTCAAAAGCCATCCATCCCTCTGTATGAATGTAGGGCTGCTACTCCTGAATTATCTATTACTACTGCTTTTCCAGCTTCCTCTTGAAAACCCCCAGTGAAGGAGATTTAACCACTTCCCTGGGCAGTCTAGTCCACTGCCTCACTGCTTCAACAGTAAGCAAGTTTTTCCTGGTAGTTTTGGCCACAAAAAATAATGAAGCATAAAGATATTGAGTTTTTTGCCAAAGGTAAGTAGGGATGTGGAGGTGGAGGTGGGGAATGTGTGAGTGTGGGTTCCCTGACTTCCCTCCCATATGGTCACAGTCCTCCCACCCCCCTGCCCGTAGCAGCAGCAGCAGCCATCAGGGTGTTCAGGGTCCACTACTGGCAGAGCACCCCCACAGCATGGCATGGCCTTAGCCACCTGGGACCTGGTGCCACCTGTGGCACATAGCATGGACCAAACCCAGCCCGGGGGCATGTGCCTTCAGTCAGGACCTGGTCTCTCTTGCTGTCATCTGGGGTCCGGGCACCACATATTGGGGCCATGTGCCCTCTGACTGGGTCAGATCCTGCCTCTGAGCACCCTGTACATAGTTGGGCTGGGCCCGCTCCATGGAGGCAAGACCTAGCCCAGGCCAACACCAAATGGCCCCTGCATGCATTGCCAGGACCCCGGGTGACATTAAAAGTGGCTCAGTCCTATGTGAAGGTGCACGCAACTGGCCAGACCAGGCCGGACCTGCACCATGTGGCACAGGTGGCTGGGGCCATGCCATGCCATAAGGGGCTCTGCCAGTAACAGGCCCCGACAGCCCTGACAACCTCTGCTGCTGCAGGGAGGGGTGAGGGCTATGTGCCATGCAGGTGGGTGGGTGAGGGTCCCAGTGGCAGGGAACCCACCCCTCTCAAGCAGTCCCCCACACCCACAAACCCCACACTTCCAAGCCACCCCCACAAACCTCCCACCCACATACCCAGCCACAAACCCCACACTCTCCCAACTTCTGCACGTGCCCTATACTGCATATCAAAGATGTAGTCTGGCATGCTGTATGTCAATGCACAGGGTGCCATCTGTCTAAAAAGACTAAGAATCTACCTCAGTGGGATGTCTACATGAGATGCTATGTCACCATAATAACAACAATGTAGCATCAGCGAGCATGAATTGTGATGCTGACACTACTGTGCAGTAGCAATGAGCTACTGTGCAGTTATGTCAAAAATTACCTGTGTGCTGCCAGGACTGCACAGTACCAGCAGTTACTGCATAGTCATTTGGTACTTGGTAAAGCAATCAGCAAATAGCTCATTGCTACTGTGCAGTAGTGTCAGTGTCATGGTTCATGCTCATCAATGCTACATTGCCATAACTATGGCAACATAACATCTCATGTAGATGTGCCCACTGAGATGGAGTCTTAGACAGATGGCATCCTGTGTATTGACATACAGCATGCCAGACTACACTTTTGATGCATTTAGGGGTAGCTGAAATTATTAGCAAGTACTAAATGACTGAGCAGTAACAACTCTATAGTTGGGTGCTCATTTAGACATGCCCAGTGTAATGTTTGGATTTGACAAAATATATGACCCCAGTCACCTGGGACCCAGCACCACCTGCACCATTGTGCAGGCCCGGCCTGGCCTGGCCCAGCCCACCCCGGCCCAGTTGCATGCACCTTCACGCAGGACCAGGCCACCCTGCTGTCACCCCAGGCCCTGGTAGAAGTTAAGTGGAAGGCATTCCAAGGTGACTCTTTAAAGGTGCCAAATGAGTTAGTGTTAAAAGTGCCACCCTGCTCTACCTTCTTTCTGAATATAAGAATAGCCACATTTTCAGATAATTTATTTTTGAGTAGCAGGTGCAGACATGTAGCATTCTGGTCAATGTGTACCCCACAAATTTCAAAGAGACCACCTAATTATAGGGTAAAAGCCTGAAGGTCATAGAATAGGACATCAAAGAATATGACCAGGACAACTACTTTCTTCCAGATTCATAAAACAATACAAGAACATACTTTGAGGAAATATGAAGGAAGACATTGCCCATTTTCTTAAACTCAGATAAGTACAAGAAAGAGCACATCTAAAGGGGATTGAAAATAACTGAGTCTGAGGCTTCTTGGTCTTTATAGTGTTGCAAGTCCTGACACCAATGATTAACTTTTCACAGAAGTACTTGATAGACAAAAGGGAAAATCCTGATACCACCACAACTTATACATCCATCAATGCAAGGTGATGCAAGGTGTGGTACACACAACATTGGAGCTAGAGTGAAGAATAATGGGGCTAGTGGTGCTGATGTAACTTATATTGGTATGTTGGTTACCAAAGAAAATTGCTATTGGTACCAATTGACCACAAAATTGCTATTGGTACCAATGGAACACAAAAATTACTGCTGGTACTAACCAATTGGAAGTATTATAATCAACAGTGAAAGAGAAAAAGCTGAAGCATCAATCAGTTGAATGCACCTATGCAATACACCAGCTCCAGTACCACAGTCCTTCCAAACTCCTGCAATTCCTACTCCTCAGAACAATGATATTAGACCGCTAATGCAAGACTGCCATTTCCCTGACTGATGCTCCCATTTTCCAGAAAGTTTGTTTTTTGTTTGTTTATTTGTTTGGGGGTTTATTTTTCCATTCTAAGTTTTTGGTCATTAAAAAACAGAAGCTGCAGCTTTGGATGAGGCAGCCGTAGAGAAGGTAGATTTTTAGCTACTAGAGTAGTGATTCCCAAATGATATGCTGCAGCACACTAGTGTGCCACAAAACTCCATTAGGCATGCATGTTCCCTTCCCTCATCTGGCACCCTGCACCTGCCCCAACTACTGCAGCAGCACCTGCAGCTACTCTTCAGGGTGCTGCTACCACTGCTGCTGCCTTCCCTTCCCCATCCCCAGACAGCTCCTAGGCGTGCCCTGACTATGCTCCATGTAATGTGATTTGCCGCAAATGATGGGCAGGTCAGCAGACACACACACAGAGCTGCACTTTCCAGCCCAACTCATCACCTCTGCTCCTCCCATGCTCCTGGGCCTAGCAGGAGGGGCCACAAGGGTGGTCACTGAGGTCTGAGACCCTGCAGGAGCAGCCTCAGCAACAGGGGCTGAGGTCTGGGCTCCAGAGGGGCCACACAAGGGAAAAAGCAGAACACAGGATGAGGTCCTGCCCCTACCACCCGTAAGTGGACCAGGTAGATCATTTCATGTTGTTGGGTTTTTGGTTGTAGCCGTGTTTGTCTAAGGACATAGGCAAGCAAGGTTCTTTGAGTAGATGTGGTATCTTTTATTAGACCAACTGAGTAGTTGGAAAAAAGTTATTTGCATAAGACAAATAAGAAGTCGCTGCTGTTTTGAGATTCCAAAAAACTAGAGAAGCTAACGGTGTGGCAGGATGTCAGTGAAAATGTAAATAGGTAGAAATTAGAAAGACAAAAAGTAAAGCATGGAGGTAAAGTAAAGGAGGAGGGGGAAGGGGAAGAGATCAGGGGGTGCAAAAAAGAAAAATATGGCTGAAGGGAGCCATTACAGTGATAGAATGCAAGGTAGAGAAGAGGCTGTCAGTTAAAAGGGAAATAGTAGATCAGAAAAACAGGACAGAAAGAAGTTCAAAGTGTGAGAGAATATAGTGAAAATATAAATAGGTAAAAAGGAGAAACAAAAGGTGAAGCAGGGGATAGCAGGGGAAGAAAGCAAGGGAAAAGAAAGGCCAAAGGGAAATATCCCACAGTAAATAATACAGGGTAAAAAAGAAGCTCTCAATGAAGAAGGAAATAGTAGGAAATCAAGGAGACAAAGGGTAGAAAAGTAGGTGAGAGGAGGGGAGAAAATGTGGGGGAAAAGAAGAATGGAAGAGGTAGGTCAGGCAGATACCTGGTGAATCAGATGTCAGGTGGGTTGTAATATGTCATAAAACCAATGTCTATATTGAGTCCGTGATTTTTTGTATCCAGTAGATTTATGAAGTGAAGTTCGTAGACTCATCTACAAAAGATGTTTTGTAAGCTCCCTTTGAGGATTAGGACCTAGAGATCACAGAGGGAGTGACTGTCCTTTGAGAAGTGTGACCCCACAGGTAATTGGGTAGATTTTTGGTGTGCATTCATTCGGGTGCACAATTGTTGTTTGGTTTCTTCAACTTATTTTCCATCAGGGCATGGAGGAGATATACAACATTTCTGGAGGTGCAGGTATAAGATCCAGGAATGGTGATGGATCTGTTGTGGGATGTAGTTATAGTGGGGCTGGTAGAGATGTGTTGGTAGGTTTTACATTTCTTGTCCTGGCATGGTCTGGCTCGGCATGGTTAAGGTCATAGGGAGTTTGCTTCTGGTGATGGGGTTAGTGAGGTTCGGTGCTTGTTTGAAGACTGGGATGGGTGGTTCTGGAAAGATCTCTTTAAGACAGAGTCTTTTTCTAGTATGGGTTGCAATTGTTTGAAGATTTTCTGAGTAAGTTCCCAGGAAGGGTGATCTATGTCATAACTAATGGTGTACGATTTGCTTTACCTTTTGTCTTTCTAATTTCTACCTAGTTACATTTTCACTGATATCTTGCCACACTTTTAGCTTCTCTCATTTCTTGGAGTCTCAGAATAGCAGAGACTCCCTGTGCCTGAAGAAGGGTGACTGAGCCCGAATGCTTTCCAAGAACTTTTTCCCAGCTATTCAGGTGGTCTAATAAAAGCTATAACATCTACTCAAAGACCATTCCAAGCTAGATCCATGATTCTCAACACAAGACCTCGCTCCATATCTTTTCTGAATGTAGATTTATCTCAGTGATTTTCAACTGAGGTTCTACAACTTCATATAGTAGAATTTTCCATTGGCAAGAAGCATGGGAAGGAGAGCAAAAAGGGCTGGTGTGCATAAAGTGTAGAAAGCAACATTGACCTAAACATTTTGCTGCATTTGGAAAGCTTTGTTTTAACTCTTACAAGAGGAACAATTTTGCCATACAGCAGATCCCAAACACAAAACCTTAGGTCCATATATTTAAGAGCAAACTATAGGCATGTTTTATAGTATGGTAAAAATCAGGCACATTCAATGAGAGGAACTGGATTTTGCTAGTGCAAGTGTAAGGAACAATTCATTTAAATTGGACACTAGAGCTGCGGTTAATATTTTACCAGAGTGGACATACAGAAAATAAAAATTGAGAGCAAAAGTGAGTGGTAAAAACTTCAAAATAACTGGCTTTGTAGGAACAAATATACTAGCATATGTTCCAAAAATAAAAAATATATATATAAAAAGTAAGTAAAAAATCATTCCTTGTGGTACCTAGAGAAATTACATGAATTTTGGGTCTGCCAGCTTTTGAGAAATGGAATTTAGTTCAGCATGGACTTGCAAACAAGAAGACACAGCCCCCAAATATGAGACACTTATGTCAAAGTAGAAGGATTTGAGGGACTTGGCATGTAAACATAAATTTAGATAAGTAAGCAAGTGCCTCCCATTATTTATCCACGCAGACGTGCTTTTTGCTTTTCATGATGGACTCAAGCCAGAGTTAACAAAAATGAAAAAATTACAAGTGATAGAGAAAATCCAGGAACCTACAGAATAGTTATTCTCCTTAGTTATTGTGGAAAAAAATAATGACCAGTTATATTTCTATCTGGATCCAAGGCTCCTCAACAAGGCTATCAAATGAAAACATTTTAAATTGCAAACTAGAGAAGAAATTATGGCCTGACTTGCATATGCATGATTTTTCAGTAAACTGGATGCTTCTTCACAATTTTGGCAGCTGAAGCATACTGAGGAAAGCTCTAAATTATGTGTTTTTAATATGCTCGTTGGAAGGTATGGATTTCTGCATCTACCTTGTGGTATCACCTGAAGTGTATTATAAAACCATACACATGATTTATGCTCCTGATGTGGACTACTGTATGGATATTATCACCACAGAACAACATGATCACAAGCTTCAGGAAGTGCTGGACAAAACTAAAGCTGCAAATTTGAAATCATGAAATCATAGACTCATAGAAAAATGGGGTTGAAAGGGACCTCAGGGCTAAGTACAAATATTTAAAAAGCCCAAGGGTGAATCCATTCAGTCTTTGCAGGTTAGTCAAAGATGCAGAGATTAAACTGAGAAACAAGTTAACAGACATTCACTTTTGGTGCAGGGATTGGAAGCCATATGTCTGCAGTGGCACAGGCCAAAAGCTGGGGGGCTCTAGAGCATGCCTGGCAGCCACTACCAAAGGGACGGGACTGAAGCTCCAAGACTTTTTTGCTCAAGCAGAGGGGGTGTGGCCAGGCTCCAGCCCAGGGCTAGTACACTGGAAGCTGGGGTTTTAAATCCCACCTTCCTTTTAAACCTCCCTGGCCCACATGGGATCCCAAGCTAGGTCTGCCTGAGTGGGGGGCCGTGCCTGCCAGGCTTCTGCCCGCCCCTCTCCCCACCAGGCTCCCTGCCCAAGGGGAGAGTAACTCTTGCCAGGCTGAGGAGGAGGGGTAGGGGGAAAGGTAGTGGCATTGAATTCATAAAAGCTTGAACAAGAATAGCTCGTTTTCTGAAGTGAGCACGTATTGAACACAGCACTTTGCAACCTCAAGCACATATCAAAGAACAACCAAAAATCTGCACTTCAGGTGAGACACAGCCCAGTAAAACACAGTGAGAGCACAAACAATGTAGTCTAACTTAAAATGGAATGTAAAAAACAAAAAATACAAGAGAAAGCTTTGCATTAATCTTATGTAATTGTCAGGGCAAAGTGTCTCCGTACAGCCAGATATTCAGAAAGTCCTTCTTGGGGAATCAGCAGGTGGTCTTATGTGTTGGAGAGGAGATCCTACAGGCCTCATCTCTACCTGGGTTTTTACAGGCATGTTTGTACCCCTTTTTCCCCCTTGGGTGCCTTGACATTAATAGACAAAGTTCTTTGAGTGAATCTGATATCTTTTACTAGGCCAACCTGCTTGTCACCTATAGCACCTTTGGCAGGACTCTTATACATTCAGTGTATTTTGCCTTTTCTTAGGTAGTCTAGTCTCCCACCTTTCACAGATTCTGCTTTATAATGCAAATGTAATTCTCTGCTTTCTTTGGTCACTCCAACCCAAGCAGTCTAGGACCCTTTCCTGTTCTCTTAGCTCCGCCTCCAGCACATACATGTGATGATTGTGCCAGGTCTTTGCCAATATCTCCCACTTCTCAGTCTGGTCCTGCAGGGCTTGACAGGGGTCCAGTCCCTTTAGCACCAGTTCTCAAGCTTCTTCCCCCTCCCCCATGGTCTGGGGGAGCTGAGCGAATTACACCCCCTCACTCTCCTCTTATCAACTGCTTGCCTCAGTCTCTGCCAGGGGTGGGAGGGGTGGAGTCTGCTGGTCTCCTGTCAGCCCCCTGCCAAGCAGACCCCAGGCAAGGCTTTGTCTAGCTGGCTCTTAAAAACCTCCAAGGATGGAGATTCCACAACCTGTCTGGGTAGCCACCAAGTTTGTAGATAACACTAATATGGAGGAAGTAGTAAATATGCTGGAAAGTAGAAGTAGGATTCAGAGGGACCTCAACAAATTGTAGGATTGGACCAAAAGAAATCTCATGAAGTTCAGTAAGGACAAGTGCAAAGTCCTGCACTTAGAAATGGAACAACCCCATGCACTGGTATAGATTGGGAACAGACTGGCTAAGAAGCAGCTCTGCAGAAAAAGACCTGGGAGTTACAGTGGACAATAACCTGAATATAAGCCAACAGTGTGCTCTTGCTGCCAAAAAGGCTAACAGCGTACTGGGGTGCATTAGTAGGAATGTTGCCAGCAAATTGAGGGAAGTCATTCTTCCCCTCTATTCAGCACAGGTGAGGCCACACCTGGAGTACCCCGGTGCCCAGTTTTCAGCCTCCCACTATAGAAAGGATTGGGACAAATTTGAGAGTCCAATGGAAAGCAACAAAATGGGCACATGACTTGAAAGAAGCAGCTGAGGGAGCAAGTCTTATTTAGTCTGGAGAAGAGAAGACTGAGGAGAAATTTAAAAGCAGCTTTCAACTGCTTAAAGGGTGGTTAGGATGGATGGAAGGAACGAAGGATGGAATTAGACTGTTTTCAGTGGCTGCATCCAGATAAGCACAGCCACGTGGTACGCAGCAACGCAAATGTACCTGCAGCACCACGTACTACATATTTAGATTTTCTCTACACTGCAAGGGCATGCTCCCCATGCATGTGCTGTTCCACTTCTCTTCTGTAGGTTTTTTGACTCATGGACACCCCACTGGGAAACCCCTAGATATCCAGGGGTCAAAAAACCCTGTGGAAATAA
Source organism: Caiman crocodilus (assembly GCA_030014935.1). Taxonomy (NCBI): domain Eukaryota; kingdom Metazoa; phylum Chordata; order Crocodylia; family Alligatoridae; genus Caiman; species Caiman crocodilus. Next base: position 14,205,023 of record JAGPOW010003685.1, read on the forward strand.
AAACAGAGCAGCACATGCATGAGCAGTGTGAGCCACTCAAAAGCAGAGCCAGGCCACCCAGAGTAATGCTTCAGCAGCCAGCCAAGCTCTACATGGCAGAATTGGCACTGCTGTAGCCCCAGGAGGCCCCCAGAACCACAGGTAAGGCTACTGGAGCTAGCCCAAGTGCTGGCCTAGCTTCCCCAACCCCACCCAGGGAAACTTGCCACGTACCAAAGCATGTATGGCATGGGCATTCCCCAGGGAAAAGTAGAAAAAATAATGATTATTAAGTTGCAAAAGTATGATTTAAGTGTGACTTAAAAGTCAGGTAAATTTATATTTCCTGTGGATGAACTCTCTAGAGCTATACATCTGGTTCTGAATCCTTTGAAGACCTTTGAGACAGAAGGTCAAGCTTATGTAGACTTAATAGTCAAGTCACTCCCTATAACAGATAGGAAACAGTAGTAAATAAAAACAGAAACAGAGAAGGACAATTCATTGGGACTCTTGAAAGAAAACATTGTTAAAGGCTGACTAGAGTGTAAAAGTGACTGCAACATAGATGCAATAGACTAGAACTGCAGTCAAGAACTTGATGGTAAAGGGTACCATGATGGTAAAGGGTACTTGATGGTAGTTTTTAAAGCAATAAGGGGTGCAAACAAAAGTGTCAATTTCCACCCAATCTGGTCCCAGAAAGCAGTATATAGTCATGACCAAACACAAGTGCACGACTGCAGATAGCTTAAAAATAGCCAACTGGGTGAAAATCTGGCCCCTCATTGCATGAGGGGTCAGATGAAGACATTTTAAAACAGTGTCTTTTGTAACTTGTATCTGCCTGCTTGTCAATCTTGAGCTGTTTTCAGAATGGGCGAGGGGGAAGGGAACAGGGAGTTTAGTCTGTGTTTTTTTCAGCCCAGGTTTGGGTGGGGGGGCTCCAATTCACTCATTCCACCCTCCAGAGTGAGCTGGGGAACCCCTAGCATGATCTCCCTCTGCTCCCTTTCCCCACTCCCGTTCTGAAACAGGGACAGGTTGGGAGAGAGGAGGGGCCATTACTACGGGAAACTGTCTGCAGGCTCCAGCCAGCAGCTAGATTTACCTCCCCCTTAGAACTAGAAGTGAACTTCTGTTTGTTCCAGGAGATAGTTTTAACTCAGAATGCTTCCTGCAAAGCATTCTCAGTTAAAATGGAGAACTGCACTTCTGTCTGTGCCTAAGATGATGTTACTGAAGAGCCTGTGAAAGGAAATGCTGATGAAGATCCATGACAGCCATTTATGAATAGAGAAAGGTAAAAAGCAAGCATTTAAAGTGATATACTGGCCCAGGATCAATAAGGGCATTGTAAGCATAGTACAAAACTGTTACATCTGTTTAAAGTTTCAGCCACTTCAGTAGACCAAGATTTTTTTTCTTTGTATTGGCTGGGAATCGAACCCAGGTCAACTGCTTGGAAGGCAGCTATGCTCACCACTATACCACCAATGCACCTATATACATGCTTTGTTTGCTATTACAACCTCATCCAGTTCCTGCCAGGGAATATGAAAAGGTTACACCTATTTATTTATGTGGAATGCAAAGACTTCTTTAATAGTAACATACTAGTATTCCCTGTATCCAGAAGTATGCACCTCACCCAGTACTACTGGGAAATCAGTGATACCCAGCCTGAAGGCCATATGTGCAATGCATGAGGTTCCTGAGAAAGTTTTTGGTGACAATAGGCCTTGGTTGCCTGGTTCTAAGTTTAAGCAAATTGATGAGGATCAGGACTTTTTGCATGGTACATCAAGACCTAATAATTCTCAGTCAAAGTGTTTTTTAAGACAGTCTATTCAGACTTATAAAAAAACGTATTGAAGAAATCATTTGACAATGGGGGTGACTTTCTGAAAGCATATCAGCCACAAAACTTGCTGTATCAAAGTACACTTTTAGCAAAGGGCTCATCATTAGCACAGCTATTAATGGCTCAACAAGAGCCATTAACTCACTAACTTGCCGATCCATGACAGCTTACTGAAAGATCTGGGTTTATGCTACTAGGGAGACAAAAGAAACTCAGAAGCAGAAACAAAAAATATTTTTTGACAAAGGAAACTAGGAGCATCTAGTGCTAACGGCTAGGTATAGACATTACCAGTATAAGTGATTCAAAATAAGTCTATACCCATAACAGAACAGAAGTTTGGTGCACACAGACTAGTTTAAAAATGGTGGAACCTGACCTAAGATTCCCTCCACTCCCACCAAAGGGCAAAAGCAAATGTGTGTTTTGTTTGCTACCCAGTTACACTACACCACTTATAGAAAATCATGTAGCTAACATCAATTCCACCCTGGGTTTTTTAATGTCTGTACCTAGCCAAAATTTGGGGACAAAGTGAATCTGAGGAATTATGCCTCACTTACATAGGATTGGTGCTGTACTATCAGTTGCCTAGTGACTCCACAGTTGTACCTAGTCTGAACAGACCAGAGAGACATGTTCAGATCCAATGATCAAGATTTATGAGAACTCTCAGGACCTAAAAGAAGAGGTAGAAATAGGCTGTTCTCAACCAACAGTTCCTACCTTTGCATCAGAAATAGAAAAAGAAGCAGATCAACAGCAACAAAGTCCCACAAGTTCCGTAGAGGGTCAGCTTCTTTTTTGTTTGAAGATGAAAGTGAAACCTCCTGAAGACTTGCTAAAGTAGCTTCAGAAAAGGGGGAATAGGAAAGTGAGTGGTAAAGACTCATTTCAGAGAGTTGTGCTTGTAAACCCTCTCCATAGATGATGTTAACTGATTTTTGTACTTATTGTTAAGAGGGATGATGTGGTTTGTAGTAGAAATCTTGTAGTTTGGAGATGTGCCCTTACTTAGCCTACTAACGGTTGAAATTGGAAGATAGTGTCTCAGTTAACCTGGCTATTCAGGGACAACTATAGTCAGGGAAAGACACAGGGTCTGCAGAAGTTGCTTACTGCTCTAGAATAAAACCTATCACATAGTTCTTCTCATTCACTGTGTTTACTGAACCATGAGGTGCTCTCTTCAACCCTGGGGGTCTTCAAGTGGAGGCTGGACAAGCATCTAGCTGGGGTCATGTGACCCCATCTCTCTTTCCTGCCCAGGTCAGGGGGTCAGACTGGATAACCTACTGAGTTCCCTTCCAACCCTAACATCTATAAATCTATGAATATAGGTGACCGCTACAGTGGCTACTCTGCCTTTCATGGCCATGGCATGCAGCGGGAGTATACACAGGATACAGAGACAATCCAGTAAACTCAAAAAGTTTCCTGTCTCAAATGCATGGAAAGTATGTGCACCCAGAACAGAATTGTGGGTACACACATATGATGTGTACACACACAACCAGTAAAAGAACGAGCTGATTTTGTCAATGCAACGGAAGACTGCAATATTAGACAAAATATTTCAAAACAAAAGTCATCTTTAAAATGATTCAACTCATAGGCATCACATTTTGCATAAACATTTTCCTTTGGAGTAAACCCAGTAATTTGCATGTTAAATTAATTTTCCAAGCTAACATTCTAGTAGAATGAATATAGGACTTTGCAGAAGAAATTAAGGAAGACCTAACAAGGAAAATACTACTCCATTTCTATAATACTTCTAGATTGTATAGCCAGACTTGACCAATGTAATTATTGGCTTTGACTACCTGCATACTACAGGTCATAGAACTTTGTTGAATAAATTCCTTTTTGCTCTATAAAATTGTTCCATTTCTGAAAATTAAATTCAATGTTGAAGTCATGGCTCCCTGTGGAGATCAGAACACCCAAGAGACAGTCCTGACTCTGGTGTTTTAAACCACGCTGTTGGCTGGAATGCGACAGGTAATTAGGGACAATAACAATTTATACAAATATGCCCCACCAGCCACTTAAAGAAAATGGTGAGCAAGTGCTAATCAGTGTAATCCAAGCTTTCAGCAGCTATCATCTAGATGCCCGGATTACCCTGTGAGGAAACCAGATCTAAACTTGTCAATAAGCTCCTCAAACACAAATCTAACCTAAACAAACAATGACAGTTTATTTAAATATAAGAACAACACGTGGCTCATTGTGAAATCTGATAAACTGTGGAACAACTTACTGTACGAAAACTATACTCCAATTTGTTCTATTTACACTATTATTTACAAAAGGTACATATAGGACACACATAAACGTGTAACAATAAGGAGCAGGGGTGATAGTTACCTTTGGCACTGCGAGCCAATGCTACTCGGAGAAAACAGGTAAGTTCTAGGATTGGCTCGGCAGCATCTGATAAACCACAGGGAAGTGGAATATGCAGGGACTCTGAACTCTCTCGCTTACTTGCACGCACCCCTCCAGTCTCTCACACACCACTTCACAGGCACACCTGCACACCCTCAGACCCAAGCTCTTCGAGACAGCCAGTCAACCAGTCAGTCATTCTCACACCTTCCCTGAGGTGAAACATCCTTTATATAGCTGGTCTGCACACGGCACTAAGGTGATTCTGCGCATGACACTCTGGGTCTCACACGACCCTCTATTACAACAACAGCTGCTGCACACAGCCTCCTATTTTGCACACGGCACACTAGATGACTCCACACAGCGCTTCAATAAAGGCCGCAGGGTCACAGTAGGGTCAAACTGAGTACTGCCTTATTACGCATCCATCCTGACACTTAGAAAAAGTCAAGTAATGAATTCTGTTTACTCATGCCAGAGTTAACACAGCTATTTAAACCTTAACCTTTGCAGTTCTTGTCTTTATGACTTGATCTGTACATCCTTAACTTTGCACTAACATTGAAAATGGATCCCAGATAATATAAAACCGTTTTGCAAAGACTACAAACATATCAGAAAATAGAGGGGGGAGGATTATATATCTATATCTATATCTATACCCACACCCCCACACACACCCACACACACCTAGATAGATAGCTAGATAGATAGATATACACACACACGTGTGTGTGTGTGTATGTGTGTATAAAGGGCTTAGTCCATCTGTCTGTCTGTCCATAATGCTCTTGGAGCACTCTGATTGGTTGTCTCTGCAGCCTATCACAATGCTTACTGAAACAACCACTCAGAGGTGGCAGTGGCAGGGTGGTGATCCTGTCATTCTTGATGGGCAATTCACTAGTTAAACCATAACACCGTCCCTGCTAAACAGCAGTTAATTTTTTTTTTAAATTCAGGTCTCAGAATTGAAGTTGACACTCTCTCCTTCTCATTCTTTCTCTTAAAACACGGGGGTGAACTACTGGTGCTAAGGAATTTATTGGGATCTCTGCAGGGGCAAAAATTGTATTGACTTAGGCGGAGTCAGATTTCAAACCAGAAAGGTTTCAAATTTGGAAGCAAATAAATTAAGAGTAACAATCATACAACTAAAGATGTATTTGATAATGGATAAATAAGCTTCATTGCTTACAGGTCAGGCATGACTAATACTAGCTTGTAGAGGAGTGCTTATGCAATCACCAGTGAACAAGGACAAACAGCTTTCTACGTAGTCATTAAAAGAAGAAAAGGTGCCAGAGTTAAGGAGGAGGAAAGAATAGAATGGGGCTTCTATGGAAGTACTAAATTGCTTCTTGCTTGCTTTCCAAGGGGTCAAAAAAACCAACAGAGGAAAAAAGCAGGACAGGGCATGGACCTGGACCATGCCCTTAGGCAATCAGAGGCTGGGTTCTCCACAGAGAAACCAGCCATGCAGGGCAGGCAGCATGCTAGCTGCAGGCAGCTGGACCCGGGCTCATGCCAGTAAGTAGGGAGTAGAAGCCCCTGGTGGCTACCCTGGCCCCCTGATGGCTACCCTGCCTGGCCCCATCCCCCATCTGCCCCCCAAGCTCCCCTGATCCCTGCTCTGCCATTCCCCATCTCCCACCTACCCCAAGCCTCCCCAATCACTGCCCCACCTAGCCCCATGCCCCACCTGCCCCCAACTCCCCCCAATCCTGCCCCACCTGGCCCCAGCATCCCCGCAATTAAAAGCCTGCATTACCAAGCAGGCACGAGCCACAGTAGCAGCTGCTGTTGCCCCGCTTCCCCCCACAACACAGGGTGGGATGACAGCCAGAGCTGCATAATGCCCTGCTGACCAGAGTCCCCACAGTCCCTGGTACTACAAGTGAGTACTAGGCTTTTTATTTTTCTTTCTTGCTTTTCTTTTTTAAGCACTGAGAGGCTGGGGCTCAGTGAGGCAGCCATTGGAGGGGGCGGGGGGGGTTGGGGGCAGGTGGGGCAGGAATCTGGAGGGGTGGGGGGTGGGGCATGTGGGCCATGCAGGGGGGGTGATAGCCCCTGCAAGGCCAGGTGGTCCCTATTGGGGGGGCTGTAGCCCCTATGAGGGACTGTAACCCCTGGGGGGGAGCTGTTGGCTTCCCAATTGCTTTATCACTGTAGATATGTCAATAAAACATTGTCCAGCTGATCTGTCTCTCTCTCTCTGTATATAGTGGTCTTTTGTTTCAATTGTGGAAGAATATGGATTCTGGGGTATTTAACAAAGTGACTTTGGGATTTTTTTTTTTATCAGGGACTTTTCAGTTTTCAAATAGGGAACACCAGAATTCCTGCTAGGGAGGCAAGTGGCAGGACCAGGCAGAGGAGCCTGCTCAGAGCTAGCACCATGGACCCAGCTGGAGGCGGCTGACCTTCTGGCCAGTTGGGGCCAGGAGAACATGCTTTGAGAGTTCAACACAGGCTTCCACACCTGGTACATCTTCTGGGGGATAGCTGCCCAGATGGCCAGGCAGGAGACACACAGGACAGTAGTGCCACACAAAGGCCAACTCTGCAGCCTCAGCCCACTGGCAGTTGGCCAGAGGTGCAGATACTTCTGCTGGCTGTGCAGTGCCCATCCAGGTCTGGCAGGTGCACAGCAGGTCAAACCCAGGCAGCAGCCTCCATTGCCAGACAGCTGCAGTGGCTAGAGGGTATGGGGAACTCTCAAGGCTGCTTCAGCAGTCCAGCTGCCACAAAAGGTAGTGTCCCCAGGTACCAATTGGCTGGGCCCCAGAAGCTCCTGAGAGTGAGTAGCCCTGAGCTACTTGCCCAGGAAGCTTTTTATACTGCTGAGGCCAAGGCAGGGCAACTTTTTATACTGCCTGTCCCCAGGCTTTAGCTCCCCCTACTGGAGATCCGGGAGGAGCCAGGCAGGGTTATTTTACCCCAAGTGGCACAATTTGCCCCACACCAAAGTCCAGGCATGTGCACTGAGGCAAAAGGCCCCAGCTCAAATCTTCACCGCTTCTATTTGAACTGCTGCAAGCGCACATGCTTGTGTGGACGCACCCATGAAGTCCTGTTTAGATCATTTTTAAATTCCATCCGTAAGAAAACATTACCAAAGGAGAAGATTGTATGAGTAACCGGACAGGGGATGCTCCTTGTTCTGGATGTTTCTTTCTACATAAACAAAGCACAGTATAATCTTCTCAAACCAGAATTAACATGCATGCCTTCAAATTGCCACAACTAGGAAACAAGGGCCATCAGCACTTTGAAATGTCTTCTCTTCCATGTTCACCAGAACCCCATCTGGCATGCCAATACCTGACAATGTATTTCTGACACTAGGAATAAATACCCCCAAAAGGTACAGAAAAGTAAGGTCTGCATGTAATGTATTTTAGGAATCGGAATATAACACATTTCAAATAATTTAAAATGAAATCATAATTAAATATACAAGAGCTGAAGTGCTGCTTGTAGATAGGCTTCTTCCTTGTGCTCTACTTGATTTCAACAAGAAGCTGTCCAGGTGGCCAGAGGTATAATTATCCTCAAATGAAAACTGCAATTTGGAGTTGAAAGGCACCTCTGAAATTTGGCAATGTTCCAGGAGCTTAGACTTTCTTAATGTTGCTTCACATTTCATAAAAACTCCCAACACCTGTATAAGGTGCTTAAAATGTCATTACCACCTGTAATTAAATGGAGAATCCAATTACCATGGTTAACAAATCAGGTTGGTGCCTACAATTTGTATACATTGACCATGTTGGCTATAAAAAAAATCATAACCAGTAAAGCACACATAGTGTGATATTATATGCAGCTTGTTTAAAACTCGGATGTGCAATTACAAAATAAAAGGTAATGAGGAATAATAAGGACAAATTAGTTTCACTGAGGTAATGACACTTTAAGAGTTCTGAGCGTAAATTTCAATTCATAAGTGGAATGTTCTAGAAAAAAAACTCCAGCCACCAAAGTAAAAGAAAACAAAGTTAATAAAACACATTACAGGAAGACAAGACACTAATGTTATCCTACCATACTTAGGGATATATCATTTTCATATTAATGAATATGTCTCTTGATTTCAAAATTCCTATTAAGAGGCTATTTGGATTCAGTTAAATTTGTAGAGCTATGAACTGGAGCCAAGTAAGTCCCTTGTAGTCATTTGTAATGGAAGTTACATGATTTACACTCTGTTATTTTAAAATGATTATAGTGACCATTTTGAATTTTATCATACTGGTTTGGACTGAATCCTGTTCTCTTCCTGCAGCAGTAATTAGAGAATATTAATTAAAAACAAAAATTATATTAAATAACACCATAGGGCTGAGTTATTAAAGCTACAAAACTGGAGAACTTCGAAGCGAATGTTTCTCATATTCCTCTAAAACAGACAGCATATGAGAGATTTCCTTAAGCCTTTCTGACACCTAAGGCCTATCATATGTGTAAAAGACGTAATGCTCTGAATTAGGTGGGCAATCAAGGTTAAATCTGTCGTGTTTATGCTACACTTCCATTTTTAGAAAAAAAACAGGAGGGGGATATTAAAAGGTGAAATATAGATGTTCTGAGGTTCTCAGCCTTCTTTTTGTTAAAACAGATATCCACACTTGAAATGTTCTTTATAAGAGCTTAAAATATGACTGAAATAAATATGTTTTTTTCACTCTTGTCAGATCAGTGTTCTCAACTAATTTCCAGTTTGTGGTGGGCTGTAATGATTGTTTAAGGGCTATTAGTCTGCCAAGTAAATACGTACTTTTTGGCACATGTAATATGTATTTTGTAGGCATGATGGATCATTCAGCATGGGCTATTATGGTGCACTGGGACAATGGATGTTTGCCATGCATAAATTAGACTATGTCCAGTTAGAACGTGGACCAAACCTGTCCATGGAAAAGTAGTCCATCTTTTAAACTTGTTTTTTTTTAATATAGAAAGATAGTAGCCACGGATGAAGCTTAATCTGTCTCTGAACATGATAGTGGGACCATCTTCACATTGAGTAGCACTTTCTTCTACAGTGAGCACATCTACACGAGATGCTGACTGTGCAGTAGCTAAGTAATACTGTGCGGTAGCGCGTTATATCATGGACAGTGCTAATATGCTACTGTGCACTATTAGGCTACTGAACAGTAGCATCACTTAAAAAATGTTTGCAGGTACTGCGGCAAAGTAATTCCTGTTACTGCACTTTATTTAGTGTTTGCTAATACCAGTACTAAAAAAATGTGCAGTAACGACTGCACAGTAGCGTCTTGTGTAGACGTGCCCACTGCCACTGATATCAATGGGGAACCTGAGGAATAAATTAGCACCCCCATTTTAGGTCTCCCTAACAAGATCCATTTTATCATTGATTTAATGGCCATGTAAGTAGTGGTAAACAAAATATAATACTTTATAAGTCAGGGCTGGCTTTAATTATGTTTACTTCTTTGGTATCACAAAGCGTCTATTTAATTTGCCTCACATACATTAAGTGAGTATTCTTAAAGCTGAATTTAAATTCTTCTTCTTGGAGCTTGTTTTGGATATCACTTTATATTCCAATGCATGGATTGCAATATATTTTTAATTGGAAAAATTATACCAATCTCAGCAAAAGTTTTAAAAGAAATGCTGATATGTGCTAAAGTGGACATTGCAGTAACTACTACTTTAACCTGGTTCGGCAAAACACAAAGTTATTTCTATAACCCAGCAGTGTAAAACCCGTCCGCAGGTCAGACGAGTGACAAAGGGACCAGCCCCACATGCTAGACTCAGCAGGTATCCTGGAGCAGCTGGAGTAGATGCTATGGGCTCCAGCTGCTCCAGGGCTGTGTTGTATATGGAGGCTGCTTAGGGACTGCAGGGCTGTGCCACATACAGCAGCTGCTCTGCCACCTGGGAATCATGCTACACATAGTGGCTGCCAGTCTGGGACATGCCATGGAGCTGATGTGCGTTGGAGCAGGCTCTGTGTGGGACGCAGACCCAGAGGGGCCGGAGCAGGCACTGCTTGGAGCCATCTGGCATGCTCTGCATTCTGCCTGATGATAGGGCTCCATAGGCCAGATCTGGCCTGCGAACTGTATCTTTGGCACTGCTCTGATAAACAACTGTAACATTTAAATAGGCATTATTCTTTCTTTCCAAACCTTTCACTGTTTAATGCTGGAACAAACTGCCTCTGATGGAATTACTCCTGATCTGCACAAGCATATACGAGGGAAACTCAGACCGTGTTTCTTTAAAATCTCCCTTTTTTTCTTGTTACTGTTTCTCATTGTCGATTCTATTTTTCTCTTCAAACATTCTGATTTTGTTCTTGTTTGGCTGATTAGGGCTTTTTTGAAAAATTCCTATGAGTGAACTGGATCCCAGATCCTTCCATAATCCCACTGAAGGGTCAGAGGGACAAAGTGAAACAAAGATGTTTATGCACTAGGAGCGCACGTCTTCTTATTCCATCATGTTCACTTGCTTTCATGGGTGATTCCTGAAACCCCAGGAGCACCATATGCAGACTTCACATATAGCATAGCACTGTTTAACATGCTCCTGCTATTCCAGTGGAACCAGAGCTTTATTGGTAGCGCTTAAGTGTACTAAAAATACATTCTTACATCCTTATTTCCTTCAAAATATTACTAGTACCTTCAAAAAGGAATGAGGGAAGGTGCATTTAGGTAACCATATTTTGCAGATGAGGCTGTCTAAAGCCTATAAATAGAAAGCTTTATTTGGAGGTTCATAATATCTATGTTTTCCTACTTTACATGAGTATGTTGGAAAACATAGGTGGGATGAATATGAGAATGCATATCAAATGCTGCAGAAAATCCTGAAAGTTGGGTGATTGTTCAGTTATTCAGCATTTTTCAGTTATATTATAGAATGTCAATGTATGAATATTAATTGCAAACTGAATTCTGTTTTTTCACACTAATCTATAAAATGCACTATATGCCCAACTCCCACAAACATAACTAAAAAGGAATATTCCTGTGAACTCTTATGCACAGAACTTGATTCATCTGAAGGGATTCAGTACCATCAGTAGGATCTCTTACCCAAATAAAATTGCACACTGTGCATCATCAGTAGTGGTCCTAAACACCTATGCAAAGATAGTCTTCTAGGCTTGAAAACAAAGGGAATAACAGCATTCAGAATTAACATAACCAAATAAGGCTTAGCATGTATAGACCCAGGCTTGGGAGTTACAAGCGTAATATTTTCATATCATAATCAAAAATAATGCTTAGTTGTTTTAGAAACTTTTGCTCTAGCTGTTTTAGTAATGAGCAAATTCTGGGCAAATAAAAGCCACAGTTGAATAACTAAGAGAACCACTGCATGGTGCACATAATCCCCAACACATAAACATGAAAAACTAAACCAAAACACTTCTGAACCCAACTAAACCTGCCATTGTTATATTTCGATGGCCTCTGATAGACTGTAATTCAAGGGGAGACATGCATTTCCTTGAAAAAGCATTGGAAGTGAATCTAAAGGGTTGCCAAGCCTGATTTTGTTTGAATTCACTTTTTGTTCCATAGCAATTTTTAGTTTACTTTTTTATAGTCCAGATGTAACACACACGTCTGAAAAGATAAACATCAATACCACCCTAAATCTATTGTTTTAACTTCCAATTCTTTTCCATCCAAAGCACAAACCTGGCTGGCTTAGAGTGGGGTTATTAGCTTGATAGTTATAAAGTCAATAGAAACCAAATTTTAAAAGGATATCAAATCCTGATGATAAGGGACATGGAAGGTTGCATGCTCAGTGATCTATACTGTTCCCTGCAAATCAGATCAGGGAGATTAATCTTTTCTGCTGATTAGTTTATTTGCTTTAATGCAAAGCAGTGAAAACAGTTCAGTGAAACATGTAGCTAACACCATTTTTCTGAAATATATAGAAACGACAGCTACAAAACGTTAAGGGATGAGAGATATGGTTTAAACTGACTGCAGTTAAACATTCAGATGCAAGCCTACAACTTTGTACCCTGCTGTGTGCAGGCTCTGCAGGAAGTTGCAAGCTTAAATCTTGTAAAACTAAAAGCAAAATAAGAAAACAAACAAAAAAATTGGCAATAGAAGTCTCCTATTATTAGTTCATGAACCGAAAGCACCAAAAGCCTGTTCAAACAATTTTGAATAACTAGCACATTCATAATAATGAAAGCTTGTTTTATAGATAATTAGCAAACAGAAAAAACAGAAACATTCACCTACTAAATTGCAGAAGACAATTCATCCTGCTATAGCGTGGACATGTAGGCACTGATCCAGCAAATATGTGTGCAAGTGAATAATTGTATGTATTTTATGGGCACATCTACACTTTGCCCTACGGTGGCGATGTTACTGCACCATGCTTTAGTACTTCCTTTTAGAAATACTGAAGCATGGTGTAGTAACTGCCCCTGCTGCTCTGTTGCATGGCACATGGTTATTTTTAGCTGCTATTTCACTGCAGCAGTGCACTAAAACAGGGGAGCATGCCACTACAGCAAAGTAGCTGCTGGTGTTGTGAAGATGCGTGTGTTTACTATGTCATCATAGTGCATCTGTAGGGTGATATGTAGATGCATCCTATGAGTACATTTTATGAACTCTGTGTTCAGTAAGACTAGTACATGCCTGAAGTAAGTTACCATCTTTATACATGTTCCAGTGTGGGGGGGAGGAGTAGGGGTATGCACTTTAATTAGAGTGGCTCTTGGGAGCTGATCTATTTAAAGCACACACAATGTCTTGTGCATTCAGTGTCCCATGCTTCAAAATGGCAGTGGGGGTGCTTTAACTAAAGCCCATTTGATGAACTTTAGTTACAGCACCCCTACTGCCATTTTGAAGTACAGAGACATTGAATACACATGGCATCTGCTGGGACAATATCTGCTGGGAGGAGCAGTCAGCCAGGTCGGACTGCTCACAAAAGTTCCTTGCTGAGATACAGGACCTCCACTTAACCCAGGAGGTGCACAGTCCCACGAGGGGGAATGCCCTCCTGGACCTGGTTCTGGCCACAGGTGATGACCTGGTGAAGGGACTCCAGGTTCTTGACCACCTAGGTGACAGTGATCATAGCCTACTGGAATTCAGCATCCAACACAGAGTGTCAAGGGCCTGCAGTAAGGCAATAGCCCTTGACTTCAAGAGGGCCAACTTGAACAAGTTGAGGAGATTGGTAGGAGAGACATACACCCAGTGGAAGGGAGGGACTATCACAAAAGGAGTATACCTCCATCGCTCGGGCTTGTAGGGGGGCTGTTAGGAAAGGTAAGGCAGATATGGAACTAGGGCTAGCATCAAGGATCAAGGACAACAAAGAGTCCTTTTTTAAATACATAGGTAGTATGAAGAAAGCACCAACTAATGTGGGGCCCCTGTGGGATATGCTTGGCAATCTGGTGGTTGCACCAAAGGAGAAGGCAGACCCTTTTAACAATTTCTTTGCCTCCATTTTTTTGTGCAGGGACCAGGACTCTCCCACTGAGATTGGGGACTGAGATGGACTCAGGAGAGACTCTGTTAGGCTTAGGGTCAGGAAGGACCAAGTTAGGGAACTTTTGGAGGGGCTGGATGTGTTCAAATCAGCAGGTCCAGATGTTCTCCACCCCAGGTTGCTGAGGGAATTGTCAGGGGTTATCGAGGGACCCCTGGCATGGGTTTATGAGCACTCATGGTGTCCTGGCTAGGTGCCAGACAACTGGAAGAGGCCAATGTGGTCCCCATTTTCAAAAAACGGGAGGAGGCAGGACCTGGGCAAACATAGGCCCATTAGTCTTACTTAAATCCTGGGGAAGCCCTTTGAGACGATTATCCAGAAGCACATCTGAGAAGGACCAGTAGGGGGGACAATGCTCAGCATGGGTCCATTAGGGGCAGGTCCTGTCAAATCAACCTGATTGCCTTCTACAATCAGGTCACAAAATCATTGGATGCAGATGTCGCGGTGGATGTAGTCTTCTGGACTTCAGGAAGGCCTTTGACACTGTCTTGCACCCCATTCTCATTAAAAAGCTAGGCAACTGTGGCATGGTACCTACACAGTCAGATGGGTCACAAATTGGCTGAGGTGCCACACCCAGAGAGTGGTGGTGGACGGGTCATATTCGACCTGGAGGGATGTGAGCAGTGGGTTTCCCCAGTGCTCGGTCCTTGGGCCTGCACTCTTTAATCTCATTATTAGCAACTTGGCCAAGGGGGTGAAAAGCACCCCGTTCAAATTTACTGACGACACCAAGATCTGGGGTGAGGTGGGCATGCTAGAAGGGAGGGATAGCATACAGCAGGACCTAGACAGATTACAGGGGTGGGCGAATGAGAATAGGATGGGATTCAATACTGATAAGTGCAGGGTACTGTACCTAGGGAGGAAGAACCAACAGCATGCTTATAGAACTCCCTTCACAAAAGCACAGTGGCAGAAAGAGATCTAGGAATCATTATCGATTCCAAAATGAACATGGGCTGCCAATGTGAGGACGTGGTCAATAAGGCCAACCGCACCTTGTCATGCATCCACAGATTCATCACAACCAGAGCCAAGGAGGTGATCCTCTCCCTCTAGGTGACACTGGTCAGGCCACAGTTGGAGTACTGTGTCCAGTTCTGGGCGCTGCACTTTAGGAGAGATGTGGCCAGCATTGGGAGGGTCCAGAGGAGGGCCACTTGCATGATCCCGGGACAGCAGGCCAGACCCTATGAGGAGAGGCTACGGGACCTGAACCTGTTCAGCCTCCACAAGAGAAGGCTGAGAAGGGACCTGGTGGCCATCTACAAACTTACCAGGGGGGACCAGCGAGGAATGGCAGAGATCCTGTTCACCCAAGCACCTCCCAGAGTAACAAAGCATAACGGCCACAAATTGTTTAAGAGTAGGTTCAGATTGGACATTAGAACTAGAATGCATCAGAGCAGGTGTTAAGCATGTGTACAGGTGTCCCATGAGCCTAATCCCAGGAACTACTGAGTTTGTGGGCCTAACTATATGGTGTCAGTGGCAGGTCCTACTGAGTGATGAGCTAAGCACACCCAACCCACCTGAGTTCACTGATGTACTCTGGAACCCAAAGTTAACCCATGAGCCACCTCTCAGTTCAACCCCAGCTGCTCCACTCAAACTCTCAATCTCCAGCAGGTCTGAATGCAAGCTCTGAGGATGAGCGCAGATCAGCTTCACTGGTGACCGTCTGGCTCTGGGGTGCATCAGAAGATTTGATGTGCATGCAATATTCAGCTCTATGGATTCACCTCTGATGCAATATATAAAAGCCATACCAAGCTTTTGTTCAGGCCCTGTAAAAAGGGCCCAACATACAGGAATGGAGTGATACCAATGGCTGTTTATACGCACATTCATAATTACTTATGGAATTAGGATATTAGTATGTTCTCTTTCATTATTGCTTTCAAGCATGATATAGGACAGTACTGTTTAGATACACACTTGAACCAAAACTCAGGCACCAATGTTAGAAAAGTTGCACCACTCATTGTCAAAGCTTAGTCCACAGATCACAACTGTGTGTTTATATGACAACCACTATCTTGGAGGATGTCAAAGACAAAAAGCAGTTTGAACTAAAGAGCCAGGGACTGCAGCCTGGGGACTCACAAACACATGTTATTTAAGATCAAGCATTAAGGCAGAGGGTAGGGGGATAGATGACACAAAGTATATTCTGATTAGTTTGTTAAACTCATCATTTAGAAGATTGTGCTCTGTGAAACAGCTGTTATCTAGTAGGGCATTCTGGACCCTGATATGCAAGAAATACCAGCAGTCAGCATACACTTGCCAATACTTTTTTCCAAGAGATGCTTTTCAAAATAGGTCTTAGCTTAAGTCCTCAGTAGCCAGAATAAAACTTCCTATAATTGGGTAATAATATACTATTATCTTAAACACTGTGCATGAAAGAGACAAGCACACTGATGCATTTTAAACTACTAAATGCCATGTTTTATAAATAAAATATCATATTATTAATGTGGATTTTTCACCTCAACTGAGATGCACCCATTTTCAGCTGTAGGATCATCCTTCTAAATTGTTTTTCATTACTTATGCTGCTGCTTTACTTTTCTCCCACTTTTTACAAAGAAAAATAGGGTAGTCAATTTCCTTTTGTTTACTTGAATCAGCTTCCAGTCAATTTCAATTTTAGGTTCTGAGGCACTAGCCCAAAGCTGTATTGTGTAGGGTGAAAATACTACAAAGGAATGTTGATTTGCATTATGAAATATTTTAGTCAAATGTGCAGACCAAAGGTAGATTCATGCCTATTCTTCCTCAAGACTGGAGTAGGCTTACTTTTACAAAATCCTTGATTTTGATTCAAATGTAACCAGTATATTTTTAAGCCAGATTTATTCATATTATTTACATAATGGACCATAACAACTATCTCTAAAATCCTTCAGAAAATATGTCTTTAGATAGTTTTCTTTAAAGTCCATTACATAGCCCATGCACTGAAACAGGTCTGATTCATGTAAATACTCACAGAAGGAATTTGCTCTGCTTGAAATGTTAGGAACTATAAATTTAGCATTTTTTCTGTATAGCCTACTATGGAAGCTTATTCAAGAGGAAAACAGCTGAAGGTGGGAATGCTCACTGCTTTCTAAGAGAAGTCTGTTGATATAGAAAGCAAAGATTCCAGACCAAACATGTTTGCCTTCATACTTCATCCTTTGCAACCTAAAATATGTAAATCTTGCCCGTGACATTTTCTAATCCAAATTGCAAAACCTATGATACTTTTTTTAGGAATAAGGATTTGCCCCATTTTTCTAAAATTTTCTGTACATCAACCAATATGCAGCATATGTATATCAATAGATTATCCTTCTATCCTGACCTAAAAGTAGCCTTTCAGCAGTATACATACAGCAATATACATACACGCATTGTTTCTGAAGCAGTTTGGAGTTGGAAGAAATGGTGGTGGGAGGGGGAATTCAGTTGTCTTTACCTTCTCTTTATCTTAGTAAAACGAATAACACACTATTAACCAAAATCTTGTGGGGGAGAGTTTGAATTGCATCCAATCTTGTTACATTTTGGCTTTGTCACTATGAAATGTTATCATTCAAATAGATCACTGTTCTAAAAAATGGGCTGGAAATACAGTCATGCCTGGGTTCATCTGCACCCTGGGCAATAGCAGCACCTGAAGCAGCATCAGTGACTAAGCTGCTGGGGGTGGTAACACCTGCTTTTTTTATACCTCCTCACTCCCCCAACTGGTTGCCTGGGGCTCATGCCTCAGTCAATGACTTTAGCTACACTGCTACCCAAATGAGACTTCTAAATCTTCAGGTCTGTAGAGAAGTGGCCTGATTCCAGTTTTCTGTTGTAACTGTGTTGGTCTAAGGACATAGGCAGGCAAAGTTTTTTGGGTAAATGAGATATCTTTTATTAGACCAATTGAGTAGTTGGGAAAAGTTCTTTGCAAGCTTTTGGGTGCAATCACCCTTCTTCAGTCATAGGGAATCTTTGCTGGAAGCAAAGGGGGAGCCAAAGTTAAGTAAGGAAGACTCTACTGCAGTAGTTTTCCAAGGTAGAAAAGAGGCTGCCTATGAAAAAGGTAAGTAGCTTGAAATTAGGAAGACAAAGGGTAGAATAGGAGGGGAGGGTGAAAAGGGGGAGGGGGCAAAGTGTAAAAGGTCAGATATGGCAGGTTCCTGGAGAATCAGATGTCAGGCAGGTTGTAATGTGTCATAAATGCAATGTCTAAATTGAGTCCATGATTTTTTGTATCCATTAGATTTATGCAGTGAAGTCTGTAGGCTCGTCTACGAAAGGTGTTTTGTAAGTTCCCTTTGAGGATTAGAACTGAGAGACTGGAGGGGGAATGATTGTCCGTGAGAAGTGTGCATCCACAGGTAACTGGGTATTCTTGTCTATGATAGATTTTCAGTGTGTGTTCATTCTGGTTCACAGTTGTTGTTTGGTTTCTTCTACATATTTTCCATCAGGGCATTTGGTGCACTTGATGAGCTATACAACATTTCCGGAGGTGCGGGTATAAGATCCAGGAATGGTGATGGTTCATTTTTGGGGTGTAGTTATAGTGGGGGTGATGGAGATATGTTGGCAGGTTTTACATTTGTTGTCCTGGCATGGTCTGGATCCATTTGGTGTGGTTTGGATCATAGTGAGTTTGCTTCCCTTGATAAGGTTAATGAGGTTCAGTGCTTGTTTAAAGGCTGTGATGGATGGTTCTGAAAAGATCTCTTTAAGAATTGGATCTTCTTCTAGTATGGGTTTCAATTGGTTGAGAATTTTCCATGTAGGTTGCAGGGAAGGAGAGTATGTCATAACTAATGGTGTGTGATTTGTGGGAATTTTCTTTTTGTACTGTAGCAAATCTTTGTGTGGTTTCTGGGTGGCTCTTTCTAAACTATACTCTATCTCTCTGGAGGAGTGTCCTTGTTGGGTGAAGGCCCTTTTGAGATTTGAGAGGTGGTGATTACGTGCCTTCTCCTCAGTGCAAATACAGTGGTATTGGCGAGCTCGGCTGTAAATGGCTTTCGTGGTATGTTTAGGGTGATTGCTGGTTCTATGTAGATGTGTATGTTGGTCTGTGGGTTTCTTGTATATAGTGGTTTGTATTTTACCATTTTGCATATTGATCATGGTGCCCAAAAAGGAAATGCTTGTGCTAGAGTATTCAAATGATAGTCTGATGGAGGAGTGATGATTATTGAATATTTGGTGGAAATCAATCAGAGACTGGAGGGCTTTGATCCAAATGATGAAGACGTCATCTATGTAGCTCAGGTATAGCATAGGTTGGATGGTGCAGCTCTTGAGGAAGTCTTCTTCCAGGTGGGCTATAAAAAGGTTGGCATATTGTGGGTCCATTTTTGGTGCCCATGGCTGAGCCCATTATCTGAAGGAAGTGTTGGTTGTTGAAAATGAAGTTGTTGTGTGTCAGGATGAAGTATATGAGCTAAGTGATACCGTAAAGTCTGTACTCTGATTTGTAATCTTGCTCTTGTAGATATGTAAGGTAGGTGTATAAGCTAGTGACATCCATGGTGGCTAGGAGGATATTGCTGGGAAGGTGGTCTGTGTTTCTGAGTTTTTTCAGGAAGTCTGTTGTATCTTAGATAAAACTTAGTCTTTGGGTGATGAGCAGTTTTAGGATGGATTCGATGAAAACTGATATTTCTTACACTAGGGTTCCATGGTTACACACCAAAAATCTATCAAAGACAAGAATACCTAATTACCTGTGGGGTCACACTTCTTCCAAGACAATCACTCTCTCTCCAATTTCTCAGTTCTAATCCTCAACGGGAACTTACAAAACACCTTTCGTAGATGAGTCTATGAATTTCACTTCATAAATCTACTGGATACAAAAAACTCGTGGACTCAATATAGACATTGGATTTATGACACATTACAACCTGCTAGACACGTGATTCACCAGGTACCTGCCAGACCTGACCTTTTACACTTCTCTTTACCTCCCCATTCCTCCCATCTCCTCCTTTTCTACCCTTTGTCTTCCTAATTTCCAGCTATTTACTTTTACACAGGAAGCCTCTTTTCTAACTTGAAAAGGTAATACAGTAGAGTCTCCATTACTTACCTTTGGCCTTTTTCCCCCCTTATCCCCCCCACCCCACTCCTTCTCTTTTCTGTCTTATGTTTCCCTAATTTCTATCCATTTACATTTTCACTGACATCCAGTCAGACTTTTAGCTTCTTTCATTTCTTGGAGTCTCACAACAGCAAAGACACCCTATGCCTGAAGAAAGGTGACTGCATCCAAAAGCTTGCAAAAAACTTTTTTCAAACTACTCAGTTGGTCAGTGGTAACAGGGGGTGCACAGGGGTGCATGTGCACCCCCTGAGAGCGCTCGTGCACCTCCTGGCAGGCAGTGCTCCCCGGGTAGGCAACAGGCAGGGGGGGCAGATGGAAGTACCAGTGCCCCCCCCATGTACACCAGCCAGGGAGTGGGGGCACCAGGAGAAGTGCCGCTAGCACTTCAAGAAGCACTGCTCATGCTTCTGGGTCAGTACAATTGGCCATGGCAGGATCTCCCCTTTCTGGTCGCTGACTGGTAGCTGTGGGGGCATGTGCCCCCCCCGACTCAGGAGGCACCAGTTGCCCATGTGGGTTTAATAAAAGATATCACACCTATCCAAAGAACCTTGCCTGATTTTCCAGAAACATTTGAGAAATGAGTGATTTTGTAAACCAAGCCAATTTGGTTGGATCTCATGCCTAAACTTTACGCACCCCTTTCTGGCAACATCAGCCATAACACATTAAAATGACCATTTGCCCCACTCTCCCTCTCACCTTCCCCTTCTATTTTGGTCCCCAAAAGGCTCCTAGTGAAAAGTTCTGCATGAGGCTTCCACCCGAGATTTTGCTACCTAGCTTTCAATTGACTAGTATGGACCAGTAAAGGAAAAATAAGATACTTGTGCCCAGCAACTGAACTTGTGCATCTGGAAGTACTCCCAGAGGGAGCTGAAAATAAAAAAAAATCAAATCTGACTTTCTTCCTCAGGGGAGAGATGGCAGCAAAACCACAGGTCAATTTTTTTTCTACAAAACTATCACCAAAACTATCCCATGTTTACCCTGCTCTAACCCATTGCATTACAAGCCTTGAGAGATTTCCTAAAATATATGAGAAATATTTTCCCTGGATTTAAACGAATTTGATGAAATTGTGAGAAGGGTAAAAAGACCTAGGCATAAAGCAAATACTATATACTAGACGGATGGTATAAGTCACTCTGGATTCCACTGTGGCTAAATATCTTTTGCTGTTATCCAACACACTCAGTGTTGTTTAGATGCATAATAGGATGTGATAAAACCCATATAAAAGGGCACAGATGGCTATACTGCAAACAAGCCTGCTTTTAGGGACACTGTGAACATAGCCTCTGTGAAGAAGAAAGCTTTGCACATCCATTCCTGTCTTTGATTTCTTTCCAGGTTATATGAATATTTTTTTTAAATTGTAAAGCCTTGAAAATCTGAAAAGGTAATAGTAAAGCTAATGCAATTTTAGCTACAACAGCACTAGTGGGTGCGACTATTAAAATCTCATGAAAAGCATAATGAAGCATTTTTTACTTTTATGCACTAACTACAAAAGAAATCAATTTATCAAAACTGTTCACTACATCTGACTAATAGTTTTGTACATTACAGGACTACTCAAATAACCAGTGAATGCTGATAAGCTGTAAACTGTTTGTCTTTTAGTAAATATAGCTTTTGTGCCCAACAGTGCCATTAATATTGCTGCAATAAAATCTTGAACCAGAATGCATAAAAGCATTTCAAAAGCACAGGAGATGCCTTTTACAATTTCCTTTATTTGCATTATGTTCTTTTGCCTTCTCCACCACCCCTCTCCTCCCCTCCCATCCCCCCACCTCCTGCAGCCCACCAAGGAAAGTAAGTGGCATGCAACTATATTGCTTTGGGTTGTAACTTCTGGGATCACAAAATTTAAGCAGCATTAAATGTAGCCAGTGCTTAGTTGGCAGACCCCTAAAAAAGCCAGATACTGTAGGAGGTTTTATTGCCAATTCAGCTGGTTGCACTTTGCCCTCTAAATCAGAACTGAACTAGCGTCCCATTATAGTGTTAGGCAATAAGGTGTTGCTGAAGGTGCTGCAACTAAACCAAAATTATGAATTTGTTGCAACAATCAGTACAGTGAATTCTACACAATCAGTACAGTGAAGCCTGTGGTATATATGCTGCATGTCAGATTAGCTGTACATAATAATGTCTTCTACCCTTAAAATCTGTTAGTCTGACTGGAGAAATGAAAAACTACATTTTTTCTTCCAGTCATGATAGAAGGAAGACAAGTACTAAAATAGTATGTTGATGGGAGCTATTAGTAAGTAATTTGATACAAAGATCCATTGCATTGTATTTTTTTGCAAGGAAAGAGGTGTTAACTTCAGCCTCCTGGATAAAATTTAGCATTCTGGACAATTGCACTTGATCCTCTCAACAGCAAAAGGCACATTACATTATAGATACCTAAAATAATACACAACAATCTAGTCTCCTTTCCCCTTAAATGAAAGAGGAATAAACTACTACAGAGAAGCTTTCATATACCAGGGATTAAAAGCATCCACACTGGTAGAGACACTGCCATACTATAAATCCACACCCTTGTTTACCTTCTAGTAACTTGTTTGCTTGCCCATATCCTTAGTCAGGTGAAAATTTAACTCACTATGTAAAGATTTAAACATTCCTCTCCTGTGCTTCCTTTGGTGATGATTATATCATAGCATAAGGAAAACATATCAATACCACTTAGTATTTATGTCATGCCACCCGCTTGAGAATCATAAAGCACTTTACAAACATTAATGGTTGAAATTCAACCTTGGGCAGACGGACAGCAAAGGACTATACATCACTTAAGTCCCATTTAATCCTTCAAAACAGGGTTTAAGTGAAACTTAAATGGTGCATGGCCCTTGTGCTGACTAGCTGCAGAGCTGAGTTCCTCTGATGAATGACTTAACCCTCACAGGCACAACATCCCTGTGAGTTATGTTAGTATTATGGCAGATATAATTCCTTTGAAAGGAAACATCTCTTCCCATGTTGTTCTTTACATTCATTTGGATTATTATCCTGGCAAAGGTTGATCTCCTTCTATGATGATTGTTGATGCTGCTCTATATGACTGCATCCTTTGTAAATGAAATTTCAAAGGAGACAGACCAGGTATGTGAGCTATGAACAGTAGGGAAATTAGTTAAAAAAAAACACCTAGGGGAATAGCAAGAAAAATCCAATAAAATTGGCCTAAAAACCAGATGAAGTTTTGTGCTCTAAAATATTATATTTATCTCACCCTTTCAGATCACGCTTTAGAAATCACAGACTTAGAGAACAGCGGACTCTGTGATATACGAATTTCTGATTGCAGCAGGATCCGGGTGTTTGGCCTTGGCTTCAGAGATTCTCCTCATCTACACTGTGAGGTCACCAGACTGACTGTAAGCAGTGTGCACCATGGGAACACAAGCAAAGGAAATTGGTGATATAGTAGAACTCCTGAGACGTATTGGGTGTCATTTTGGGGTGCAGAACACCTATGACAACCATGAACCTTGTAAACCAGAGGTTTAACACTTATCTGGTCTCACAGGCTGGATGAGGAACACAGGGCTAGTCTGCTGGCCTGACTGAGCCCATAGACTGTTCTCACATGCCAGATCCAGATGCAGGGATAATCCAGTGTGGGCACTGCATGAAGTGTGCGCCCTGGACCAGGTCTAGCACATGTGCCAGCTCCAGCCCAGTGCACCACATGCAGCACCCACCAGCTCTGGCGCTGACCTCAGCCCTATGTGTGGCACATGGCGTGTGAGGCTGGTCTGAAGCATGCGCTATATGCAGGACACAGTGGCAGTCTGAGGCACATGGTACCTGTGGCACCTGTGCCAACCCAGGCCTGCATGCTGGATCTGGTATGCAGAGCTGATCTACAGGCCCAACTTAGGCCAGCCCTGAATCCAGCATGCTAGTGTGGCGTGGGCGCCACATACAGCACATGCCGCCAGACCAGTCCCATGCACTGCATGTAGAGCAGTGATCTCCAAACTTCTTAAGTAGGAGATCATCTTTGGCATTTAAAAGCAACCCAAGATTTACCATCGCTGCCAATCCGCCACAGCAGGTAAGTCTGTGGGAAGGGAAGGAAGGGCAGATCAAGACAAAGGGAAAAAAAATTATTTGGGGACACACCTCCCCAGCAGGTAGGACCCACCTGGCCAGGACCCCACTCAACTTACCCCCTGCTTCTGCCTCTGTAGCACTGGCCCTCACCATGGAGGCCTTGATCTAGCCCCCGCCCCCAGGGACTGACCTACTGGCCTGGGGCATGCACATGTAGGCATGCAGGCACTCAGCCCCCAACCCCACCCTTGAATTGATCCCAAGAGGCTCTGAGATCCACTACGAGAAGCTCTGAGATCTACTGGTGGATTGTGATCCACTGGTTGGTGACCACTGATACAGAGCATGCCGTCTCCAGCCTCATGGGCCACACAGCATACAGGGCTGGTCCAAGGGCATATGCTACTTGTGGCACCCATAACAGACTAGTTTGGGGTGCTGGATCAGAGAAGTGGCCGGTCTGTGAGCCCAATCTGGACCAGTCCTGTATCCAGAGTACAGGGCCAGCCCAGCACAGGCTGCACACAACACAACCTAGACTAGCCCTGCACCATGTGCAGCCCACACCAGACAAACTTTAACAGGCAGCATGCTGGACCAGTTGGAGACCCACAGGCAGCACTTCAGGTTGTGTGCTAGGGCTCCACAAGCCAGATCCAGTGCACAGGCTATATCTTCAACACCCTTGTTGTAAACAAAGGCTGAAGCGTCTCAGCACCTCACAGGACTGGCTCCTAAGAAGGCCAAAACAATGTATTCTTGCCCGTTTTCTCTGTAGGCTTTTGTTTAACTGTAGTTTGGTTCAGCTCCACTCCAGTTCAATGAAGCCTGAAATCACAATATTATTTCCCATTTTGTACATCTGGAATCTGTATACTTGGCTGTATTTCTAAATGCTCTCGAATGTTAAGTGTTGCAGCTAAATATAAGGCTTCTTTGACACAGTTACACCAATATTTGAATTTTCTCAGTTACAGCCCACTGTTGAGTGGCACATTTGAAAGATTATGATTATCCATCGTGTTCTGTAATCCTATAGTTTTATTTAGTTAAATCTATAGAGCTATGAACTGGAGCCAAGTAATCCCTTGTAGCCATTTGTAATCAAAATATAAAACTACAAAGGGGCAATATTATGTGTTCTTGAATTATTTGATATATGTATATATATGTGTGTGTGGGTGGGTGTTTTTATATATATATATATATATATATATATATATAAGCTCATATAAACTCAACACTTGTATGCTTTGGAGAGTGTGCGTGTGTACACACACACTCACACACACTCTCCAAAGCATACAAGTGCTGAGTTTATCATCATTCACTTCTTTAGGATGGAAGTGAATGCTACTAGAGTACTGAGCTGGGCACCTGGGAAAGCACATTTCGGACCCACTGCAAATACATCAATGAGATAACAAATACTTAGTCTTAGACTTACCCTATTAGGCCTAGACAGACCCTGAATACAAAGAAAGGCCTGTTGTTCTGCTGTTCCTGGACCAGCCTGGAAGGTAGATAGCTGCTCAGACCCTTTCCTCTCCTAGTTGTCATGCTGCCCTAGGGAAGAAGCAGATAATGCCGGGTTTGAGCTTCATGCAGAATACACTGCTGACCCCCTGGTATGGCTATCCTGCTCAGGGATGAGGAGACAAGCCATGACTTTGCCCATTTCCCATCTCATTCTGGGCTTCCTTACTACCCTATGACAGGGTAGAGTAATGGGTCTGCAAAGCCAGTTTCCACACCATGTTACTACTGCTAGGTTGAGGGTTAGTGGTTCAGGCGTCAATGGTTTGTGATCTTTCTTTACCTAGGCCATGTTTAGTCCTTAAAAATAAATTGAATCATATCCTCCCAAAGCTACAGAAAGCACCAGACAAAGCAAAATCAATTTTGTTCTGATTCACCTGAGAAACTAACACAAGCATGGGCTCGCAGTTACTGTGTACCATCCAGCCCTGTTTTACGTGAAGCTCTGAACAGTGGCATTTGTTAGGTGAGGCCTGCCAGACAAAGTTACAAGACTTGTAGTTGTGTGCTTCAGAGAGCCAGCAGCCATTGCCCCCAGGACGATCAGAACGTATGCTGGGTTCACAACTGCAGGAGCAACCATTCCACTGTGCCCCTTTGCCCGTCATACCACGACACAGGGTATATTCCTCTCTGCCCTCCCTGGTTACTTACATGCAAAAGATGAGCAGAGTTTGCCCTCTACTAAACCTACAGCAACAGCTTCTTTTTTTAAAAATGAACTGTACAAAGGGGAATTCTTTATAATATTAATTGGAAATGTAAATATATGCAGAATTTTAGAATTCATTTATATCTGGCTTCTGTCTCAGTATTTTTGCTTTGCTGCAGCATCTCAACGGTGAATGGATATCAAGAGAACAAGAAATCACAAGAGCAGATTTTCTCAGCTCTAAAGCCGTTGACTGCCAGATTCCTGTATTGAACAGCACAGAAACAGAGAATATACACTTCATGGCTGATGATGAACCATTTGCAAGATGGCAAGTGAAAGTAGGAACTTTTCAATTACTAAAAATTTTTAAAGGAGCAGAACACTTTTTGTGGTCAATTGAAACACAGCACACAATCTACTTCCCATCAATCATTTAGAATTGAAGATGTGCACAGAAATAGATATCTTTAATACCATGCAACACGCCAAAAAAAAAAAAAAGTCCTCAAACCCAAATAAACATCAAAATGCAATAGACTTCTTTATAAGCAATCTTAAGGTGCAAATTACAATCACTGCTCCTGGTAATCATCTCAAGGTGATGCATCAGGCTAATCAATTGTTAATCATTAGTAGTATTCATTTCTGGAGACCCAGGTTCAAAATATTGATTAGGTCACAAATGAAAAGCAATCATGTCTCCTGTTGCACAGTAGATTTCCCTACACTTCACAACAGCACTATGCAAAGTGGTGTAATTAGCAGCCTCTTGTGAGAACAAGACTGGCACTGAACAAGCAAAGAACCAGCAGACAAGGGCTAAAGTGCACTGGCAGATGTACAGGAGGAAGTTTGCACAACACCTGTTCACACTGAGCCCTGCTCTGCTGTGATTTCAGCCGCTTATTTTCATAAGTGTTTTCTATTTCTTACCTAGTTACAAAAATCAGCCCAGTGATTCTTCTTCTACCTTGGGTTATTCTCACCACTTCAAAAGCATACCATATTAATTACCATAATATATGGAAAACAGATGTGCATGCATCTCTTATATCTTAGCTATTCGTATCTTATATCTTAGCTATTTGTTCCTCTACAAAATGCAATTTGTTAAGATTAAAAGTCTAAGATCAAGAATAACCTAAGAAGACATAGCTGGAAAAAAATCCAGGGTATAATTGTAGATGTGTTATTGCAATTTTTACTACATCTGGTATATCAACATTACATTTAACAAACTAACTGTACCTCCTTTATCACTACTCTCATACTAACCCACTGATTTTGTAATTGCCTCTAAGAGCTATAATGTACACATAGGAAAATCTAGTTAGGAATCATGTTGCATGTTATGGTTCCCTCATGTATTGTTATGTATCTTTTTGTTAATATATTAATCTTGCAGAGACCTATGCAGGGGTAAATTATTGTATAGGTAAGGGATAGAAATTACACATAAACCAGTATAAATGATGATCAGAAACCAGTTAAAATCTGTGAAACAACAAATGTTCTGTGCACATAAACCACTTTCAAAATGGCCAAAATTGGTTTAAGATAAACCTGGATGGATGTAGTATCAAATTTAACTGATTTATGTTAAATCAGTTTATTGAGCTTCTGTTCCAGATTCCCTCCAGGTTCAAGTTAACTCACAGTCCCCTAGCATCCTATGATGCTTTGAACCACCCCTGCAAACTTCCCCCTCACAGAGTGGGTGGGCTAGCCTGGGCCCAAGCTGTCTGCTCCAGCCAAGCAGGCAGGCATGCGATTGTCCATCCGTCCCACCCCCACACCGCCCTCCTCCCCCTCAAGCTTCTGGCCTGGGCCATTGCAGGCATGTGGCTGCATTTCTGGAATCAAAAGGGAATGTCTGTTCACATGCTTATCAGTTCAATCTACTCAGTTTAATCTAACCTGCAAAGATTGAATTGATTCAACCTTGGGCTTTTTGATTGTCTGTACTTAGCCATAATGACTGTCTGGTGTTGTACCCTACACCCGTCTCTGGAGAATCTGGAACAGTTCACCTGGAGGATGATTTTGAAGAATCCCCATGCCTCCTGATGATTCTAGAATTATTTCTGAGAAACAAGCTCCACTCACACATACCCTGAGACTGACCACCTGATCACAGCATCACTGCATGCACGTAGGTCCTATCTAATTATTAGGCTTAGGTATCCACAAAAATGGAAGGAGGAAGTGGGATTTGTTTCTGGCAGTCAGCCCAAGCTTAGCAGAGAGCTAGCATAGACATGACCATAGCTACTTGGCTTCAGTGTGGTAGGCTTCCTCTACAGGGGGTATAGTGTGTAGCTTTATATCCATCCAATGATTACTTTCCATATGATAACCAAGCAAATAGATTTATTCATTACACCTACTGTGTTCAGCAGTTCATTTCACTGCCAGGTGCTGGCAGCTACACACTGTGAAGTAGGTTTAGAAGTTGTTCTTTTTCCCCTTCTAGATAGCATAGGAAGTTTCTTTCCTTGTACTTTATTCAAAGAAATGAGATGTCTATGTCTCTGAAACCTTTTCACCCTCCCCAGCCTTGGATCCTTTAAAAAAATCTGGGTCACAACTACCTGATGAATACAAAACCAAACCCTTTTGAGTCACATCTTTAGTAGTAGGAGTACAACATTGCTTAGGTGGTTTGTTTTACTGGGTGGATTATGAGAGCAGCACTAATAGTACAGTATAAAAAGCATTTATCCATCTTAGTAGAAAGGTGCAGAGAATGAAAATTCTGTTTTGGAGATTATTTCAAGATTTCAAAATCTGGTTCTGTTTCAACTTAGAAGGAACACCCACACATTCACCAGTCTCTGCAAAACAAAATTATTTAAATTGTCTAAATTTTAGCTGTTTAGTACGATATATGTCATGCAAAATAAATAAGATGAAACAGAAGGTGGTTCCAAAAGGAACATTTGAAACCATTGGGGTTCTGAAATTGTAACAATCCTTTTTTTCTGACAAAAAAAACCAGAGGATTTAATATGATTTCACAACAGTGTTTCAATGTAAAGGAAAAACTTATTTTTTCAGGGTTTCCAACAAGCTCTACTTCTTCATGTTCTTGCTTTTCATCTCCTCTGTATTCATGTTCCATCTCTTGCGTATACGTGTTATGACATGCTGCTGAATTTCAATAAGAAAATACCTGTGGGGGACTTCACCAGGCCATCATTTTGGAACCATTAGCTCAGGTATCAAAACACAAATTCTTGTTTGGATAGTAGGCAAGTTAGATGAACCATTCACATGTACATATATGGAAAGGTTGGAGGATTTGGGTGGACACCTGTGAATAGTGGAGGCACGTTCCTGCTTATCCTGACTCATTGATATTGCAAGAAGGAGTATATGAATAGTAGGGTTCTGGATGTGAGTGGACAAGCAGGGGGAATTACAGGGAAATAGAAATCAAATTTGGTCCATCAGGTTCATACGCTTTTCTTTTTCTATTCACAAACTCTCATGCAATTCAAATTTTGTTTCTACTATGAATAATACAAGTTTCACATTGAAAAAAAATCTAATAGTAGTAATAAACTTCTTCATTTTTCCAGTAAATTATCCTAAATAGACTGTTCTTTCCTTGCATCTAATGTATAAGTTCATATAATCAAGGCCCAGCTTTGAATGAGGCTTAGACTTCCAAGTCATTTGAAAATGTTACTCCATGTCACTAATGTGACTAAGTACAACATAGCAAAAACAAATAATAAAATAAATTGTTCACAAAATTCACAGGCTGAAATTTCCTATGATGCCTTGAAGTATCACAAACAATGAACAAATCTGAAGAAGACATAGTTTGTTCACAACACAATTAACAAACAAGAAAATGGGTTCTATGGGGGAGGCAGTTACAGAAAGTTTTCAGACCATGTGTAATAGTCTGAAAAAACATACAACTTGGCGGGCTCTGGTAAACGAAGGAAATTAAAATTAAAACTGCATTAGTAATAATCTTTTCTTAATGGAATTGTTGCCTGAAAACAAGAAGTCTTAAATTGAAGTTACGCTTTTTCCACCCTTTATTTGAAAATCATTCATATTTTCTTCAAGGTCTCTTCCATTTGATATATATCACCTCTGTCAGATATGATGTTCTAGATGGTATTGTTTGTCTTAAAACTATAACAACACATTTTTTTATGTGAATCCCATTTCTTCAGAGTAACTTTATTCTCTTCCAGGATTCCATATTACCAAAAAATGTGGCTATAATGCCCTTTTCTAATGACACTGATTTGTGCAGGAGTGAATGTGTTCACTTAGTAGTGCATTGTCAACTGTGGGTAGCACACTCAAATTATTACTTGTCATGAGAGTTGATATTATTTCTAGTAAATTGATTATATTTGTAGTTTGCTTTGTTCCAGTCTTTTTTCCAAGCTTTAACTATAATTGCATTCTTCCCTGTTGTGAGCTGAAAAACTTTACCAGTTGATCAAATACTTTTCTTTTTTTCTGGTGTTGGTCCACAGACATGAGTTACTATTAAGACACATGAATTCTTATTCTGTTTTTGATCTGCTAATATGCCAAACACTTTGACCTTTTTAAATATTCAATATTTAAGTTGACTAAAGGAAGCCTAAAGATATAAAATAATATATTCAAGAAGGGCCTCCGTCATTTGGTCAGTTTAAGTTTCCTGTGAGTTGATTCCATGTTTAATGGATACCTTCAAGGCCATTTCTGCTTCCCAATATCACAAGTGCCTCATTTTGAGAGACAGCGCCAAATCCAGTCCCAACAGCAATTTTATTTCACCTTAAATAATGCACAAATTATGTGCATTACTAAATAAAATTAAATTATTTTTAATATGTTTTATTTAATATATTTAATTATTATTAAATTGTTACATTAAATTATGCACAATAATTTTATTGTAATAAATTATTCACATCAAAGCAAAAAATCATTATATCTCACTTACAGAAATAGCCACTCACACCAAAGACAGGAATCACACTGTATGGAAGTTATTTTCATGAATAATTTTGTGTCTCATAGACTCCAGAGCAGTTTGAGCTAGAGTCAACTGCTCTTGGACACAGCATCTACATGTGCACCCAGGACTGAAGCAATTTGAGCTGGGACAGAGCAGCCCTGGGCTGAGAGGGAACATGGGGGGGGATCAGCCCTGGACTCCAGATGATGATGTAGGGTGGCGGAGGGGCTGGCAGGAGCCAGGGGTCCAGCCCCTAGCTGGTTAGGCTAACTGGGTTCAATTTGTGCCTGGCAATTACTGTCTACATGTGTGTTTAATTGCACTTAATGACTCCACTGTGAGTTAGTGGTATCACTAAGGGTATTATCTTACAGTGGAGCTAATTAATTTACCGCACCCTAGGACTGGCGCACATGTAGACTGTGAGGCTTTATTGCGGAGCTAATTAATCTACTCTGCAGTAAAGCACAGAGGTAGATGCACCCACAGTTTCCATATTTGGGTTTTTGCACATTAAGAACTGTGAGCTGCAAAATAGTGTTAGACGTCTTAAATGAAGCAAACTTATGTGGGAAGGAATTTCTGACTAATATGCTAGTAGATGCTGTAGCCAAGAATATAAGCAGTTTAGCACCAGGTGATTACCAAGACAGGGTTAAGTGGGTGAGAAAGGTAATTTTATTTGAAATGGCTTTGATATAGACAGAGAAACCATAGAAATTAGGGCCTTGATCCCTGTGGACCCAAAGTTCCACTGAAACCATTAAGAACTTCGCATCTGCAGAGATTTGTGAATCAAAATGAAGAGTTCTGTGGAAACAGAACACTTGCTCTCTAGTATATTAGCCACATTAGTACTTTCTCTAGGCCAGTTTTAAATGACTGGAGAAATGTAGCTTCCACCTCTTCCTAGAATAGATTATTTGCCATTTTACAGTGCTTATTGTTAACAAACTGTTCTTGATATTTGGCCAAAACCTTCCTAGTTTAATTTTATTTTACTACTCCTAAAAATAACCTTTGTGGTCTTCTAGCACAGACGTAACTTCCATAGGTGTTTAAATCACTCTTTGAGATAGATATTCTTTTGATTATGGAGAATAGGTAGCAACAGTCCATGGTCGGATGCACCATGAAAAATATACACGTGTTTTCTCTATAGAAAACATAATAAATAATACTTTAAAGCGGGTTTATTTGACAAAGTGAACAGCTATCACAAAACCTGGATGTCAGCTAAGCCAAAAGATCTTTTAGTTATTAATGAATGGTTTCCAGTTTGCAACATCAAGCAATTTGTTAGCTTGCAGGGAAGTAACTCACAAGTGGTTTAATTTATCTTGTTGGCAGGCATCCAGTTCAAGGGTGCAATGGGTATCTGCTCTGAAATGAGCAGACAGTATCCATATGGAACATTATTACTTAGAATGATGATTTTTGTATCATTTAGATTACTAATGATGGCTTCCAGTACAGTAATTCCAAAGTTCTGACCCTGTACGATGCAATCTGCCAGGTCTGTGAATTTCATCCAACTGGACTTTGTAAATTAAAGGTAATTTTAAAAAGCTTAAAGGCTTAATACAGATCATCCATCTCCTTCTTAACCCTCTAGTTCCCCTTTGTCTGATGTTTAATTGTCTTAAAAGAGGAGAATCTTTTTTATAGGACAGCTGCACGCCTAAAAATGTTCTCCTTTCTTTACTAGTCCCTTCTGTGTGATTTTTACTGGTTGTAGAGGATATAAATAGTTGACAGATTATATGCTCCAAGGGAAGAGTCTCAATATGACATGTACAAATGAACATGGCTGTTAATATTTGTCAGTTGAAAATATTCAGGAAATCAGAGACAATTGGGAACCTGATGGACACCATTCTCTCAACCTCACAAGATTTCTAGCCTCCTTCTGAAGAACCTCTGAACGTTGGGTGATAAGGAGATTCTTTATTCGCTCTCCCTTCAATTTAGGGGGAAATATTCTAAGCACCAGTTCTATCATCTTTATATTTACCTCCTTTGTTAGCAGTAGGTAAACTAAGGCATGTACTAAATACATTTTTGTCATGCAGAGACACCATTAAGACAACGTAAAACATCCTTGCTTACGTTAAATCTCTCCGAGAACAGATATATAGCATCATGACAGATTCAAAACTGTAATCAAAGTCTAATGCTACATTTTAAATTGCCCACTCTGGGGAAGTGCCTAGAGAGCATTTTACCCCTTTGTTTTCTTGAGAACTCTAATGAATTTCCTATTAGTATGACCTCCTTGAAATACCTCTCCTTTAGCAGGGGATTCTATTGAACAATTTTATTGCCTCTAGTAGGGCTTTAAAACACTCTTCAGGAGGTAAATTGCTGGAAATATTTAAATGTCCTAATGCAGCTTTTCTATTCTGATATAAAAATTAATAAATTATAGGGTGCCTACATTCCCCTTGTATAAAGTAAGGCTCACGCAGGTAAATTCTCTCCTCGCTCCATTTGCCTTGCTCTCATTAACACTAATAGGAAAATATGATCTTCGCAATAGCACTGAAAATTGCTCTTGTAACACTGTACCTTTTACCATGTTAAAATGAAAATTCACATCTTTCAATTTGAGTCAGTAACTACAGTTATTAACAGGCCCCATTCAACACAAAACACTTAGCTTTCTGATTACCAGAATCAGAGCAGAAACAGTAAAATCAAAACACATTGTAGATGATATTATTTCTTAATTTTTTTCCTGGTTTTTTTTTCTATTTTTTTTTTGGAAACCTAATTTACATATATTTTGCAAGAGGCAGGAACTCCCTAGATTATAATAATTCCTGTTCTAAGAAGTGCTAAAAGCTATTTGATCTTGGCTACCAATTGCATCAAACCAGATTCCAATTAGCCCTTTTATAACATTTCTTTTTAGCACCTCAATTGCTTTCAGGAAAGGTGTTTCAATGAGAAGATATTTTATACAAGGCCATTTCACATTTTTTGTGCTCCTCTTTTATGGAACCTATTCCTCACCACATTATCACTTCAGAAAAGTATCTTCTTTTTTTTTTACCAGAATCAAGTCTAATTGCCTTGAAAACAACAATGGCAAAATTGTATTATTCTCAAATTATAATGGCTGATCTCCATGTCGTTCTTTCATTTTAGGCTACTATACAAAAGTACTTTCAGATACTTTACTTTATATAATACTCCCAAGATATGTAAAATAGTATCTAGTATGTATCAAGGAAAAAAAGGTCAAAAAAGGATTGCTTACAAATAACAGCATTCATTATATGAGCCTGTCAAAGAAAAATCCCAGTGGTCAGTAGGACTGTTCATGTGTGCCAGGCAAGTGGGATATAGTATTATATCTGGACTAAAAGCTTGTTAGTATGTCTACAGTGAAATCAGTGGTAAATGCATCACAAAAAGTCATAGCTAAAATACTTTTAATCTAGCTAGCTCTGATACCCTAACAATGAAGCCTCAGTAGAATGAGCTTTGGCCGGAGTTGTACAACTCTGGGTACTTACTTGTGTGTTTAGTCTGGGCTAAATATATAGGTTTGAACAGCTGACACTCAAGTCTGTACTGCCATGATTTCATTGGTATTGATACCTCAAGCTAAGTTAAAGTGAGCTCAGACATGCCTACAGGTGTTGTTATCAAGCACTGTGATCTCATAGTAGATGTACTGTTAAATCGGACTGCCTCGGGTCATTGACCATCAGCAAGACTAAAGCTTCTCAGCAGTTTTGAAAATATCACCTGTTTTTTATAATGATCCCAGAAAAGCCTAACAAGAAAATATACTTCTTTATTACTTTTTTATTCCGTGGCATACTGGTTTGTTATTGCAATTCGTTATATTTAAAATAATATTTAAGAAGACAGAAATAGTGAATTCTAAAAACAGAAGAGTAACAGTCCAAAATGCCAAATAGTTTGGGTTTTTTTCAGCCAGACTCCCTTTTTTGTCTTGATGAAGCTTACATTTGAGAGTTCCCAAGTAATCACTATATTAGCAATCATGGCTGGTAGTAATAATCACATGCAATATATAAGCAGTTTAATGGGGGAAGAAAAGCTGTGTTGTCTCACATTCATCCATGACAAGCAACATTACAAGTTGCCTAAGATAAAACATTCACAGCTACAAGTTGAAACTGGAGAACTCTGATGTCTCAGCATTGTAACGATACACTTGTATTCTCCCTCTGGGGAACAAAGTGCTAGCATTTAAATTGCTGCTATTTCATTATTCTGAAAGAAACAGTAGTTTAGGCTTATCTCAAGTAATTACTAACTGCTAATTTCTGTCATTTTTCTTTCTCTTTTTTGTCAGGAAGATACTTGTAATATTGATGGACTTTGCTATGGTGAAGGAGATTCAAGCCCCACAAGCCCGTGCCTTCTTTGTGAACCTGACATTTCTAAATTCATCTGGTCTATTAATGAAAGTAAATAGATTTTTCTAAGATTTACAAGCCATTTGGTGGGCATTCAATACTCTGCATATGAAATATTACCTTCGTTGATTTATAACATGGTCCTCTGATGCAATCAGTGCCTTGAGCAGGAGTTTTCAGTGCACAAGGAATATAGGATTGTGTTGTTAGGTGTGGGTGCAGTATATACATTACACCAACAATCCCCCATTTTGCTGGCATATGGTCAACACTACCAAGCAAGTGATGTGCTGCTGGCAACATCAGGCTTTGCTCCCTCTTAATTTTTGGCAGCCAAGTCAAAGGGTCTCATTGACAAAGTAAGATCTGCAAACGATGGCTTGGGAAACACTGCACTACATATAGGTTGGAAGCAGACGTCACTGAATGAAGAGGATCAAGTGTGCTGTGACCTGTGATGACACAGCTGATCTGCTTCACGGGGTAAAACACACATTGCCCAATGTCCCATCCTTGCTGGTGCAGGACAAGGAGCAATGTGATATCCCCACTTTCCCTCAGCTGGACCTATTACCAGCATTCATTGGAGACAGGTCTGACTGAGAAGGGAAGGGTTTTTCTCAGCCCAGCCAGACCCATGACTGAGTTGGTCTGGTTTTTCCCTGCCCAGCTGGAGCCAGAGCACAGGTCTGGGTCAGTGGGGAAAAACCCTGTTTTCCCCATAGAGCCAGGCCCCTTCTCCAGGGCTGGCTGAGTGCGGACCTCTGATTCCCTGGTTTATGAAGAGGTACCCTGAGATTCCTTGCGGTAAACAGGAAAAGTAGGCAAGTGCTGTGGAGGCTTGAAGGGGTCAAGTCTCCATATCACCTGCATGGGGTGGTGGGAGAGTGCAGGCAGCACAGGCTGCTTGTACTCTCCCAGCACAGAGCTAATAGACATCCACTGCAATAAAGCAGCAGAGTCTATTAACACTTTTTGTTGCACCACTGATTTTCCTTTCATGTAGCACAACAAAGTGTATCAAGGTTTATTTGCTCAACATTTCTGCCACCATACATTTTTTTATGGCAACACAAATGAAATGTTGGACAATGTCAGTTTCCACCCTATGTGCAGGATTGTGATTCCAGGCTGAAACCTGAAAACACATCAGGAAAAAAATCCACCTGGGAATAGCGTTTTATGAACAATAACTCCTTGCAAACTTCTAAAATCATTTCTGCAATGCTGGACATCGCTAATTAAGGGATATGATAAATCCCAAGGACCTCCAAGCTCACTTTAAGACTATTGGATTTTAAAGAGGAAAAAGCACAGAAAAACAATACTTTGAAACAACAATCTACATTTTCAGTGTTTTCAGCAAGGGAGTATTACAACTACTTGTAGTGCTACATATAAACTCGCTGTACATGCCAGCAGCACCCTCAAGCACACTTGACTGCTCTAGGCAGTCTGCCTCCTAAATTAGGAACAGAGTAGCTTCCCCATGGGCAGACGGGCTTACTGGCACTGTCATTCAGACATGCTAATTAGCGCATCTCCATTGCCCCATGAAAACAGTTACATGTTTCCCAGTTCAGGAGATGGTTCATTGGGAGAAGTGAAGCATACCTAAGGACTCCTCAGTCCGCGATAGTGAGTTTACCATGTAGACTTTGCCATAGATACAATGAGAAATCCCATGGTGTGTCTTCTCACCAACAGAATTTTCATTACTCGTGGATTACTGTGTTGAGTGGGGGTGGCCAGCTGATGGCACTTGTGCCACAAGAGGTACTTGTGTCACTCAGCATATCAGGGAGCAAGCAGGGAGCATGGTGGCAGATAGGGCAAGGGACAGAAAACAGAGCAACAGATTGGGCAGGAAGCACAGGGAATGGAGCAGAAAGCAAAGAAACAGATGGAGAAGGAGAAGGGTATCAGAGCATCATTGAGATAGGGCATGGAGATTACCACTGAAAAGGTTGGCCCCCACTGATGCAGATATGTAGTTCTAGTGGCAGTTATCTTCAATGGATACAAGTGCACACTCACCAGTGTGCAAGAACAGATTGTCAATATAGGGATCATAAATGTGTTTTTGCCATATATACATGAATTGGTTCGGAGAATAATTTTTTATGGACCTAAAATGTGGTTCTGCATTGGGTGCTTTAGTAAACGTGGTCATGTTATAATGCAAAGGGCCTACTGGGATGACTATTAGGATACCCCTGAACAGGAATAATCAGGAGCTACAGAAACAAATCATACTGCACACAGTCATCATGTGGCAGACATGTAAAGGGCACAGAAGTACTTAAAAATGACTAATGACCATCTAGACAATCAGTGTGTAATCAGAATTATATGATTCATATTAAGAGTCAATTTTAGTTACAGATTAGGGAATTGCTTGACAAACTAATATTAGGCTTGCTTCATGCTTTGGTGAAGATAGGATTTCTGAAATCTGGACTCAGATGCCAGTTCAGATTTAAATTACCCCAAAGAGCAATAGTATTGAGATAAAAGGCTCAGTATCAGGCCCATTTCCAAAAATTGCTGAGACATTGTTAGACAGGAAATGCATTGATACTTTATACTCACACACTTTTTTTCATGGCATAGAATGAAATTGAGCTTTGCAAAATTAAAAACACTCCTAAGCTACAGTGAGTTTTAAGAACATCTCATTTTCTGTTCCATTGTGTTTGTTCCCTCCTCTGGTAACTCTCCATCCAATTAGCGCCTTTTTGTTTATCTGTAACTGCATATCCATTGAGCATTTCATTGATTGCTTTTGGCACAACCCTTATGGGCCAGGTGGGAAGCAAAAGATAAATGAATAGATAGCCACTTTCAGCAGTTATGCATTGACAGCCTGCTGGACAAGCAACTTAGAGAGGTTTGATAACACAGCAAAGACAAGTGGAGAGATGCAGTTAAATAACTGCACAGTCAGGCAAATGCGATGGAAAACAAGTCTTGAAAAACTGATACTCAAAAGAATAAGAAGCTAATGCTTATTTTACTTGATATATTGTTTACCAAAAGAATATTGCAAAATGCATCCAGTCCTTATGAGAAGAGCCCATGTTATACACAGGCCAGGCACAGGCATGGGCAAAGCAGGCAGCCACCTGGGGCCCAGACAGAAAGGGGTCCCAAAATGGTAATTTTTAAAATTATGATTATCATTATCACTGGTGAAGTGGAGCCCCATACTAAAAGTTTGCCTAGGGCCACCAGGACTCTAAGTATGGTGCTGGTTACATAGATCGTGCCTTCAAGTGTGAAATTAAATTAATCTTCCTGATTGTAGAGATTACTCAATGAATAACATAACTATGAATACACTGCATTATGTCATTATGCTTTTAAATGTCAATACATGTCAATTTGTTAGGGCACCAAACCAAGACTCAGGGCATTTGGGTTAAATTTCAAGCTCTGATTGTTATATTATCTATGGCAAAGCTTCAGTTTCCAAGTTTAGAAGTGGAGATAATACTTTTTTTCCTCTATACTTTATCTGTCTCATCTGTACAGAATCTGAGCTCTTTGGGTAGGATTCTTCATACTTTCATATAACAACTCAATTTGATTACAACATCTAGAAACTCCCCATGTATAAATAGTAACAGCAACAAC
Source organism: Caiman crocodilus (assembly GCA_030014935.1). Taxonomy (NCBI): domain Eukaryota; kingdom Metazoa; phylum Chordata; order Crocodylia; family Alligatoridae; genus Caiman; species Caiman crocodilus. The sequence goes on from JAGPOW010003685.1 coordinate 14,244,215, forward strand.
ACAGCATAGGACACTAGATTTAGGTACCCTTACTCATGCAAAGAATTCTTTTATTTCTCAAGATGTCAACAAAAATCAATGGACTGTTCAAGGAGTCCATTATTATTATTCCATATTAATAGTATCAAAATATGTCCAATGGGCTGGCTGTATTGTTCTTAGTGGGGGGGGGGTCCATGTTTTTCAGATCTTTTTTCTAGAGTTGCTCATCCATTGCCTTGTTAGCCAATTTGAAAATTATATTACTTAAAATAAGAGTATACATTTCAAATACTGTGATTATGCTGGTATAACTGAACAGCGCTGAAAATTTTCATCAGGACGTGTAAACATCACAAGAAAGAAAAAAAATCTCAAATTCAAGATACATTAAACAGTACACAAACCAATCCTGTTTGTACATGAGCCGGGAGCCTGCTCTGACGCACTGTAATTACAGCACGTCAGAGCAGATTTGATTAATCAGGTCTGCTGGAGTGTGGTAATTACTGTGCTCCAGCCAGCCTCTGGGTCTTGTGTATTAGTGTCTCCAAGTTTCAAAATGGTAGCAGGGGTGCCATTTGATGAGCTTTAGATAAAGCACCCCTCTTGCCATGGTAAAGCATGGGAACATTGATACACAGGATGCTCTGGGCACTTTCATTAGAGCAGCTCTTGGAGTCACTCTAATTAAAGCACGCCCCATACACCCACAGAGCACATGTAAAAATGCCCAGACTCCTAGCATATACAACATTTGGTTTTGAGATCTTTTGTGTATGTCAATATATATTTTTCTTACAATAAGCATGCACATAAAGAACCCCTTATGATAATTAGATTGCATAATTCAAGAGTATCTTTGATTCAGGAAACAAAGGGACAGTACTAAAGCTCTGAAATATATTTACTAATTTTGTTGCACCTTATCTATATAGCTGTAACTAAAGAGAATTTGTTCTAATGTGATTCCTTCTAGCTCTTCATAAGGTAGACCCAATTACACAGATTTTCATAGATTTCATAAACATTAGGGCTGGAAGGGACCTCAAAGATTATCAAGTCCAGCCCCCTGTGCCAGGGGCAAGAAGTCAGCTAGAGTCAAAGGACCCCAGCAAGATAAGTGTCTAAGCTTTTACTGAATGAGTCCAGAGTAGGTGCCTGCACCACATCTGGAGGGAATCTACTCCAGATCGGGGGGGCTTGGACAGTAAAGACATTTTTTCTTATGTTCAGCCTAAATTGGTGTTATAGGGATTTATGACCGTTGGGCCTTTTTTTGTCTTGGGGCGCTCTGATGAACAGATGTTCTCCCAGATCCTGATGAGCACCCCTTATGTATTTATAGGCAGCCACCAGGTCATCCCTGAGCCTGCGCTTTTTCAGACTGAAGAGTCCCATGGCTCTCAGCCTCTATTCATAAGGCCTAGTCTCTTCCCTCTGATCATGTATGTGGTTCCCCTCTGGACTTTCTCAAGTGTCTTAACATCCTTCTTGAATTGCAGAGCCTAAAAATGGATGCTATCTCTCAGGATGTTGCCCTCAGCTAGCTTATCTAGAAGGGTCTCCTTAATAGTTTTCTCAAGAATCTTACCAGGGACTGAGGTCAAGCTGATTGGCCTGTAATTCCCAGGATCTACTTTCTGCCGTTTCTTGAAGAAAGGTACCACATTGGCCTTCTTCAGGTGCTCCACCTGAGCTCAACAAATTTTCGAATATTTTTGCCAATGGTTGGGCTATGACACAGCCAGCTCCTTGAGTACCCTGGGTTGTAATCTGTCAGGATCTGCTGACTTGAAGGTGTCCAGCTTCTCAAGGTGATCCTTTATTAGATCAACACTGATGCTGGGTATAAATACGCCCTCACCCTGGCTGTCCTGCGTCTTGCTAGGCAGGGTGGTCCCACTGGACTGATGAAAGACCGATGCACAGTACCCATTAAGCAGGTTAGCCTTTTCCTGGGTGTCAGCCAGGTAACATTCACGCTTTCCCCCAAGAGGGTTTGCACTTGCTAATCACAACATGAGGCTCACAAGAACTTTCCGTTTATTTAAAGAATTTGCATTACTTTAAGTCTTTTGCTGTAAGGGCCTCTCCTGGGCATTTTTTATAAGGAATAAAAAACTTGTTTTTCTGATTTCTGCATTCTACAGGGCTAGGCTTCACAGCAACATTCACGGAGCTGAAGACTTTTACCAATCCACATATTGGGCATGTACGTGTGCATGTATTGAGTACCTTAGTGAGACTTCCTGCTTCCAAGACTGCATATTTCTTTTACCCAATAAGCAACATTATTAGTATTGCAGCAGGACCTGACTGCTCCAACCAAGACCTGGGTCCCACTGTGCTAGACACTGTCCAAACAAATAGGAAGGGGCAAAGGGTCACGTCAGAACTAGATGCACATGGGCTGATCTATATAGTCACATACAGCAGCTGAAGGTTCTGTTGCCTTCAGGCGTTCTCCCTTATTAGACGTGCAGTTAACACCTAAGTAAGAAGGGGAAGACTGTAGTGAGAGGATATCTAGCTGGACTCCCCCCATGGGTCTGAGGAGTCTCAGAACTGCAAAAGGAAGATGAAAAGCTGCGCTTTGTTATTTGGTAATGCTGCTAGTGATTGCTAATATTAATGGTGTAGTGCTGCTGCCGTCGGTTTTAGCACACTTTATCCACCTCTATTTTAAAAAGGAAACACTCCAAACCTGCACTATTAATGCACTGTAGAGGTCTGCACATATGTGATCACTCCTTTATTTTTGCTTTTTTTTTAGACAACTTGCCTCCTGTGTTCCAAGCCCCTTCCAGCCAGCTGCTGACATTTATTGGTGAGAATTTTGTTTACCAGTTAATAGCAGCAGATCCTGAGGGGTCAGCTGTGCTATTCATCTTAGAGGCTGGGCCACAGGATGCCACACTCTCTCCTGCTGGCCTCCTCATCTGGAAAGTCGATTCGGAAGCAAAGCAGACGTTTGTGTTCGCTGTGTCAGATGAATGCAATGCACAGAGCAGATACTCTGTTGAGGTAGGAAGGGAACACTTAAAAAAACCTGTTTATCATGCCATTGGTTTAGTGCAGTTTTCATTATAGTTAATAATTTGTTGCTGTCTTAAAAACTAAGACTTCAGCTATTTCCGAGTAAGTGCATATTATCCAGTACGGCAATAATGATCAATTAATCAAATAAATATCTCTGAGAACATAGAAACTATATATACAATGAACAGAAGAGAGTACTATTGATTGCTGTTTGAAAGAACACTCTTGCGGAGCCTGTTAATGGTTCATTAATCTGCTTTAAAATTCACAGTCTACATTTGGATCATTGGGGTGGGGTGCGGGAAGCACATAACATAAAAGACCAGGTTTCAGCTATAAAGAGATTATAACTCATTCTCAATGATATTTTAGAGGGTACCTTGCTTTTATGTCATTACTCCACAGCTTTGGCTTCTTGGCAGAGACTGTGCATTGCTTTGTCTTTATTGTAAGGCATTACATTAATCCTGTGATAGCATAGCTAATAAGGTGGGATACACAATCTTAATATGAGAGCAGGTTTATTACTAAGGGATCACTGCTAAAGACTCTAATGTATAAGGCCACAACCATTTTCCAAAATCTTGGTCTGTGGAATTCACAAAGATGCTGGACATCAGCGCCACTGGGGTGGGCGCATTAGAAATGCACAGCTAGATTCTGTAGATACAATGTTCTTTTAAATCTTTTCTTGGCAAGTACACAACTTAACTAGCCTCTTTAGGTTTTCTCTCTGCTTGAGACTAAAGGTATCTACAGAGTGCTATAATCAAGTTACCTGCCTCAGGAGGCACTTGTAAAGGTCTTAGTAACAAGCATCGTTGGTAGGTAGTCAGATGGGCAGATAGAAAATGTTCTTATTTTTTATTCTTCTTGCAAAACTAAGGAACAAGGTTTGCCCTCAGATATTAAAAAAGATAACTGTTATTGTAGACAACAGACTTTTTTCCCTTTATTTTTTATATGTGAAGTTAGGATATACTCCTAAAAACAAAATCTAGCTTTTAGTAGAGTAAAAATGTAGCCTTTAGCATGACATTTTCTATCTAGAAAAATTAGAAAGAAGGTTTTTTGTAATGTTGGAAAGTATGTTGTTTGCTTTTCAAATCCATCCCTTCTCAAAAGGAACCTAAACACACCTGTCAGTTGGGAGAATATTCGATAAAATATATTTATGGATCCCTTTTTGCCTTACCCAGGTTTTAGTGAAGCCTTGCAGCTGCATGCATGGTGGAACATGCGTTACCAATATTAACTTCCCTCCAGGACTTGGTGAATACCTCTGTATATGTCCAAATGGATTTGAGGGGGAACTCTGCCAGGAAAATATCAATGACTGCAAATCAAACCCATGTGGAAGTGGCACATGTGTTGACAGTGTGGACAGCTACATTTGTAAATGCCCAGCTGGTTTGGAAGGTAATACATTGCTACTCCTAATTTCTATATGTTGAGACAGATATTGTGCTAAAGGGATTTAAACAGAGCTCAAAATATCCACAAGCATCTATCAAGTTGGCTGAAGGTGCTTCCTTCTCTGCTTCCATGACTTAGATGGGACAAGTTTTATCAATGCCAAGGGAACGTAAATCAACCCAAAAGCTTCACCTCATTCAAATAAATATGGGAGGCATATGGGGTTAAATTAAGATGAATCAAGGTGCCCTGTCTCTGCTGCAAAGGAAGAACAGAAATGGGGTAGACGTGAGAATGAGTAATAGCAAGGTGACTTGCTGAGAGAGAGGAGAAGCAGAGTACTCTGTGTTCCAGAGTAGTGCACTGTTCTAACGAGGGTTCATTAGCCATCAACATTAATAAACTACCTCCCCTCCAGGTTCATAGATAGAGCAGGCAAATGCTTCCCCTTCTGTCCTTTTATATCCTTCCAGGACCTCTGTTAGTGACACCTTGATTAGCTTCCATCTGTGTTCACAGATCCCTGCCAAAATCCTCTCCTCTACCCAATACTTGGTCCTTTACTATAAGATCTAGCTTATTGTTTAGAATGATCATCTTTCATGGCACTGCACTCAACAATCCAGTAACTGGATGGTTACTCCTGTGCCAGAACCTCCTAATAACTATAGCCCAAGATGGAAGCTAAAGGAAAGCAAGAAGGTAAAACCAGTTTTGTATGCACTGGGTCTCTGGGCATCCCCAAATTAAAGTAAAGTATTAAGACATCTGAGTTAAGTCAGATGCTAGAAGCAATCCAAATGAGATGACTCAAAGCTCTGTGCAGTCTAATTTACCCTGCTGCTCCTTATTACTGTTCTCAGCAGGGTAAATTAGCTCCATGTGGCTGTGGCTAGAATGCTTCTGGTACCCTAAATGAGTCTGCCTAGAGCTAGCACATGCATCTCTACATTGCACGGCAGTGCGCCATGAAGACCTAAAACTAGGGATCTAATAGTAGTTCGAGTATTCAAGCCGATTCATTCTTTGTCCTCTCTATTCAGGTTGCTAACATGGGGAACAATTTATAAACTCTGGAGCAATACAACTTAAGGTCTGTCTACATGACAATACAGTGCTTTGAGGAGAGACTAAAACTAAAACCAAATGAACCAGCCTCAGGAAGTGGAAACAGTACAGCCACCTTAATGTAGCACTCTGCTTATGCTAATTAGCCATCAGGGAAGCAGGGCACATTAGCTTTAGGTGAGCATTTCACCAACATGGCTAACTGTTTCCAATATTCAAGGTTGCTCATTATTGCTACTAGTTACTCCTCTGTTTCACAAAGGTTACTGAATAATCATCACATAGTAACAGCTTTCAGCTGTTATTAAACCAGCCAGATTCAAAACAGTTGTCTTGAGGTGGAATGTTATTTCAGATCTCTACAGAAAGTATCTCTTCAAACAGCACTACTACTACAGGAGCAGTGTAGACTCGAGCCGCCATAAATGCTGAAAGTTACATTCAGAATCCAAAACTTGAGTCAATCAAGAGAAACAAAGATTGTTCATCTATAAAAGACAAGCTCACTCATGAGACAAGCAATATTGGCTGTTGTACAGTAAAAATCTAATGCTGTACAGTTAGAAATGTAAAAGTGAGGTCAAAAGGCAGCATGAGATCATTATGATTCCCTATCAGGGCCCCTCTCCATGTGCAGGTGAAGGCACGGTGGGATCTAATGCATGATCCACACAATCGCACCTCCTGCCATGCCACACATTTATGGCAGGAGGCGTGACTGTGGGATCATGCATCAGAATCCACGGCGCCTTATTGCTGGTGCAGGAGGAGCCCATGCAAGAGGAGTAAGTTGTTTTGGCTGGGAACCTGCTCAGCTGAGGGACTTCTAGTCACAGCCCCATGCACCCCGGTGACGGGGCGATGCATCTGCTGCAATCTCACAGCCACAGAGCCCCCCGCATAGCTGAGCGATCACAACAGCTGCAGTCTTCTAGCCCTGGGGCTACATGGAGGCTGACTAAGAAATCACAGCTACTGTAGTCTCCCTGCCCCAGGGGTTCGTGGTGTGCAGCCTGCTCGGGGTGGGAGATCACAGCTGCGCCCTATGGCTGCCAAGATCTAGAGTCCTGCAGCTGTGGATGCAGGTTTCCAGCATCGCCTCACAGCTCCTGGGACCCAGCTTGCCACAGCTATATTTCCTGGGTCCTAGCAGCTGTGGAGGACTGCCGAAACGTCCCGTCCACAGCTACAGGATGTTGGGTCCTGGCATTGCAGGGTGCTATTAAGATTCTGGCTCATGATAGCATCCATGGGCACTGCTGGGACCCAGAGTCCATAGCTGCCAGGCACTGCTGGGACTCAGCTGCTGGACTCCCAGACCTGGATGAGCATAATATACCCTGTAGCTGGGAACATGGTCAGTTGATGGGGCCCCCAGCCACAGGGCAAACCCTGCTATGTGTGCAAATTAAAGCTGGATAGCAAAAAGCTATGAAGTTAGTACAGTTTCAAGGCCTAACTTTAACCTCATTGGACCCTTTTATGGCATGATAGGTACGTTGCAAGTGTAGCTAGTGCCAGGGTAAATGCACAATTATCCAGTTCCTTGCACAATGTGTAGAGGGGGCCCATTAGAAGCCTCACTTGGGTTTAAGAGGCAAGAAGTGTCTACTTTAATATAAAGCCAATGAATAGATTTGACTAAATCCTTAGAAAGACAGAAATTTACCCGTAACAACGCCTAACAACTCCTTCCCCTCAGTCTCTCTTTCAGCAATTTATTCACTCCCCTTTTCTGTTTTCTAACAACTAATCCAAATTTGGACATACTAGACAAATGATATACTAATCCAAATTTCCCTACATATAAAAATGGTTCAGGAATAAAGCAAGGTGTTTCTTGCTTAGACTGGTTAACTGATATTTTTGAAACAAAGATGCAGTCTCATATTTTCTTCCCTGGTATTAAAGATCTTAGTAGGAAAGGATACATATATTGATCCTCTCACATGGAATTAGCTTTGTCACCTGCCTTCAAAGTAATACATTCAATGGGAAAGATGACCATCAGACCTCAGCCTGAGATGCTATTAAATACTAAAGAACCACAGCAGATTATTTGAAAAAAAGACGGATGGGCACAAGCAATATACTAACGCCATAAAATTAAATATAGGATTACTAAACTGCATAGGTGATAATCCCATGATCCAAAACAAGTAAGTCATCATCATGGGGGACTGGAAGCATTAGATTGAGTAATCAACCTAATCAACATTAGGTTGACTATTATTTAATATCTTTATTTATGTTGAAAAAGATGGACCAAAACAGTAATAAACCAATTTCCAGGTGATACAAAATGAAGGATTTGTGTCATTCACTGGGGGAGAAAGAAGAGTCTTAAACAACTGTATATATAGGGACACATTTATACAGCTTCTTTTTCATCACTGAGGTTTCTGAATTGCCCTTTGGAAGTATCTGACCTTCCCCACTGCCTTCATAGTGAGGCAAGGTACCTAAGTCTCTTTCCTTGAATCATCTGCTGGAGCCGGGCAATTTATTATGCCTAAATTGGAGGTGTCTGAAGTGTCTTTCTGGATCTTGTTCTAGATAACTAACAATCCTTTTCCACCTCTTATCTTCTCTGGGCCCACTTCTGATGATATGTGACTGGCATTAATGAGGAGTAATTCTATTTAAGTCAGTGGACCTGATTCCTTATTTAGTTGTACCCATCTTCACATAGAAAATCAGGCCCATCCATGTCAAAATAGTAGATCAGAATCAAAGCCTATTATTCCAAGTGGAACAGCATATTATCAACATCAGTTTATTGGTCATAAATCCACAAGAAGTATTTGCAGTATAATGCATAGCTTTTACTTTTTGTTGTTGTTGCAAAAACAGTAAAGGGAATAATATCCAACGCTTGATAACAACATGGTTGATAGTAACTGGTTGCTATAACATGCCTCTGAAGCCACGAGTATATTATACTACATGATGAAAGAAATTTTGCGTTTTCTTTAACCATTTATTTCTAGTCTATTTAGATAAAATATGCATTGTTTTTTGCTGTACTTTCCAGACACAAAATACTAAATGCAAGAAACAATAACATAAAGAAATGAGTGAGTGAAACAGGAATGCATCTCCATGTTTTAATAGCAGGTGAAAAATTATGAGCAAGTGGAGCTGAAAGCCAGCTGGGAGGTGGATTATTTTACTTCAGGGCAGGTTCTGTGACAACAATAAAAGCTCATCCTTGATGTTGTGTTTATGTCTCAATTCCCCAGAAAGCCATCAATAATCTAATGAGAAGGCAATGCTATGCTGCTCAAGTGACAACACCATTTCAGCATCAAATCTTTACAAATGATAGTGAGCAGGTAGTAGAAACAAAACGTTAACTCTTTTGAGAGTTTCTCAAATGCCACCTCTAGAGAAGAAACTTTCCAAACATGGAATGCATTGTTAAGTAGCAGCAGTCCAGATGAATCATAAGTGTGCATCCCTATGAGCCTGAGTGAAAAAGAGAATAGGGAAGTAAGAGGAAGTAACAATGGGAATAAGATTTGGGCAGAAGCTATTGCAAAGTATGAGAAAAAGGTGAGACTAGCTAATAATAAATCTTTGAATTTCTATAGTGCCTGCTACTGAGAATCGCAATACCCTTTGCAAACATCAGTTCATTTGCCTTCCATACCAATAAGAAAGTACTCTATTATCTTTGCTCTATGGGTGGCAAAACTAATATCAATATCAAATAACCAGGTATAAAACCTAGGTAATCCATCCGTAAGAACAGTATCTTAATCATAAAACCATTCTTAACCTTCACCGTGGATTCAATTATAAATGTAAAATTAGAAAAGCAATTTTTAAATTAAGGAGTTATAATTTCATTCTATGGTTCATGTAATGGAAAAACCTAAGTTTCTCTCATTGTATAAAATATCCCAAGAATCCCTCAATGAGATTACAGTTTATAACTATATTATTTATTCGACAGTAGACTTAAAAGCGCAGCTACAGAATCCATTTCTTTATTCCTAGCTGGGTTACTCCTCTGCAAGTACAAAGAACAGATATTCTCCTCTAAAAGGTCTGTGAAAATGTTTCTGTCCAGAGACAGGGAGCAGAGTTTGCACATCTATAACAGGACTTTCAGTCTCCAGACCTGAAAATCTCAGGAGATCCAGCTAAGACTGAATTAAAGTGTATGAGGGTGTTTCAGAAAGTAGCAGCAATTTCAAAACAAGATCATTTTGTGTGTAATGATCCACATTTTGGTGGACCACATCACTTCTTTACATAGTGCATTTGGCAATGCTGCCATTAGCATTACTCACTGCTGTGTAGTGTCCCACTCATTGCACATAAAAATGTTTTATTTCAAAAATGCCATTTCTTTATGAAACACCTGTGTGCTATTGTTATTGTTATTTATATCACTGCAATGCCATGAGGCACCAATCAAGACTGAAGTTGCATTGTGTACCACACCAGCTGAGGGACCGCACAGGACAGAGTCAATCTCACACAGCTCTCAGTCCTACCATTTCTACTACTTTTCCCTTACCCTACGCCCATTTTAATACTATAAGTCTTCAAGATACTCCTTGTAAACTTCATGTACATTACTCATCCTGAGATTTTCAGATGCTATTTTAAATCAAATTATTTTACCAGTGATATTAATGTGTGTGGGCTGAAATATATCAACATATATATGTTGATTTATATTAATATTTTCATTTCACTTGTTTGGTTGCCTTTTGCAGCTTTCCTGGCATGAATAGTGTCCACAGACTTTTCAGTACTTTGCTTAGAGATGGTCAGTTTAACTTTATAGCAGGCAACTCTGCATTTAGGTTCATGCACTGGCCCAGTGATTTAAATCTGGGGTTGCAAATATTTACAGGAATACTTGAGTTTTTTTTAAGTCTTACCATTGGATACGTAATAAAAGAGAAAATTCTGCGGGTCTTAGGTACTGTTATAGCTTTCTTAGAGCATCTACACTCTGGCTTAAACATGCTCTAAGAGTATTCCTGTAAATTGCACTATAGTAGACAAGGTTGACAAATTCAAAAACCCATTATTTTGTAAGTTTGCCTCTAACCAAACCCTATCAGGTCGACAAGCAATAAGCTGTTAATAATATATGGCTCAAATAGAAAAGAACAGTGCAATACATCAGTACATGGCTCTCAACCTTCTAAAGCCTAATCGGTGAGACTGGCTTTTTAAAATATATGACAAATATCTCAAACAAACAACACAGAAAAAAGCAGCAGAAGCCAAGACTCGAAACAAAAGGAATTTATTTCTTTAACCTGTCTAAAGATTTTTTTTACAAGAAGCAGGCTCAAATTCAACAGTTCTGGTGCCAATAATAAACAGTGAGATAACAGCAGGTTTAAGTGAGACAGTGGGGAATTTGGCACTAAAATGAGTGACGTACCCTGTAATGAGTTTACAGTTGAGAGGTAAGCCTCAATCTACTTGAACATTTTAGCTGAGGAATAAACAGGGAATGTTGCCTTCTTATTAACCTGCTCTTTGTTTGTGCCACAGGGCTTACTTGTCAGGAAGACAGGAATGAATGTGAAGAGAACCTTTGTTTTCCTGGAGTGTCTTGCATAAACACTTTCGGGTCATATATGTGTGGAATTTGTCCCAGTGGGATGGAAGGGGATGGCCAATCTTGCAAATGTAAGTTTTTCCCTGGTTTTCACAGAGACAGAAAAATTAGGGCTCAATTCTACTTCTGTTAAAGTTACTGGAAGTCTTGCCCCTCACTTTAGTGGGTGTAAGATTGAGCTCCTAATAACATAATACATTAGCAGAGAGCTATCATATTATATGAACATTTATATATTGGTCATTTAACTATAATTTTGTGGTCTTCATTTTACTTACCAGCTGCATAACCCTATAGCATTTTCCTATGCCATTATCATCTACATACCCCACTGCCATGTGGCTTGGTGTCTAGATCCACTATGTCCTTCTCTACCCTCTTGCACAAAAATGCCCTCCATTAAAGCCCAGCCTGGATCACTGCAGAAACCCTTTCATAGTACACATCAGCTGTGAAGGCATCTATATAAGATTGCTTCACTTCTGCCTCCATGCCATTTGGCAACATGGTGCCTAGCTAGAGGGAAACACATCAAGGCTAGTTTTTTTAATGTAGACTAGGGAGGGAGCAGAAAGCAGAGAGATCAGAAGTGGGGAACTGGGCAGGGAACAGAAAGCAGACCAGCAGATCAAATAGGAAAAGGGGGCCATTGTGGGACTCAGGGAGGGTATGGGGTTTACCGCGTGGTAAGCTCCATACTCTCCCTGAGTGCCACAGTGACCCTCACTGTTTTAAGATAATTTTGAGCATCTCCAGCAGTACACAGAAAACTGGAGAATCTGGCTTCTTTTCTCTCCGTGCTTACTGCCTTACTGGTGCTCTTCATTAAAAATAATATTTTGAGTAGAGGGAAAAATCATTACCATGCATTTATTAGTGCTACCAAATAAATTCAATCTGTGCAAAATAGGCTTGCAAAAAGTGTACTTTTCCTTACAAAAGAAAGCTGCTGGGTTTTTTTGTATGTGCACATGCATGCACATATGTGCGTGAAAAATTGACTTATAATTGATGAATCTTGGGATCAATGCACTCTATATTGTCAAACTTATTGGCTCTCCCTAGATTTGCAATGCTTTCTGATACAAATGTTTTCTTTACTATATTACTTGATCAATTCAAGTCATTGCAGAGTTGCCACTATGTCTGCTATCCTTTAGCACATTTTTGGAGCTAATTTGATTAACTGTGGAGGAAGAGATTCAATTAAATAAACAAAATTATCCCCTGGGAGAAGGGGGGGCACATTCATTTGAATTGCCATTCATTTCTTCCTACCATGGGACAATTTTAGAGGAACATAGGAAGACTCGCTTTCCTCTAATGCTGAAACTAGACTTATTGGAATAAAAATATTAGTATTCTTTCTGTCTCTGCTCAGAACGCAATGCTACTTCTTCTTCCTGTCTTCCTTAACAGGTTTTACATATACACAAATTTACTTTTCCTTGACTGAAACTGGAGAATAGTTATTGGCTTTGTAACAGGATTCCACATGGAATGTATGTTTCCTAACGAATTCTGGGAATTTCCATAATTTAAGCAGAAAATAAATATTTTTAAAAGTCTCTAATGGTCACCTTTACATACAAGTATTGTCATTCCACATTCTCGCATACCTGTGGTAGAAATGCCATTTGGCAACCTACAGGTTCTCTCATTTTCATATAGTTTTGAACAAAAGAGCCCCTATCCCAGCATTCCATGTTTCACATCAAGCTGAATAGCCAAATTCTATTGCACTGAGTCCTGTGAACCCCTTTTCAGCCACATATCTTCACAGAAGACCACTATACATATTAGTAGGGACCTACCTGAATCATGGAGGAAGCTTGTGGTATAGCAGCACCTTTAATCTTGCTTTTTTCGCTGCACACTCCCTGCCCCCACCACAGCTGAGCAGCCCATGGGCAAAAACCACAGCATTAATTGGCCAATCGGTGGTGGAGGGGGGAGGGGGGACAGGACAAAAAGAGAAAGATTAAAGGTGCCTCTGTGCCACAGACTTCTGCTGCAATTTAGGTGAGTCCCTACATATTTAGGTGTGACTCTCTTTTAAGCAGAGTAGTTAGCTATGTTAGTCTGAAGTCAGTCAGAAGGCAGGGCAGAAATTCACCTTTAGGTTAACGAAAGAGAGAGAGAGAGAGAGAGAGAGAGAGAGAGAGAGCACAGGTTTTTGTGCCCAGGGCAGATCAGTTCGTGCAGGGCCCTGCCCCGGCTCTGATCCCATGCAGCTAGGACCTAGAGAAGCTGCCACCACCATTGACAGCAGCGGTGTTGGAGGTGGGGTGGGGCATAGCAAGCGGCTGGACACAAAGTAAGAGGCAGTGGCACAGAGTCCCCCAAAGCATTGGCCCTGGGGCGGTCACCCCAATTTGCGCCCCCCCGGATGGCTCTGACTGTTGTTTACCCTGAATCATACCCGAGCTGTACTACCTTACTTTCTTGACCTCCATGCTTTCCTTTTGCAGCTGAGGCCACTGCTGACATTACAGAAGATTTCATCACTGAGAATAATAAAGTTTCAGGTAGACCAAACAAGACGGAGGAGGAAAGGCCAACACAACCCATAGACACAAAGAAGATTCCTGCAATTAAGAGCATTAACGTTAGCGACATACAAGGTAAGTATGTAATGTTTGTGGTCATGGCATGTTATTCTTTTTCCAATGTTGTAGGTTCTGCTTGAGGACAATGTTAATAAAAAATATACAAACTGTTTAAGTTACATTGTAACAGGATGAAGGCAAAAACAAACCTCAGAAAATGAAGAGGTGTGTATATCACTAGTAAACATGATAAAGATAAGGCAATGACTAGTGGAAATAATAAAAATGATGGTCAGCTCTAAAGTCTCTTTTTGTGCTTATCTGTGGAGGAATGTTTTGTTTGTTTTACTGACATTAAAGGAAAAGGGAAATGTCGACTAAGAAGTAACCCTACATGTGGGCAGCCAACAATCTTCTTGCATTCCATGTTCTGTCCAGCTAAAAGAAAATTTTAATGGACTCAAAATTAAAATATTAAGAATCTAGTGTCGATACCACACCACAACCTGTAGTCAAGGCCTGAATATATATTTCTTCCACAATGTCAGTGTCTACAACAAGCAAAAGAGTACTAATAGCACCAATGCATGAAATAGTCCAGGCTTTTTAAATGCAAAACGTTGCCCTCTCTTACTGACACAACAATGCAGACTGGTGTGGATCCCACCTTTCTAAAGCTTGTAGTGCATTCAAGAAATATAAGCATAAGGCCTATAATTGGCTACTGTACTGAGATATATCTGAGAGAATGGGCACAGCTCCCTCCTGTGTTCATCTGTACCAGGCTAGCTTCTACTTAACTGAAGGGTGTGCACCACCTTAAAAACACTGCTTCAATTTACTTAATATTTTGAAGTTAGCTGGCAGAACTTATACTGCAAATATTTGAGTCAGATCCGTATCACACTGAAGATAATTTTTAAAAGAACCCTAACCACCACTAAGTTTTACAAATCATTTGTTCTCTATCCAGGGGCCATTTGATGCACTTCGCATGCAGTAACTTTGTGTGAAAAAAATGCTATCTAGTCACATTGTCCTGTTCGACAAAATTAAGCTAAAGTAGTTAAAGCAGCCAAGATCAGAAACATTGATATTCCTCAAACTAAGATATGGGTAAGGCAAGGTTTGGTGATATGATTGTAATTACAAAAATAAGGGACATCTGAATAATGCATTTTTCTCACTAAGTTAATCTTTCACTTGTGCTGAAAATTGCCATTTCTATCTATCCATGATAAATGCCAAGCAGTGTTGAGTAATAAACTTTAAAACACATAATTAGAAGACTAATAAATCTTGCTTTAATGAGAAACAGCTGTTCTGATATACTGTGCCTTCAGGATATTCTTATGTTTGGCATAAGATTTGGGGAACATTCTAGTTAATTATATTTTAAAAGAAGAAATTAATGAAAAGCCTTGGGCTGGGCTTATATAGTCACTGTTTTACTTTAAATATTGATTTGCTTTAAAAAATAATAAAGAAAGGTTATTGGGTTTTTTTTAGGTCACACAGCACCTCTGCCACCTATTACTACATGTACTAATAGGCCATGTTTCCCTGGAGTCATATGTATTGATCGTAAACCTCCTTATATTGGGTATATTTGTGGCCGGTGCCCAACAGGCTTTTCCGGAAATGGCAGAATCTGTATAAAAGCCCAGCAACCAGGTACTCACTCTTTAATCTTCTGAGATTTTAAAATGTTTTTGTAGATAAAGGTTCTAAGAAAATGTGAACTGTTTTAGTTAGAAGTGCACCGATACTTCGGTCTGGTATCAGATTGGCACCGATGTAAAGACAATTGGCTGTATCGGAAATCAGCCTGATGTGGCTGATAAATGGCATGTGCATGTCTAGATCTGCAGTGCAGCATGTAGGCAGCAAGGAGCAGACCCCAGCAACTTGGAGAGCTGTGTGCAGCTGGTGAGCCTGTTGTGGCAGACGGGGAGGGAGAGGGAAGGCAGGAGGGCAGATCAAGGCCCCTGCGGTGAGGGAGGGAGTGGGGCTGGGGCAGGCGCTGCCCAGCTGGGGTAGAGTGGAGTACAGGACAGAGCCGCAGCTCATCCGGGGGGGGGGGCAGGAGGAGCAGGTCCCACTGCTGAACACACCCTGGGAAGGCATGGGTGGGGGCTGTGCCCCTGCATAGGGCAGGGCCAGCTGCTGCTACAGGCTAGGGCTGGGGCTGGTGCTGAGCTCTTCCCAAGAACGCTGGGCTGGGCTGGGCTGCACTCAGGGTGGGTGGCTGTAATGTTCAAAGGGAGGGTTGGGGGGCCATGGCAAATTCTGGGGTGGCTGCAGGCCTCCCCCCTCAACACAGTCTCCTCCCAGCACTGCTGCTGCCTGTCCCAAGTATAAGTTGACCGAGGCACCTGCCAAGAAGAGCCTGGCACAGGTCTGGCTACAGCCTGCAGCAGCAGCTGCCCTGCCCTGCCCAGATCCAGGGACACGTGCCCCCCCCATGCCCTCCTGGGGTCCATGCAGCAGCACAAACTGCCCCTACCCCCACACTTCCCAGATGAGCTGTGACTCTGTCCCATGCCCCACCCCAGCCCAGCTGTGCAGGGCCTATCCCAGCCCCAGCCCTACTCCCTCCCTCACTGCGGGAGCCTTGATCTGTCCCCCACACCCCTTCCCTCCCCCGTCCCTTTCCACCACAAGAGACTTACCAGCTGCACAGAGGTCTCCACACTGTATTGGAAATTGGATAAGGTCACCACACTGTATTGGAAATCGGATAGGTATCAGCTGATATGCCTCCTTAAAAATCAGCTTTTGGTTATCGGCCCCAAAAACTTTATAGGATCTCTAGCAGTGCACCTCTAGTTTTAGTATCACACTATGACATACTGTATACTGTTACATATAGTGCTTAATCACAGGGCTGCATTGAGATGGAGTCTAAAAAAGTCCCAGTCAGAAATACTCAATTCTCTCCAAATCCTGATCTTGTCTGAGGTAAAATAACCCAGATTTACTAAGCTATCTGACCAAGGAATAGTTCTATGGACCAGGACTTCATGGATGCCATGAAATCACCCATCTTCATTTAAATTAAATTGACCCAACCATGTCTGTATAGTTCTCAAAAGATTTAGGAGTTAAGTTTATGGAACAATTGAGCTTATTTATTCAGAGAGCACTGCCCTGCTTGCAAATCTTCTGTTCCTTCCTGCAATCCCCGAGACAATGTGACAATTGATATGTAACTTAAAGTATCCACACATCTCCGCCCTTTACATGTAACATATCCCCATATAATACTAACACTGGCAGTTTAGTTCAACCCATCATTAAAGCATATTTTAACAGTCCTCTATTAGTCTTTGTGTTGGCTTTTTAACTCTAAGTGATCTTCTCAGTTTCTCCCCAGTCTCAATCTTTATTGTTTCAGTGCTTGTGGGTTTCCTTGTTCAGATGTCTATTTCTGTGTCATTTTCAATCTCCTCTCTCATTTCTTTTTGCTTTGGTGTTAGCTCTGTTTCCTTCGGTGAATCTTATGATGCTGCTTCTTTTCTCCCCTTCATGAGCTGCAAATGTTGTTTGTTTCTTAGCACCTGTCCTTCCAGTGTGACTACTTTATAGGATCTGGGAAATACTTGATGGGAAACTAGTGCTTTTTGTTTCCACATTCATCCATCTAAAATAAACACTATACCTTTGTTGTGCAGTTGGCGTAACTCCCTGGAACCGTCATAGTACCATTTTTTTTTGAGTTTGTTGAATTTAAATGTTTTCGTGCCTTGCTTTTCATTCTGATGAGCCTTATCCACAAGATTTGGCAGCCTGGTTTTGAATCTAGTATTAAGCAGCATTTCTGCTGGGGATAATCCATGTTTCATGGGTCTTGCTCTCTAATTTAAGAGTGACAGGTAAACATTGGTGTATGAATCCGTAGCTTTTTTCAACAATTTATTCACTATTTGCACTCCACCAGACCATTGGATTGTATGTATTTAGGACTTGAAGGGTTGTGATGTAATCCATATTTGTTTGCAAACTTTCAAAACTCAGGACAGTTGAATTGAGGTCTCTTGTCTGTTCTCACAATTTGTGGAATCCCATGTCTAGCAAAAATTGATTTGATGTGAGTTATAACATGGTTTGCTGTTGTGCTTTCGAGCATTGCAATTTCAGGATAGTGAGAAGAATAATCCAGTACTAATACATATTTTTTCCTTTGTGTATGAATAAGTCAATGCACACTTGATGCCACAGAGTTAGAGGCTTCTCCGTGACCATCATGGGCTCTTTTTTCCACTGATCTGTACTTTAGGCACTTTGTACAAGCCGTTACAGCATCTCCTAACATAGAGCACCCCTTGCTCTCCTTTTTGCATTGTTCAGTGCCTAGTTGTCCCTCATGTATTCTGTTTTACATGTCTGTCTTTAGCATTACTGGAACAACAAGTTGTGAGCCTTTGAACAAAATGCCATTCAATAGTGACAGCTCTTCCTTGAACTGAGAGTAGAGGATAAGTAATGTGTTTTCCAGGCCAGCCAACACAAATAGCTGTTATCAGGGCCTATCACGGGGGGTCCAGGAGGGCCATTTGGCCCAGGGCTCTCATTCACAGAGGGCCTCAAATTTAGACTTTTGACGTTATCTCCAAATGAGGTTGTACATACATACACAGAGATACACTGACAGGATTGAAAGAAGAAGAAAAAAGCTAGAAAAGCACTTGTTAAATAAAAAAGGAACATTTATTACAAATTATCGCATTGTATTTTGAGCCTCAAGAAATGCAAGTGGCCTGGGCCTCTCTTGACTTCTGAGAGGGCCTGGCTGTTATCAGTTTTTGCAATGGGGTGTCCTGAGCAGTGGTTTCTACAGTTAGTGCCCACATTTTATCTGTGACAGGAATCACTCTTTTAATTGGATTAACATGTACTATGTCTGAGTCTGGACGTCAATCATCCCCATGGTGTCATATGCTCTGGACAATGTATCTGCAATAAGTAGATGTTTTCCTGGTGTATATGGTATGTCTAGATAATACATTTGCAGTTAAAAGAAAACTATCTGTAATCTGGGTGGCATACCTGTTCATCCTTTCTTTGCTATAGTTACCAAAGGTGTATGATTACTTTCAGCTATCACAGGCTTCCCATGGATGAATATATGAACTTTCTAACAGCCATATACCAAAGCTACATTTCCTTCTCAATCTGTGCATATAGCTACTCTGATCTCCAGCTATCCCTATGTTTTTGAAGCAGAGCTGCTCCATTGCCTTCTTTAGAAGCATCTTCTGACAATGTAATGGATCTTTTAGGGTCACAGTATTTTAGTACTGGAGCTTTCATTATTTTTTCCCACAAGTTTTTAAATTCAGCTTCACATACATGTTCCCATATTCACTGAGCATTCTTTTGTAAGAGTGATCTAAGGTGTTTGGTCTGCTCTGCTAAATTTGGTAACTATTTCCATACCAAACTAATCATTTCCAGTAATCTTAGCACTCCTCCCATATCCATAGGGGTGGCATGTTTATAATGGCTTTAACCTTTGCAGGAGCGATTTGAACCCCTTTCTCAGAGATCCTTTCTCCCAGATATGTTATTTCTTTGACCCTAAATTTGCATTTTTGTTTGTTCAGTTTCAAACCTACTCTGCAAGCACTTTCTAGTGTTTTTCTTAACCTCAAATCATGTTCTTCCATAGTATTTCCCCAAACGAATAAGTCATCACTATAAACCACAGTTCCATCAAGACCATTGAAAATTTGTTGCACCTTTCTGTGAAATACTTCAGATACAGAACACAGTCCAAAAGGAAGCCTATAGAAGTAACACCTTCCTAAGGGCATACTGAAGGTACATAATTCAGTGCTATTATTTTCTAAGGGAACTTGCCAAAACCCAGAAGAGGCATTCAAAGTTGAGAAATATTTAGCTTCTGGCATGTTGCCAAAACTCCTTGCCTTGTGCAAATGGGAAAATGGTCCCTTTTGAGGTATCTTTTCATTTGCTTAGGATCCAGACACAATCTCAAGGATCCATTTTTTTTTCTATTATGACCAGTGAGTGAACCCAAGCCGTTAGGTGCTGTACTGTTTCTATTATATCCATGTTAACTAATCTATCTAATTCTTTTTTCAGTTTCTCCCTTAGTACAAGGGGAGGATTTCTTGAAGCATGTATGGGGGCAGAATTTGGTTCTCTTAATTCTATCATGTACTCAGCTGGTAGTTTCCCTATGCCTTGAAACAAATCATAAAACTCTTCGTAAAACTCTATATTCTTGCTTTCTAGTCCCTCAGTGGTATCCAGTCTCTTAATTAAACCTAGAGTTTTATACATTTGCAACCCAGTAATTGGCAAGAGCTTTCCTGGGACTGTGACAAACTGAATTTTTACTATATTACCTTTGTGTCTGACATGCAATGCACAAACACCATTGGTTACAATCATGTTCCCATTATAGCTCTAAGTTTTACTTTCTTATTCTTACAGTACACAGGTTTAGTTTTTAGTTTTTGAATAATATAATGTGGTATTACATTGCCCTGTGCACATGTATCTAATTTAAAAGTTACCATTAGTCCATTAGTATCCAGGGTGATTGTCCAGTCCTCAGAAGAATGAGCTTCTTGCATTGTGCCAATGAGGAATTCTTCTTTTTCCTCATTGTATAGAGAATGCGTCTGGTGTTTCTTGTGTGGTGCATCCTGCTCCTTTCTGCAACCCCTTGCAAAGTGATTGAATCTTTTGCATTTGTTGCAGCGCTTACCAAATCCAGGGCATTGCATGGGTTTGTGGTAATCCCCACAGCATCTGCAGCTGACCATTGTTTCTTCAAGCAATTCTCTCTGGCCTCTGCTTGCCTGCTTCATAGTGATGTCCTCTTTTCTGTATTTTTTGTACATTGCCTTAGGTTTTTGCAGTCTTGTAATCCTCCTAGTTCAGCTTGTTCTGTTTTTTCCTCCAACTTCTTCAGACTGGCATTTATTATCTCAGCTGTTTGGCATGTTTTAACTGCCTTTTCCGAATTAAGCTCAGGATCCTCTAGCTGTCTTTTCTGAGGCTTGTATCTCTTATGCCCAATTTGGTACACAATTTGGTCTCTGATCACGGACTCTTTTAGGTCTCCAAATTTGCATGTGTGGCTCAGCAACCTGAGGTCTTTGACAAACTCCTCTATTGTCTGACATTCTGTCTGCTGTTTCATATAGAAATTATACTGTTCAAAGTTTTAATTTTGTTTGGGTATACAATATTGCTCAGACTATTTTTATTACTATGCTGTAGCTTTTCTGTTTTGCTTCTAACAGGTGTAGGCCACTATAAAGAGACAGACCTTCTGGGCCTGCTATATTTTTTTAAAAAAATGCTATGTTGAGTGAATGTTCCTTCTCTGTAGCTCCACTGGCCATCATATATATAGTGAAGCGCCGCTTAAATTTCTTCCAGTTTTCTGCTGCATTGATGGACAGGTTTAACTCCTCTGGAATTCTGGGATGCTCCTTTATTTTGTCTTTCTTCAACAATCTGCTCCTAGTACCATTTGTAGTTGTCAAAGTATTATGGAGTTAAGCTTACAGAAACATAACGCTTGTTTATTTAGAGAACAGTACCCTGCCTACAGTTCTGCTGTTCCCTCCTGCAATGCCAGGACCAATCTAACAAATTATACCTAATACTATTACAGGTATCTACACAATGTCCATCATACAGGGGATCAGAGGGCTTAAATCACCAAAAAACTGGTGTACGCTAAGTCAGTTCACCTGAGGAGGTGCACTTTGACTAAGATCAGGTTACCAGATCTAAGAAATGGTTAGGCCGACCTTGCAAATGCTTGTATGCATTCCTTGCAGCACTGCACCAGGGAAGGGAAAGCCCAATAACTTGCCTCAGTCTCAAGGTTGTGCTATTACATGTCTCTGACCCTGACCACTTCTCCCCCAGGTGGTCACCCCCTGTAAACCTGCCAGCCCCCTCCAAGACCACCAACCCCCTTGATTCACTAAGTCCACCTGCAGACCCGCTAGCCCCTCCCCTGATCCTGCTACCCATTTCCTCACTGCAAAGTAGTTGCAGTGGTTTTCCCAAGTGGCTCCCAAGAGCAACCAATTGATCCACATGCTATGTTCACAAAACTTAAAATTACATGAATGTAGACTGGGTGCAGGATACAGCTGTATGCACCCTACTGTAATATGTTCATTCACATAATCAAAAAGGAAGCAAATTTTCCAGTTAGTATAGGTGTTAGTCAGACTTTGAACAGCAAATTCATTTTACCCAGGCTCACTGAATATATGGGTCACAAGAACAAAAACAATTTTTTTTTCTCTTCTTTCTAGCAACAAGTATGTAGTCATGAGTGTTACCTAATTTATCAGAATCACAAAGTCAGATATTGATTGTTCTGTGACTTGATGAGGCTGTAAAAACAGTTGAGCAAAAAAAATAATAATAATTGTACATTCTGTTATTACCCAGAGCTGCACCTTGCTGATAACGGAATGTTAGGGTATCTGGTATGTGCCCTGAAGGTTGTTCACATGTCATGCCATAGGGCAGGTACTCTACAACCTCAGATACTGGTAGGGCAAATCAGATACACTTACACTGTACTTACAGAACTGTTAATGGAAGAACTTGTATATCTTCTAAAAATATAAACTTATCTAGGAGGTGCAGTTTATGATGATTCATGCTTGCCATTCATAGCTCCAAGCAAGATTTATCACATTTTTCCCAATATCTAGATCTAAAACTAATATATACTTCTTTCAAAAGCAATCTGTATGTCAGAGATTGCACACTCAAGGAGAAATAAGAAAAACCCAAAGGTGAACTTTAGGATTCAGTTGTAAATAGAACCATCTTAAGTATTTTGGAGATTGTAGAAAGCTGAATTTGTGGATATATGAGAACCTTACACTGACCCATTTTATATATAATATGAGAATTTTTACTGGTATTCTTAGCCTCCTCGTATAGAAGCAAAGGCCAGGTCCCCATGCCTTTAAGCTTCACCAACTATAATATCTTTAAAAACACTGACATAAGTTTCAGGCCTTTTTTGTTATAAGCATAGATGTTTTAGGCACCTAAATCAAAGTGACCTGCACATTCTTTGAGTCCATTGACTTTAGTAAGTGCTAAGAGTTGTTAGTTTTCTGTTTATAAAGTCCAGGTGTTCCACAGAGATACGCATATGTCTTTTATTTCTCCTGTGTGTTGGTTAATGGGTGACGGTAGTGATTTCTTTATTGCAGACTACGTGCAACAACACAGCATTCCTTTGGGTCTTTCTTGTATCATTGATTTAGATTTCATTGTCAACCCAGAACTCTAAAAACATGCATTTCAAGGTACTAAAGCAGTTTACTTTAATAATTATAAAAAAAGGAAAATGCTGCTGCAGCATTGCATCTTAACATCTACTTAAAATGCTGTATTTAACTTTTTCATAAATTTTCTATTGGTTTAAGAAGAAATATTGTATAATACTGACAATTAAAAGTTATCAGTTGGAAAGTAGTGAGCTTTCAATCATAATCCTGTGTATTTATGGATTATGATTATTGTGAAATCTCATTGTTTGAATAACAGCTTCCCTCCTTTGCAACTGGTGCTATCATTCTCATTAAACACACAAAATCCTCTAAGATTTTGCTTGAGAAGGTACTCAGATTACATCCAGTTGTTTCCAACTCCTGAATTTTTAAATCTAAAGCTGTTTTTCTAATTTCCATTTTCTTCTCTATTTTTTCCTTTTTTTATTTTTTTTGGATGATTTTGACTTGTATTGTATCCAGCTGTCATGATTTAAGGATTAAGGGATAAGAACATTTTGATACAGAAATTGCAAAAATGCCCAACTTTATAAAACTGCTTTTGTAGATTATCTGAGGAGAAAATACCAATAGAAACTGCCAATAGAAAAGTGTTTCCTAAATCAGTTTCTGATGAGAAAACAAACATTCGTGTCCTTCTACTGTGATCTAGGAATACCAGACTGCTATTTACTGAGCACTGATAAGTGATAAGGGATAATCTATAGATGTGCTTGAGTTACAGGTAACTGGACAATGCCAAAGACTAGTTTCTGAGCTGGGTTTATCTACTCAGTCAAGAAAACAGGGCTTGATTCTGCTCATCCTTATTTATACATTAGTTTGCATTTCAGTGTACATGGATTTTACATTTACTACAGTTAGGAGGCCTGTGCAAATAGGGAAGTATTCGATTTGGATGCTGATTCAGAGGACAGTGATTCAATTTGGGGATTCACATCACTGTCCCAAACTGATCTGGCCAGATCAGCTTTGGAAGATTTGGTGCAGATTCGGAGAGATTCAGAGTTGGTCATAGACTATAAGAAGGAATCAGTGAAACACCTATAATTTTGTCATTTTTTGGCGATTCAGATAAAAAATGTAGGGATGGTAGCCCCTTCTGAGGACATGAAGCCTGCCTGTTTTAAGGAAACATGTACAGGAGTTTCTCAGAAACTGTACCTCAGGCTGCTGACAGGAAAAACTTGTGACATGGGTGGCACTGTATGTGTTAAGGCATGCCCTCACGGGTGCTGGGGCCTGTACACAACATGTTAGTGTGCCCCAATTAGGTCTCCTCTTCCTCTACAGCCTCAGTCTGGTCCACCATTTTAAATAACAACAGATATTAAACTGCACTGCAGCACAGTAGCACCAGCATCTCAGACAGCCAAACTGTCACAGAGCCTTTCTGTCCTATCCTGCATGAGCTTCTTCTCCAGTAGGTGCCAGAGAGGTCTCCCTGCCAGCCCCAGCTCTGGGGCTTCGATTTGCCCAGGGCCCTGCGTGCTTCCTGTCAGGTGCTAGGGTTGTTGGTCTAAGGACCTGACACTGTCAGACAAGGTTATTTGGGTCAATCTGGTATCTTTTAACAGACCAACTGAACAGTTAGAGGAACGTATCTTAACAAGCTTTCAGATTGAAAAAGCCTTTGTCAGGCTAAGGAAGCATGTGCAGTTTGTGTGTGTATGTGCTGTTTCTGGATGGAAGGAATAGTAAAGAAACCAGAAGCTGGCATGCAATATAGGCAAGAAAGCCAATCAAACCACTTTTCATAGCTGGGCCTATGAACTTCTCTTCATCAGCCTCCTAGGTGCAAAAACCCATGGACTCAATACAGACATTGGATTTATGACATACTTCAACCTGCTGGACATCTGTCTCCCCAGGTAGCTCTCCACATTTACCTACTACATCCCCCTTCCCTCCTACCCCAGCCTGTCTCTCATCCCGACACCTCCGTTTCCCGTTTCACTGACTGGATTTCTTGCCTGCATTGCATGTCAACCTGTGGCTTCTTTACTATTCCTTCCATCCAAGAACAGCATACACCAACTGCAGATGCTTCCTCAGCCTGACAAAGGGTTTTTCAACCCAAAAGCTGGCATCCCAGGCAACTAAGCTAAGCTCATCTGGAGCTTTACAAGCCCACTGCAACCAGCAAGCCTCAGGCCTGTCAAAGATGTGACAGGTCTGAGCCTTCCCCAGGCAGGACTGTGTGTGTGTGTGTGTGTGCGCATGGTGGCTGGAGGTTATGGTGCTTCTTACCCACTGTTCACCAGGAGGATCCTTGGCCCTGGCATTTCCTGGGCCTGCCACACCACCAGCAGTCCCACCAGGCCTCCTGACCCTGGCAGGGTGCAGTTTTAGTGGTCATACCCAGGACCTGGGGCCTCCTCCTTCCCCACAGCCCCAGTCTATACCTTCAAGTTTATGCTGGCACAGAAGCTAGGCACAGACATATTCTTTTCTTGCTGGCTGGTGATGCAGTGAGTGGTGCCTCCAGCTCAGAGAGCAGGGCACTAACTGGTTTAAAAAAATAAAATGGAAATAGATGCAGATGGAGTAAGGAGTGCACCACCCACTCTGTCTGCAGATGGAGCTTGAGGAACTCCAGCAATGGCAGGTTCACCTTCACGAACACCAGCTGTTCCAGCAAACCAGGATCCAAGGAGGTGTAGTGGGGTGTCACAACATGTCCCACAATGCTGAACACCCTCTTGCTTGAAACACTGGTCGGTGGACAAGACAGGCTTTCCCAGGCAACCATGGCCACATCCAGCCACATCTGACTGCACATTGCCCAATAGGCCAAGAGGTAGCAGTCATGAACAGCACGTGCCTCTGGTGGCGGGAGGGGCATGGTGGCAGCAGGAGCGTGGCAGAAGCGTGGCAGCGGTAAGCAGGGGAGCTCCCACAGATGCCACCGGTGCTGTTGGTGGTGGGGGCTTGGGGGTGGCAAGTACCAACCAAAGTTTGGCGACCACCCACAGCCAGTGCTGGTGCTGGCAGCCAGCTTTCGGTGATGGGGTGGTGAGCAGCAACCGCCTGCAGGCACTGCCAACTGTGTTGGTGGCACCTTTTTTCAAGGGTGCACTGCTATGCTCAGGGTGTGCACATGGTTGCAGTCCAGCAGCTCCACATCCTCAACAAAGGCTTGGCACTACTTGCCCAAGGCTGGAGACTGGTGTATCTGGACCCCAACATTGAAGCCATGCCCTTGGCCCACACTGGCAGTGGCTGGCATGGAGGAAACTGGCTGGTGCTCAGACTGCTGGCATGAGAAAGTGGATCACTCTCTTCCATGTCCCCTCACCTCTCCCCTTCTGCCTCCCTGACTCTGTTGACCAGCACCTCTGTCCAGTGATCAAGGGTTTTGGTTCTGCCAGTGCACATGCACCCCTTTGCCCTTGGGTTGCACATGCCCACCACGTGGACTGTACTGGACCACAGTGGATCCAGCCACCTCGTGTTGCCCTCCTTCAGCCACCTCACCAGTGCCTGCATGTCTGGTGACATCAGCTTGCCCCAGCCAGGAACATTGATCGCCTGGAACTTCTACATTTCGTTCTCCAGTTCCCTCACTGCAGGGATCATCTGGCAAAGGAGGGCATTGGCAGCACTGAGGGTTTCAGTGGCCTCAAGGAAGGGCTTGAGAACCACCAAGATCTGGGAGATGGCATCCCACTCTGCTTTGTTAAGGGGGGTCACTGATCCCAATCTCCACAACCAAGGCCATCTCATGGATTTCCTTCTATTGCTCCACCAGCCTTTTGAGCATCAGGTACGTGGAGTTCCACTGAGTCTCCACACCTGCATGATTTCATGCTGAGGGATGTTCAGCACTACCTGTTTCTCCCACAGCATCTTGCCCCACTTGGTGCTGCATTGGAAGTAGTCCACCACCTTCCTGCATTTTTAAATCAGCTGGGTGGTAGTGATGGCACCATTACCAGCAGCCCTGTCCCCTCCAAGGCATCCCTGACAATGAGGTGCAGCTTGTGTGCCACACAGCAGATGCCAACAAAGTTGGCATCACGGATGGCCTTGACCATACTGGCCCCACTGTTGGTGACCATGAACCCATAGGTGAGCTTGCCCTGCCCTATTAGCCACCCCTGCACCATGCAGTTCATGGCCATCATGATCTCCCTTGCCACGTGGGGCTCATCCATCACCTCAGCTTGAAGAAGAAACTACCAGTGGCCTGACTGATCTCACCAGTGCCCTGTGAGGGAGAGGTAGGCATGATCTCCACCCTGGCTGCTCCAGATGTCGGAGGCGAAGTGCCGGGCTACCTGCAGCCCTGGCTCATGTAGCTCCTCCCTCAAGTACTCCCTGCATGCCTCATACAGGGAGGGCACCACCATCCTGCTAAAGGCGGTGCTTATGGACACTAGGTAGTATGGGGCCATGAGTGTCATGAGCCACTTGAACCCTGGCTGCTCAACTAAGGAGAATAACTGGCTATCTAGTGCAAACGCCTCCCCAAAGCTCTGGGTGACCTCACTCACCCTTGCAACGTGCCTCACTTTGTCTGCAGCTTTTGCCCACAGCTCCAAGGTGGCCTGCCTTTGCTTTGGGGGTATAGGGGCTTTGGAGCAAAAGGGGGGACTTCCCTTTGAGCACACTCCCACTGGTGCCAGGCTGAGGAGGAAGAGGGGCAGGGACTGCTGCTCCTGAAGTGCAGCAGCATCGCCACGATGGTGAACAGTTTCATCTCCTTCCCCGGCTGATCTGCCTTCAGTAGTGCTGACAGATAGCATACTTGGGATCATCTGCCACCTCAAAATGATCCCACACTACACTATCCCCCACACACTTCTGACTTGATGGTGGGGATTCTGCCTTATTCCCCTCCTCAGCAGGCAGAGGCACAACAGGAGGAGGAGCTGACTCAGCTGAGCCACTTGCCTCCACAACCTCAACCTCAACCTCCTCCAAGATGCTTTCCAGACAAGGAGAACTGAATCTAGGGAAACTTTGAGGGATGTGGAACACAAACTCAGATCCCCCTCCTTGTTCCCCAGAATTTCTTTTGCTAGGGCAATCAGGTCCCCTTGCTCCAGATCCAGCTCGCCATCTTTCAGAGGGAGGCTTATTCTGGGAGATGAAATTGTGGTGGAGGAGACTGTCATTCTGCTGCTGCTGCCTATTTATGGTGTTAGGAGAGGTGGTGCAGGTGCAGGGACAGGTACTGCTCCCATCTCCTTGCGTCCACTGGCAGCAGAAGACTCATTGCTGCCAGGAAAGAGGATGCACCTCTATTTTGGGGGGAAGGAGGGAACTTGCAGCCCTAGCTCTCCCTCTACCTCCTCTTCCTCTCCTAACAGAAGACTTGCCACTTGCCTTTCCAGCACACTTCATATTACTCTTTCCTGTACTGGAAAATGTGTCTGTGTGTGTAACTAACTAATAATATCTCTTCTTCTTCTCCTTCTCTGATGTATGACTGTGTTTGAGTTCTTCTGTGTTATGTTTACTGTTGTGTGTGTAACTATAACTAATAAAAACTATATATAATCTCTTCTTCTATGACTGCCTAACTTCTTCTGTGTTGTGTTTAATAATCTCTGACTTCTTCTATGATGCATGTGTGTGTGTATATGTGTGTAATGTATGTGCTTTCCTGCACAGTGATGGATCACACTGCCAGGGAAAACAGCTTTCTTTTTAAAGCATGTGGGGCAAGAAAACCCAAGAACAAATGTAAATTGAAAGAAATGGATTGGATAGGGATAAGTAGAAGGATTCTAATTAGTAAGCTATATCCAATCCTTTCCAAGAACAGAAAGTAGCAAAAGTCTGATTAGGGAGGAGGCTAAGCCAGTTCAGTACCTTTCAGATGCTGTTGCTTAGGCAGAAACAGCTCACCAAAAGCACAGCAGGCTGCAGACAGAGTCTTATATACTGTTTCCAGATCCCTCCACCAGAGCACTGTAATTGGAAGGGGACTCAGGGAAAGATCACAGTCACTAGTCAGATATAGATGTCAGTCTTTTCCCCTCTGCTCTCCCTCCCTCTTCTCAGTTTCTGTTCCCCTGAAAGACTGTCTCCTGAATCTCCAAGTCTTTTCTGAATCAATTCAAAAGTTTTTTTGCTTCTCCCAATTGAATTCATATTTGGCGATTTGGCCTCTAAATTGGGCCGAATCTTCTCTGTATCAAATCGCGGACCAAAGCGTCACATACCCCTATTAGTTCATGTATAAGGTGTGAACCTAATTTTCCTTCTACTTTACATCTACTGACCATCAATGCATTTATTTTTCATTTATACCAATGTAACTTTCAGGAGAGTCATACCCTGTATTAGAAAACACATGACGTTTCATACAGTTGGGGAAATTATCGTCTGAAAAATACCTCTTTTAGTATCTGCTGTTATGGTTTTGTGTGTTTTTACCTATTTCCCTCAAAAGAATATGCAGTCTAGGATGTTTTTAAGGTTAGTAATAGCATTATGAAAGGAAAGTGTGAGGCAGTTAAATACAACCATGAAAAGAAAGGTCTGAGACAGTTAAATACAACCAGACTGCACTAATGCCATTTGTTTTGTTGTGCTTTAGATAAAATATCTACCACTTTCCTTGTTGGGAAGGGAATATATTAGATCAGAACATGCCACATCATAGGACATATTCATGGCAATTTTTATTTCATGAAGAACAAAATTAGTATGTCTTAAGCATCCATAGCAGTTGAATTGCGTGTTATATTAGTGCTAGTGAGGAATTCATGGGATTTCTCTAGACTGTTTTAATCAGTCAGAGTCACAGCAATATCCATCTGTTTGCAATTTCTTTACAGGTTAGAGAGGTAGGTGTCAATGGAAAAGATTCATTTTTTTTCCTATTAGTAAATCAGCAATTTTACTGGACAAAGCAGTGCCACATCCATCACTGATAAAGGATTGTTTGTTCAAAGCCAGCTCTTTGTGCCTTTTCTGCTTTAAGGAGCTGACATCAAGGGAAAGGATTATTTTATGATCTCTGTAATCGAGTTCTCTTCTCTTGCTTTCCAGTTTCAACACCACTGCTAGCATACTAGTTATAGTTTGACAGGCACTTGGTATTCTTGTATTTGCCAGTCATTTGTACAGTCTTTTTGTACTTAGTATTCTTCATTATTTCAGGGTAGATTGAGCTGATTTGGGTTTTACATCAGTGTGACTTCAGTGAGCACACTCATAATTTATACCTGTGTCAGGTCATAATTAGATCCTTGATTTTTAAAAAATACTTTAAAATTAAAAGATATAAGTATTTGTAAGCACACTGTTATCAGCCTGAAATTATAGGGGCATGGTATCCATGCTGAGATCATTGTTACTGCTATTATCATCCACTTCTGGTCACTGTTCAGGAAAAATAAACAGTTCTTGAAAAACAGCATGACATGATCCCTGGTCACCAAACTAAGGCTTCAATTCTGCAATTGACTCTAGGAGGTAGAACCATTTTCCCCTTGCGTATCCTGCCTCGGGATTTTGGTTTAAGTAAATGATGGAAGAAACATAAAGGCCCTGTTCTTCCTTCTTACTTCACTTAATATCAGACAAGTTGATAAATCTGCATTAAAAATGTCAAGGGACTTGATTTTTGATTCTCATTTACACTACTGGGAATCCAAAGTAACATCATTAAGCCAACAGATTTAAGACTAGTGTGAGTGGGATTAGAATCATTCCCAGAAACTGTTGTACAGATTAAAAGAATGTAAAAATATGCCTGAGGCACAAACAGAAATATTAGGCATAAAGTGCATGTATAGCATTTAGATAGTACTCAGTAATTACTGACTAATTATTATTAGCGATTGCTAATAATCAGTTAGCAATTACTAAATGATTATCAACTAACTCATCCTGACACCATCCGTGTAAGTTCAGTAAACAAGTTACAGTACTCCTCTGAAAGCTAGGAAGAGTTTGAAGCTCCTACACCTTATGAGAAATGTGTCATAGTAATGAAAAATAAATTATGCTAAATAAACTTAAAATGTTCCTTAAAATGTCACAGCTGTCAATTAACAGCAACACAAGAAAGCAAGGCCTGGGACTGTGGAATATGTGTTTTCCTGTCCCATGCTCCATCCATCAGACCCGCTGCATATTGGGCACTTGTACACATGCTCCAGAGGTGGGAGGGCAGCACTTCAATTAGAGCAGCTCCAAGAACCACTCTAATTAACGCACCGCTGCATCTCATGTATCAGCACCCCCATGCTTAAAACGGTGGTGGGGCTGCTTGAACTAAAGTTCATTTGACAAACTTTAGTTCAAGTGCCCCCACCACTATTTCTAAGCGTGGGGATGCTGATACACGAGATGCAGGAGGCTGCTGGAGTACGGTAATTGCCACACTCCAGCAGACTTGATTAATCAAGTGTATAAGCACCCATCATGTTTAGGCTTTCTCATTTTTCTGACTTTATTCCAATTGTGTGCAAAAGACTCTTTGGTATTGAACTGACATGTTTTGAGGAGATGTGATGTCTTGGTCACAGAAGCATTCATCAATAAAGGTAAAACTTCAGTGGAAGTGATTTCAGAGCCAGGGAAGGAGTCAGTTATAGTTCTGCATAAGGGATGCAAGAAAAACCTACAGATATTATCCCAGAATGATTTTGAGATAACTGGGGTAAATCTATGCCACTGTTATATACATATCTGCAACTAAAAGCCATATCCTATTCATTTGTCAAGAAAGTAAGAAAATATGCTAGTGTTTCCAACTGCTGCCTCCTTTTTACTGTTGTCCACTAAAATATTAGCTGTTTCCAGAAAAATATGAAAAAAAATTCTACAGTATATTCTATGACCCAAATACAGCACCCTAAAGTAGGCCCTGTGGGAAGAACATGTTTAGTTCATTTAAAAGATAAATGGTTTCCAGCTCTGCTGAACCATATACTCTGTCAATCTAGAATTTGTTAAGTGCTTCCAATCCACATGATATATTTAGCAAAAGATATATCTTAGCAATAGAAGACCAGCGAAGCCCAAGCCATAAAACCAACCAGGAAGAGTTCTGAGTTATCTGCCATGAATAATATTTACATTCAATCAGAATATCAAGTATAGATTGCATTCCTCTCCTACCAGGACTGTGCCATTTTTTTGCTTAAGCAATCACTTTGCCATCATGATTTTTAGGAGGTAGTAACAACAACCCAGTCTCCAAACAAATAACCTATGGTGGACAGAGGCACTGTAGTTTTTTTATGGTGACCAAACTGAGAGCCAGATTTTTTTTTAATTTCCAAGTCCCTTTAATTGAATAGTTACCACACCACTTTTAAAAGGAACAGTCCCTGTTTTCATAAATGTGGCAGTACTGCAGTTTTGTTAAGTGCTCATAAGACACTTAAAATTAAAAGTAACTGGCACTGGACCAAAATCCTGGCTTCATTAATGTTCAGCTGGAGTTTTGCCATTGTATATTATAATTAAGGGCAGAGCAAGTCATAGGGAGGAGGGAGGAGTTATAGGTGTCATAAAAAGGGGTACAGATTGGGGTGGGGAGGGGGTTCAGGACTTGTATATGAAATACCCAGACTCTCTGTAACCACAATGTTAAATATTGGCAGGGTCAAATTAATCCATTGGTTTCCAAGATTTAAATTGGCTCCCAAGGTGGTTACCATACAAATTAGAAAGAGACCTTAAAAACTACGGTCCTGTTGTTTTTGTTCAGACTTTAAAGAGTTCAATACAATTTTCATTAGGACAGTGGTTTAACAGAGATTTGCTTACAAAAGTGTGTTGTGAGCTTGGTATTGTATTTTTTTGGATGAAATAACTCTCAAAATAAATATGTACCTTATTAGAGATGTTTTCATTTGTTAGGAGAAATCAAGAGTGGGAGATACCCCTATGAACACTAAGAAAATCTTCCAAACGCTCTGAACTATAATCAGTGTGACTTATAACAAATCATTTGAATTATTAAAAAGTAACCATCCCATTTTTTTTACTTGCTGAATAACTTATTGCACAAAGTTCCATAAATCTAGAATTTGACATATATTTTTAGACTCTTGGTTCATCGAGTTTAAGAGTCTTTCTCCAGTAATAGCTAATATTTCCAAAATGTTTAAAAGCACCATAATGCCTCTGATTAACCTGTCTCTGGTTTTGAAGATAGGATCAGAGAGGCTGATTCTCTTGACCTGCAGTTGTCTGATGCCCAAAAATCGTATTTTCAAGGTGACTGTTTACTTTGGGTTATCCTGGAAAATTCTTGCTCCTCTGAAAATAATAAAGGCCTAACTATCTAATCTAACATCTATACAAGAGGATAATAGCATTAATTCCTAGTGTACCTGAAAAATGGCCTTACTTGACCATGTAAATGCCTATTCAAGTAGAAAAGTATAAATATCCTAGTATAACCAGTGAGAATAAGAGCCAAAAAG
The DNA here is from genome assembly GCA_030014935.1 of Caiman crocodilus. Taxonomy (NCBI): domain Eukaryota; kingdom Metazoa; phylum Chordata; order Crocodylia; family Alligatoridae; genus Caiman; species Caiman crocodilus. The sequence goes on from JAGPOW010003685.1 coordinate 14,277,579, forward strand.
TTAATACATTGCTGTCCAGACTAAATCACTTGAATATGATTACGATATTACGCAGAATTGTATAAAATTGTTATTGAGAACATTTAATGTGCTTCTGTGATATGAAAAGATTCATTAGTAGTCTCCAAAAAAGCACAGTTCATATAATTTCTTGTCTTTCATATGTAAAGTAACTCAATTTTATGTGTTTACTGCTGAAAACAATGTAATTGTAATTTTAGACCATTTACTACTTGAATTAAATGAAAGGAGAATGTCTGTAAAATATTCAAATTTAAGCAATTTTTCCTTTGGGGAAAAAAAACATTATGGATCTTTTTTTGAAGAAATATTATGAATTTTCTCTATGCCTAACTATTACAGTTTTAATGGCGCCTGCATCAATATCTCATAGAATGAGACAGGAACACTGCAGACAGGATCTGGCTTGATCTAACTCAGTATGTATATATCAACCTGTCTAAACCAGGAAAGGGCTTGAGGGCCCTTGAGCCATCAGATAAAAATGCTGGTTTTTTATTAATTTTTCAGTCACTCATGGTATCAAGAAAAAGTAGACTATATTGCCAGCTTTTCAATGCAGAATCAAATTTATTTGTATAATACATCTCCTGAAAACTCTATCCTTATGTTCTTTGTGCAGTTGCTGATGTAATATAATTTCAAAGTTAAATACAGTGTGATAACAATAGAAATTAGGACACGAGGGGAAAGATACATGCTTAGATTTGAATTATAGTTAGGAGAAGATGAAACTGTGTAACAACTAGCTATAATCGGGTTAACTGACTTGCCTAGAGCATTATGTGACAGGGTCATACTTATTGCCTCTTTTGTAACAACAATGTCACAGAGAGATGCAGGAAAAGTTCTTCTAGGAATATGAAAGAGATGACTAACATGGACTGCTGCAAGGGGCATAAAAAGGAGGATAACAACAAAGAAGAGACAAAGTCTCTGCGAAAAGCTCAAGGTGGCAGAGTTCCATGCCCTGGGCTTCCCCAAATACATCTGAGCACAAAAAGAGAGGGTCTGGAGCCCCAACATGCAATTTTAAACTAAATCTTCGAACCAAAGGTTTAAACTAAAGTAAAGCCAGTAAAACTTGTTGAAGATAGGAACAATAAAGCAGGGAAATCATTCCTTTGTGGAGGCTCCTATCCATACAGACTACAAAAAAGTGGTAAATGAATATCACAAGGAGAGAGGAACTCCATGGCCAACATTACTTATATTCATTTCCGTTAAATATTTAAAAGTGGATGCCTTGAAAATTCTCATTTAAAATCTGTAGAAAAGTTTTTTAAAAGATAACAATCTATTTTTCTTTAAGGATTATTTCTTCTGCAAAGTTCTTTATGTTTGTTTCCTCCTTGCTCTGTCTCAGTACTTTCCTTGCATCTGCTCAATTGTCCCTCATGGCATACCTGGTACGATAACAACTAACTGCTCAGAACAAAGACCTTATCATTCTGCCGACCTCAGTGGAGTTCAGGTCATGAGGCTTGACTTTTCACTTAGAGTGGAGTGGCAGGATGGTGGCCAGGGCAGTGGAGGAGGAACACCAGATATTGGACACTGTCCTGGCCCTGACGGTCACCTTCATGCCACCCACTTCCCTTGCCCTAGCCCCGACTGTCCCCTGACAGCTGTCCACCACCCAGCAGAGGGCCTGGGCTAAGACGCAGCAGTTCCTTCACTAGCCAGGAGCCCTTTCTCTGACCCCCACCCTGGGGGCCCTGCCACTCATCCCAGCTCCATGTGGCCGCAGAGCAGGGAAGGGGGGCCTGCCACAGCAGCTGACACTCCAGGTGCCAGAGGTCCTCCTCCTGCTGCACCTCCTATGCCCAGGCCTCATGAAACAGCTCCCCTTGGGCTTCACAACTGTTATGCAGCATGCAGGCTGAGACAATGACCTGGGGGATGTTGGCCTATGAAACCTCAAGGTGGGCAGTGAAGGTGTGCCAGTGTGCCTTCAGGCACCCAAAGGCACACTCCACCAGCATGCAGGCACTGACTGAAGTGTGCCTGGTGGGGGTTCAGCTGGCCAGTAGGGCCACATGAGCCAGGGGAGGAGTGGGTAGGCAAGGTTACCCACAAGGTTACCCAAAGTGGGGAGGAGCAGGACCACCACCATATCCAGCTTGAGGTTCAGCACTCCAATGTGAAGTGCCCACTTCCCACCAGGGCTGGCAGAGCAGAGTTGCAGAAGATGTGGGCATCATGGGCACTGACTGCCCAGCCGGTGCTTATGTTCATGAAGGCACCTCAGTGGTCAGCAACAGCCTGGAGTATGACAGAGTAGAAGCCCAGACGGCTATAGTAGGGGCAATCACCACAGGTTGTCAGGTGATGAGGATGTGGTTCCCATCCAGGGCCCAAATGTATTTGGGGAAGCCCAGGGCATGGAACTCTGCCACCACCTCTCCCACAGGGGATCATACATGTGGAGCATGGTGTGCCCCTGCGTGTCCTGGAGGGCACTGCACAACTCCAAGACAGCCTACCCAGCAGTTGCCTTGCTCACACTGAAGAGATGGCTGATGTAGTGAAGGCTGGCAGGCATGGCCAGCTTGAGCAGTGCAATGTCCATCCACATATCTGTAGGGTAGGGATGCTGCATGCTGGTATCCTGCCTGCCACTCCAGGTGCAGGTGGGGCTGGTCAAGGAGCTCCTGGAAGGTGGCCCATGTCATCCAGAATGCATGTTCTAGTGGTCTGGATGATATGTAGCCCCAGGCCTGGCTGGCCAGGTGGGCCAACAAGTGGCAGGGTTGGAGACCCAGAATGGCATGGATGAACCCCAGTGGTGGTGTCCAGGAGCACATCACCAGCATCCCTGCTGGGGTCTGGGTAGCAGCAGCACAGTGGCAGGGGGCCTGGGACAATGTGGAGAGCCAGGTGGGGTGGCCTGATGGGGGGCCATCAGGGCCAAGATTGCCCTGGGCCAGGTGGCCACCCTGTGGCAAGCCAGCAGGGTGATCACAGTGGTGAGCAGGAGCTCAGGGTGGTGGACATCGGTCCCAGAGCCATGGCATGGTGGGGACAGGATGAGGTGACAGCTGCCATGTACTGCAACCACACTTTGCATGCTGCCCTAGGCCAGAAAAGCAGGTGATTCAGGAGCAGCATGTGGGGCTGCCTTTTAAACATGGCCACCAGCTGCAGGCAACTGTGGCTACAGCTTCCAGCTCCCCACAGTGGTGGTAGGGGACCAGTACAGGGCTGGAGGGGATGGGAGCAGACTGGTGCCATGAGCAGCAAATCTACTCCTGCTTCCCCACACATGTAGATGCCTGCTCATGGTGGATTTATTCTAAACTCACCCTGTAGCATTTGCACATGTAGACACTCCCCTTGAGTAGTAAAAGGATTATACAGGTTAATTTCTATTTCCTCTCATCTTTATGCACTTCAGAAATCTGACTTGGATTCAGCAACACAACTGCTACATCCTAGAACTGTGTTGTTTTAATGATGCTCTCAAAATATTAGATCTCATTGTATTTAAGTGTACAAATAAATGGATTAAAATTTCCAGTATGCTGTTTTGAAAGCTTTCCACTTGAAAACCTAGAAATCTCTTGAACTATGTACTGCTGGAAACAAATAACTAGGCCTTGAATGTGATGTGAGTCATCAGATTGTCTTCTCTCATAAAATCATATGCTTCAGAGAAACCAGAAAGCGCCTCCTGGGTTCATAAGTCCAGCCTACTACTGTCACATAGGGAAGCATACCATAAACTTACCAAGCTCCATCTTAACACCAGTTGCCCCCTTTTTAAGGTTCCTAATGTTGGTGGCTTGTAGCTAATCTCTGATCAAGTAATGCATTCAAGCTCTTCTTTTCTTCACGCATTTTCATTTGATGAGCTCCTACGGTATGGAAGAAGTCACTTTTATTAGTTTCTGAATTCCTCAGAATTATTAGTTCCTGAATGTCACTACTTCTCTAGTGCTTAAGTATCCATCACAATTTCTTCCTGAGAAGATTTCTAAAAAGATCAATTTTAGTAAGCAGCCTTTCATACTGTATTTTGCTAATGATCATTTCCTGAGAGAGGAGACAGCACATCGCTTTGCTCTCAAAATACCTCCCTTTGGCAGATGCACTGACTAGTTTCAGCAGCAGGAAGGCTCCCAAACTCCAAATAGCTTTGCACTAAACAGTAGTGAGAGAGTCAGTAGAAAAGGGAGAGCAATTCTATTATTCTTTCTACATCACTCAGAATCTGATAATATCAAGCCCAACAATAAGTAATAGTAATGCTGATGCAAAATATTTTATTACCAAATTAGCTGAAGCCTAATATAAACAGTTAGGGTAGGTTATCTTTCAGTAGCTATGCATTGTCTCTAACTGCTAGCATTTGAGTCACTATGGATGTCTGCACATGAGCCTAGGGGCTGCTCCAACACACCATAATAACAGCTCGTTGGAGCTGGAGCGCAGTAATTACCATGCTCCAGCCAGCCTGTGCATCTCGTGTATCAACGTCCCCACAGTGCTTCAAAATGGCAGTGAGGGCACTTTAACTAAAGCTTGCTCCATGGCCCCCTTGCCATTGTGAAGTGTGGGTATGCTCATACACAGAAAACTGCTTCCACCCCCGCGCCCAGAGCTCGTGTAAAAAAGTCCATGACTCCAATCCTGTGCCTGTTTATGCAGGTGGACTGGAGCCAAAATTAGGGCAGGGGAGCATTTCTGCAAGACAACTGACACAGAAGGCAGAGAACCTAGGCTGTGGTTCTCTATGTAGTCAATATAAAGCAAAACTCTACAGAAAAGTGCAGGCTGGTTTCTAATTTTCTGCCCTCACCAGTCATTGCCTCATACATGTAGTGAACTGCATCAGCTTGTAGTGAACCGCATCCTTGTAGTGAACCGCATCAGCTTATTGTCTAGCTGTTTTAATTGCTTCCATGCTAGGTCCATGGGCTGTGTTTTTTAGCAAGCCCACTGACACAGACCCACTTGCCCTCTGAACATGTCACCTATTGCTACTGTTGTGGCGCTACCCCCCTGACTTTGGGGCTGCAGTGGGAAGTGGAGCTGCCACCACAGAACAAGGCACGCAGCAGTGGGAGCTCCATCTCCCAACACAGGGCATGCAATAGGAGCTGGAGCTGCCCTGTGCTGGAGCTGCTACCTCCATCACCACCACTTCTGCATGCTCCTGATCAGAGCCACAGCAGCTCCCATTACGACTGCTACCTCCTTGTGCCCCAGGCTGAATTCAGCTTGCAAGGAGCCCCTTAGTCTAAATCCATCCTGGAGCACAAAGAGAGCTTGACACCTCTGTATTAGGGATTAATAATACAACACTTACCAACAGTGTAACCATCAACATCTCTGAGTTCTCTGCTGCTGCTTGCAATGCAAGACATCATCTCCATATGATAAGCAGAATCCCTGCAAAATGCATAAAATATAGTCATGAAGGTGCCAATTACTTGAATATGAATTTTAAAATATTTTTCAGGAGCTTTTAAGCATGCAAATACACTTTTTTTTTCTTTGAATGTTGAATCACTTCAACATTCACAGAAAATGAACATGAGAGCACTGGCAATGTGTAGGGGGTGCATGCAGGTGCATGTGCACCCCCTGAGCATGGCGGTGCACCCCTGAGAAAAGGCACTGCTAATACTGTCAGTAGCACCTGCGGGCAGTCGCCCCTTGCCGCCAACACCGCCGATGGCACCTGCAATTGTCGCTGGCTGCTGCCAACACTGCCAGTGGTGTCTGTGGGCAGTTGCTGACCACCGGTCAGCATTTGCCATGCCCTCCTCTCCCTCCACTGCTGACAGTGCTGCAGTTGCCTGCAGCAGCTCCCCACTTGCCTCTACCATGCTCCTGCCGCTGCCAGTGTCACCGCCACTTGCGGGAACTCGTCATGCCCCCCCAGCCTCTGGAGGCATGCGGCATTCATGCATGACAATACAAGCAGAGAGGGACCAGATTCTCTTTATTTTATTTCAGGGACTTCTTTACTTTGAGAACACATGGCCTTGTTCCACATTCATTTTAGGTGGACCCTGAAGCTCTAAACCACTGGATTGTCCACACATTAATACCTGAAACTAGTTGTAAACACACTTTAGGCAGCTTAAAGTTATGCCACTCCAGGGCAGATTTATCTCTGATCCATTTTACTCAGCTTGTGTTCCATTAATGAGTGGCCACTCCCCACATATGAGCCACCCAATTTGAGTACTCCAGCATCCCACCCCACCCTCCTGTTCTGTGTGAATAAACTTTCTACTCCCTCAACTCCACTGCCCAGGGGGTGGTTCTGGCACGGAGACAATTCTCCCTCCCACCTCCAGGGGTGTGACCTTTCCACCACCCTCATGGGTGCAATCCCTTGCAAATCGCCTGTAGAGCACATACCAGTTAGCCAGGTGGCAGAACAAAGATGGATCCAGAAGTGGGGTCAAGGGGAAGTAGTAGAGAAACAAGGTAGGGAGCTGGGTCGGATCCCCATAAGATGGAGCAGAGGCTTTCATCCCAGGACAGGGGCAGTAGCTCCCGCAAAAGTGCTTTTCCTCACCACTCCCACCTCCCAGCCACCTCAGAAAGCACAACAAGCACCCTCCCTCCCCACACCAACCTAAATTTAAATTTATTAAAACAGAAGACCTTCTTTAATTTATTTATTTACTTCCTCTATTTCTTTTTAAATCTTTTTTAAAAAAAAATTTTGGTACATCTTTTTATTGTATCCTTTGGTGGCTGACTTCATGTCACCATTCTTCCCCCACCCCCATTTCCTTTCCACCTCCTATTTTGTTACCCACCTTATCCCATTAACTCTCTGTCTCCCAGCTTCACGCTCCTGGCCCCCTTCCTCCCACAGCCCATTTCTCACACACTCCCACCTAAAGGAGGGATAGAAGCCTGTCCTGGCTCACCCACCCTGCAGTGGCAACTCATAGTTGTAGCTCCTAGTCAGTCAGGCCCCTGCTTACCAGCCTTCTAGTGGAAAGTCACAGCTGTGCAAGTGGGGGACAGTCAGAGAAGATTTTTAGCCTTCAGGTGTGACTGCTCCAAACTGAAGCTAGCACTAACACTGATCAACATTTAAGCAGCTCAAAATGCAATATGCAACAAGACCCACAGAAACCCTTTAAGCAGAGATTAACAAATGAGCTGGTTTAAGATACTAATTTTTCCCTTGAGAAAGATCTGCAAGAGAGATGGATCTGCAACAGAGATGGATAATTTTTTATTTCATATGCACAGAACTAATTTGCATTGTAAATTCCACATTTTTTGGAGAGCTATGTATGTATAGCTTCAAACCTCAAAAGATCTGAAAACATTTAATAAACAAAACACTTAAGCACTAAAGCAGACAAAGGAACTGCTATTATGAGGAAACAGTTAGAAAATGTTCTTTGAATATTTGTTAGAGGTTATGATTTCATGTAGGACACCACTGAAGTGAAGAGATATGAGATAGCCTCTTACTAGGAATACCACCCAAATCAATGCAGAACTTTCTGTGAGAATCAGCCACAGCTAAAGAGATGGTAAACCATATGTCCACCTGCTTATTTTATGGTTAATAAATTAGTGAAAGAACTTAATGATCACAGAAGTTAGGAGTTGATAGCTCTGCTTTTGGTATGACAGTGTGGGCAGGCTTCCATGCACAGTTTGACTCTGCATTTCATTTATGACTTGAGCATCTATCTCTTAACCACAGAATACCCACAGGTTCCCCAAATTAGGTAGTATTCTCAATATGGACAAATATTTAGAAGTAAAAGACCAAATTTATATTAAAAGACATTGTAACAGGTTTTTTAAGGCTAATATCAGTTTTTCTAAGTTGAAACATATTTAAAAGTCACATTTAAAAACTCATACTAACTGGGCACGTCTACACATGTGCTTTATAGTACACTGTACAGTAAAGTAATTTACACAGTACACTACACAGTACACTACACTGTACAGTAATTTACTGTGCAATAATATGCCACCATCTACACATGTGCAACAATTAGGCTGGTATAGGTTAATTTACTGTGCCCTTGGATAGTCCTGTCAGACACGAGCACTATCTGTCATCACAGTAAAGTACAGCACTTAAATGCATGTGTAAAAGGTGATGGGGCAGGCTGGAGCACAAGGGCACTCCAGTGTAGGGCTAGCCAGCAGGCAGGCTCCCTCCCCACACCACCCTCATGCCCCAGCTGGCCTCTCCACAGCATGTGGAGCCCTGTCAGAGCATACCAGGGCTGGCTACTCTAATGGGGCTCCATGGGCTGCGGACTGGTTGGCTGAGACATGAGCAGCCCCCACGCTGAAGCACACATGCCTCATCCAGCCCTGCCATAGCACATGGAGCCCCACAGCCCTGGGGCTCCACATGCTGTGAAGTGATTAGCTGGACCATAAGAGTGCTTCAGTGCAGGGCCTGCCTGCTGGCTGAAGCACCTTCGTGCCCCAGCCAGACCCTCTGCAGCACATGGAGCCTAGTCGGAGCAGCCCTGGGCTGGTGGGCCTGGGTCCCTTGCCGGCCTAAGCTGCTCCCATCAGGCTCCATGTGCTGCGCACAAATAAATTCTGGAGCCAATTGCTCTGGAGTTTTTTGCTCCCAGGCGCACAGTCAAACGGCGTGCCCAGGTGCAAAAACTCCACCACAATAAGCCCCAGAGTTTATTCATAAGCATTAATTGCACATGTATGCACTATGATTTAAATTAGTGCAAATACTCCTTCATTCAATGTTTGACTTTTCATCCTTGACATTAAGAATAGGAAAAGGATCTGAACAAACTGAAGTTACTCGCTAAATCTACATTTAAATTCAATTAGCTCCTGAAATGCTTTCAACTTCAGATTATTTCTAAGGTTTTGGAAGTCAAGACAGCATGAGCATTAAAAGGGCTAAGCATTTTACCAGTGAAAGGGAATGGCTAGCAAGAGATAGGAGTGGATCCAGGATTTCCCAACAGCAACCCACACTGCAAGTGTTGTTGTATTCCCTGCTTCTAGCCTCCTCTGCCTCCACCAGTGTGGGCAGACCCAGCTGCAGGAGCCTCTGGAGACTTTTTAAAGTCCTTAAAGCAGATGAAAATCCTTGCACCCTTCCCCTTCCTGCTCAGAGGCATGCCCTCTCACCTCTATTGCCCCCATCCCCTGCATGCCACCACTGATTAAGGGGCAGAAAAACTCCAGACCTAGCTGGGCTGAGCATGGGGTGGGCTCAGCTGGAGAGGGGACAGTGGCAACACAGTGGCTGGAGAGTTTCTTTCATCATGTCTGCTCTTCACCTCCTCAGCTGAGCACAGCCCCCATGCATGGGACACAAATGGCTCTATTGCCCTGTTCCCCAGGGACAGTGGGGAAAGGCAGGCAGGGTATAGGGGGAAGAAGTAGAAAGGGGGCATGAAATAGTGTACTGGGAGGAACTTCCCGTGGTGTCTTTGAATCCAAAAGCGGGGTATAGATGCACCACTGCACCTCCTCTGAATCTGCCTTTGGCAAGAATTCAACAACTGGGAAAGCAAACTGGACATTTGTATGAAGAGCAAGGCAGTAAGAAGGGAGGGTGCATTTGGAGGAGGTGTAGAGATGGGGAAAACACACCCACATGTCTCTGTAGGTTAAGGGAGTTGTTTATGGGTGGGAAGAAGTTTTGATTATATTCTTATGACAGAGGAAGTGGTGACAGACAGCTTCTAAATCCAGGAGCCAGATTGGGTACAAGGAAAATGGGAAGATGTCAACACCTTTCTATGTTTTCTATGACACACACTTTCTCTCCTACTTCATGACAAATGGGCAGTTTCCCTCTCTCAATTAGAAAATCCCTAATACTCCAGTAACAAGACTCCTCAAACGAATGTAATTTTTCTGTTCTTTCTTGACATTTTAAATCAGATGTATGGGCTGGTAGCTGTTTCAAATGTTAAATGATGACCCCCATAGTGTAATATGTCAGAAGAGCATATCTCTATAGACATTCTTCTGAATGAGAAATGTCTCACACAAAATGTACTACTAAATGTTAATAGCTCTAAAGCTACACAACTTGTAAATTTATTGAATTGTGTTAACAATGATGTTAATACTTAAATTATGCCCCAAAATAGTAGTATGCTCATGGGAAGCAAAGGTAAAATAATACTTTGCATGGAAGTCGGAGCATCCTGAGGCTCTTCTTTCTGCAGGGAGGAATCAATCTTGAGCTGGACAGTTGTGCTTATAATTGTGTGCGTGGTTGGACCCAAGAATGCAGTGCAGACCTAGATTATGGTTTAGGACCACATTTAGAGTTTCTTCTTCCAAAGCGCGCATATATATATATATATATATATAT
>JAGPOW010003685.1:14288017-14319086 GCA_030014935.1 Caiman crocodilus
CTGTCCAGGGAAGATTAGAGCAACAGAGATGAGGGCCAGATCTTGGTGAATCATACCCATCAGAACTTTTCTTTCTTGCTCCCATGGTTCCAAGGAAAAAATGAAACTCCGCTATAAATGAAGTAGCAATAACCTCTGCAATCTGTAGGCAGCAAGGAAGAAAAGTTCTGATGGGTATGATTCACCAAGATCTGGCCCTCATCTCTGTTGCTCTAATCTTCCCTGGACAGAGAAGTAACAAAAGAGTCTCAGGGTCTGACTCACCACTCCAATACTCCAGATTTATGCTGATGATATGAATGGAGTGACAGCAGTGTACAGCTGGAATGAAGCATTGGCTGTATCAGGCCCTCATTCTCTTATCTGCTCCTCTAAAAAATAAACTCTATTGCTTCACTACTGCACATCTCCTGGTTAATACAGGCAGAAACACAGACGGAGTGAAAATGTATTTTTGTCCCTTTGCATAACCTTGAGCACTTTGCCTTATCATTTTTTTTTTGTTATTTTCATCCAGTCCAATATGTAATCATGTAGTGGCATCACAGAGAAAACCAGATTCATCCAATCGCACTTCTGCATTGATAATGGGTTATACATTTGAAGATATTGATCGACTGCATGGAAAAATAAATTGAAGTAATACAGGATTTCGAAAAGCTGCTGACAACAGACAACTGAGTCTGCAATCTTTTAGAATAGTCCTTTGTTGCTTATTTAGATATTAGAAAAACTGCAGAATAAAAATAACTGTCTCCTCCAGAAAAGCTCCCTCTGTCACCATCTCATTTTAGCCAGGTTGCACTCTATTACTATTGGTGAAAACCTGGTATAGTACGGGCGATGGATTACAGGATACTGAACTAGTTATATTGAACTGAGCCCACAGTGAAATTCAGAAGAAGCATGTTGTGGTTTTTTGGGTACCTTATGGAAAATGCGTAAAGGATTTTAATCCAGTCTCTATCATACTAAACAGAAGCCAACCACAATATTGATATTAGTTAGTTCAATTGGCTTCTTTATTGGCAGTCATATGAGAAATGTCCAAGACTGAATGGTCATGGAGAACCTCTGATGCCTACAGGTGGTCCCTTCCTCCAGGTAAAGTCTGGATACCTCAGCAAGACCATGTGAAGAGAATTGCACTGTGTACCTGACCAGGAGCTAAGTGGATGATATGAGCTTCTATTTTGGCAGCCTAATCCCTTCAATAGTTCCTAAAATTCATTTAGGAAAAAAAAATCCTATTTGATTTCACTGTGACTGCTGGTGCTCAGAGCTATTATTAGGGTTCATTTCAGAAATTTGTCAAAGTGGTGACTCAGCCTTCCATTGTCCCTCCTGCCTTTCCTAGTCTCTGAATTGAATTTTCCAGAGGCAATGCTTCTTGCCTATAACTGATCATTTTCTATGGGGTATTTCTTTCATCTTTCTTTCTCTCATTCATTTTTAAAAATCCTTTTACTTCTCCTTTTTTCCATTTTCCTATTTAGTTATCTCTGATTTCTTCTCTCTTTTTTTCCCTCCCATCTGCCCTTTCTTCCATCCCCTCATCATTTGTCAATCCTACCTTGTACAGTACAATCAATTTATTTATATACTGTTGTTGTTCATTGCCTGAATCACTACCAAGCACATGATATTCCAGGAGAATAAAAGGAAGAAAAAAAAAGAAAACCACAAGCAGATGAAAGAGAGTGCACAAATGGCTGGATGCCAGGAACCCCTGCCTGCTGTGATGACTTTCCTTTTTGGCCTTTGCCAGGTGATTTGGGGACAGATCCAGATCTAGTTTTCAAGGACTAAATAGGTCTTAGATGGAACTAAGGCATATAGAGTGATCAAGAGTAATGCAAATTAATCTTAATCTTGTTCAGAGGCTGTAAAACTGTGTAGGCATCCAGATGTCTCTATGTTAACCTAACTAGACATGCCCAGACTTCAGCTACTGCTCAAGCTCAGAAGTGATCCAAACAAGCTGTTTAAGTCCCACATCATTCTGCTGTGATCTAAAGTGATGGGACATGACTATACTCTGCTTATACCTGATTCTTTAGATGCACAGTAACTATGTAAAACTGAGTCACTGGCCAGTCAAGATGGCAAGATTAGTGCAAGAAAAGCAAGCACGAGTAAGTCTAACTGTACTTGAGTGATCCTGGAAACACAGACAACATCCCAGGACTCCTCCTCCTGCAAGACTGCTCCTCACTAAACTACAGTCACATTCCCTCTTGCTTTTCTCCATCTGGTTCCATGACTCTTAGCCTTCTGGCACTGAAACCACCCAGCTTCAACAGAAGGTATGGATATGACCTCCCGCTTAGCCTCTCCCATAACCTGAAAGTTAGAGAATTATCCTAGGAAGAAGATGTGGGTTTAGATCATTTCAATAGGGGAAGACAAACTGGCTTCTTGGGGCAAACATGCTATTATACAGCTGGGCAAAAAGTATGCAGAACTAACACCAGCAGTGTTTCAAAAGTGAATGGGGATGCCGTGCTTTATGGCAAATGCAGTTTGGCATCCAAAATGACAGGATTAAGTGCCTTCTGGCTGAGTGATCTGGATTCTGAGAGGATAGAAGTTCCTCATTTGCAGTCCTGTGTTAAATTATTAAACTGATACCGCAGAATCGGGAGTTCAGTTTCCAAGTAGTTATCTGTAGGTGCTATCTTGCTGAACTACTAGGCAATCTGGATCCCCTCCTTGGAAACTCCCAAGTCTTTCCATTCACTGTATAAGAAGCCTAGGCCCCAAAACCTGTCAATTTAGAACATGCCCAAGACAAGGCGCCTACATTCTAGGTATTGCAACACTCAAGTGGGGGCACCTGCAAAATTAGTTTGGATTCGACCCTCATCTTTCTGCTTCAGTTTGTTCGGTTATCAATTTTAGTAATGACAGCTACATCAAAAAGAGGGTTATCTGGATATTTAATAGTTATCTAGTACCCTAAGATGTAAAACCACTAACCCAATAGGGTTAATTCTAAAACAGATTTAGAATTGGGTGTTTGGGGAACAGTCCCACAGCCCAAAACACCCCCTATGCTATGAAGTAAATATGCCACAACTTGTTAAAAATAGTCTCTTCCATTCATTAGAGACAGCAGATGGCCATTAATCTTGTTGAAAGTATTGATTCAAACTACTTGTCTTCACTTTCAAGGTTCTTCACAGCCTGTCTCCTCCCCATATATCATATCTCCTACACTATTGAAAAGCTGGCTTCCACTTCTGCCATGATGTCAGCTTTGTCAGCCATTTTTAAACATGCTTTCCCCACACTCTTCTCATATTTGGCATCTATGTAAATATCCACAAAGCCATCATTCCTCTCTCTAAACCTCTCTTTTGCTGAGATGCTTACAAAACCGTAGCAATAGTTATGTACGTGCATGCTGAGACTTCAGTCATTACCCAGAATTTTCGTATTATTTTTTCTCTCTCTGTCAACTTCTGCACCCACCCACGGTCTCTTGTAAGCACGTCAGGGCAGAGACTCTATTACGTACCATATAGTGTCAAGCACAAAAGCAGCCCAGTCATACAGCTCTGGCAGTACAAATCACAAATCAATAAATATTGACTCTGATCAGTCAGGAAATTGTAATGATATAATTATAGCAGGTTGCTTTCTTTCTGTATGTAATTAATATCCTACTGTTGGTTCACAAGTTAATTATTCATTTTCCTCCAGTAGTGATTCAGGCCAGCAGATTTACCAATGAGTATCTTTTTCCCTCAGCCCTAGTACAAAGATCTGCCCAAAATCACATGGCTACTGCTGAGATAGGTAATGAAGACGCTAAAGACTCCCACCAAGGAAGAACAGCAATGAAATCATTTTCCCAAACTCTTCTAGCAAGACACCCTACAGTCTTCGGTATTCAATCACTTACTATAAAAAAGACAGCTTCCCCACCTCAGACTTCAGCAGCAACAAAATCTGACCTAGATTCCATGCCATCTGAGAAAGCATCATCCTTGGATAAAGGGACAATAGAAATGAATGCACACAACTTACTTCTGCACCAAGAACCTGATGATGAAGCAGCAATGGTCAGAATGACAACCCGGATCTCTCCTGACTATAATCTGTACCTTAGATCACACACAGCAGGGAGTGTTTCCCCTCACCGTGACGTGAGTGCGAGTCCATTAGTTTCAAGCCCGTCTGCTGTTCAACAGACCCACACAAAATCCAACTTTTCTTCGAGAAATTGGTCTGGTAGGATTGCAACAACAAAGACCAAGCCACCGCATGATTTTCAAACAGAAAAGCCAAGAGCATCTGCTTTGACCGCCCTGCTGACTTCTTCATTCCATTTGATAGCTTCTTTTTCTGATACAGCTCCCCGAAGTGCTAGCCTCCCAGTAAGGACTTCTGTTCAAGCAAGAATTCCAGCACAGACCATTGCAATCAGAAAGCCAGATGCCTTCGCAGCGAACCATTTGGCACTATCAAAACCCATTACTGGTCTACTGCATCAGGACAAGAAAATCACTTGTGCCAACATGCCATGCTTTGCAGGAGTGCAGTGTGAGCCAGCTAAAGATGGAGGATTTAAATGCGGGCCTTGTCCATTTGGATACAGCGGGGATGGAATTACATGTCAAAGTAAGTAAAACAAAAAGGAAAACCACTGAAAGTATTTTAGTATTTTCAAAATTCATCATTATTCAAAACAATAATTTGTATTTTGTTTCAGTCTGTGGGGTTTTCTCAGCTGGGATCGCACTTGCTTTCAACCGAACTAACTTGTTTTATAGTTCAGAACAAACTGCTTTCTGCTGGAATAAATGGCAGTTTTATTTGCCAGCATTCGAGCAATTAAAACAGTGGACCCAATTTTATTCTCACTTCACCTCATTTAAATCTGGAGTCATGCTATTAAAGTCAATGGAATTCCTATTTGGTAAAATTAGTGTAAGCAGGACCAGAATGGGCTCTGTATGTCTACACAAAGTTTATATACCATAGACAATTTATATTTTGCAAAGTAATGTTACACTACCTTGAAAAGTAACTTTAAATTCCTGCACTAATATTCTAGGAAGAAAACTCAGCTTATTATCTGATATGTATAGTTCTAGATTATGTTCCTATATGTTATATTGATTCATTTATTAGTTCAAAAAAACTCAGTGAAAAAATGCTACTATAATACACCATTTTGAAAGTGTGAATGTGTTTCCTAACTATTATTATATTCTTTTTTCAAATCTCTGATTATCTGATACATTAATTGGTCTTTCACTGGCAAAAGTGGGTGTATTATCTATTTCATTTTCTTTTATACACACACATGCACACATATTTATGCACAGGCAGGGCAGATCATGGCTCTCACTTGGTTGGCTTCTCGTGACTCAGAGAGCAAAAAACTTTCAGTTAGCTTTATCTGCATCCCAGTGATCCCAAAGGCAGGTGGAAACACCTGCTACCATGGCAGAATATCCAATTGTTGCCAGTCATACTGTACCTCATCTCAGAGCTCACAATCACAGGGGAGATTTATTGAAGAACAACCAAGCTACCATAATCCCAGCTCTCCTGGTTTCTGAAATGGCCTGTGATGGGCCCATAGATACCCATGCACAGGATACAGCAGCTCTGAGGCTGACCTACTTTGCACCAGAGATTAGAAAAAGCAGCACCCTGAGATATGCGAAATAGCTTAGTCCCAATGTTTGGTCCTTCATGGCTATGCACATTTGCACATGTATATATACATGCAGTCCTATTTTTTTAACATGTTTTTCAAGTACATTGGTATGTTCCTTAAATCATAATTCTAGCTACAATCCTTAGCTGCTCCAAAAGACAAGAGGCTTCTTTCCTTCTGCTCCAACAACTATTCTTACTGCAAATCTCCCTGTAGAGTCCTTAAGATGAAATATTTTATTACCAACATCATTCTCTGTCTCAGAGTTTAATAATATGACACATAAATGTCCTTTATTTTTTTCTGGTCTCTGACCATGTCAGCTGACTGAAAACAAGCTTGCTGCTTTGAGATTCTGTTCCATCACAAGCTTCTCTGTGTAAGGGCCGGTAGCTATCCTGGAACGTGACCAAAAAATCTGTGTTGCTGGATCTGTCTGAAGAACTTCTATTGTACCCCTACCTGCTGATCTTTTCTTCCATGTCAAAAGCAGCAGACTTATCTTGAAAGATGATGGTAATTTCTTGCATTTAGGACTGCCATCATCTTTGCTATTAGCACCTGGCAGGCCAGCCAAGACTCTAATAATTTCCCTTGAAACAATAATACCCACTAAGAACAGACAACAGCAAAACCTAGCAGCTGATCAAAGCCATGTCCAGACTTTTTGAAATCTTATGCTTGGATGCAACATCTCTGGTAAGTGATCTAACATTGAGTGAAAATATCAACAGCCTTAGACAGTCTGCTGAGAGTTGCCACCATCTTATTTTATAATGGAATTCAGTGAGATAAAGGAAGCAGACCATCTGTAGCAAGATTTAATACCTGTGATGCTTGATGAAACCTTTGCTTAATAACAGTGACTGAAAATCTTCCAAGATAATATATACTACACTAAGTGATATTTATCCTGTGTGACCAAATTCAGATTTTCTTCTCAAGTATGTTGTTAAAATCAGAGCTAGGAAGTTTGATCTGGGGCAAAAAAGAACCAGCCTAAAAATTAATCTGCCCCCTGAACAAACTCAAAGCAAACTAACTCATCTTTTCTTTGTGTAAGTGTCATTCAAGGACTCTTCTCCTCTGACACTGTACATGGCTGTGATTACCTTCTCCTCTTAGAGCTGTCATTGGGAAACTCTTACCTTCATATTAGCTTTCTACTCTTCAAAACTACAGGCCGGATATCCCAGTGAACTCAGTTAAGCATCTAACCACCATATTTTCACAAGTGTGTGGTATTGCGTGCCTCCCACTGAAAACATTTCCTCATTTCTCAGTGGGAGGGACTAGATGAGCTTCCACAAATCTGAGATGAGGTGGATTCCTGGAGCCTCTCCTCCCTTCTTCATCCCTTATAATCCCTCAGTATTATAAATTCAGCCTAAGCACTCACTTTGTAAATGCCTTTGTCATTGGATGGAAGGCACTAATGGTTCAGTGCAAGTTGAGGACGACAAAATGTAGGGCCCCAATGTGTTTCCCTCTAGAGAAGTCTATTGAAGAGCTTCAGGTTCAGAAAGAAAGAGACAGTCACCTGCTAGGGTTGCCTACTCTGACTGAAGCTATTCTGGGAGATTTTTTCCTCCCAGTGTGAAGTGATGTCATTAATTGTAGTGATCAACCCATTCCCAATATCAATCTCCCAAATCGTGTTCAGTCGTCATCAGGAGATGGATGCTGATTCTGGTACACTCCCAGCCAATCCAGGACGTTTGACAACCCTATCACCTGCAGACTTACAGAAAAGGATCAGGAACACGAAGGGCCTGTTGAAGCCTAATGGGTTGCCACGTTCACATGGGTATGCTTATTTGAGCTTATATTTCACAAAGTGAAGGAGGGAATCTGAAATAGATTCAACTGGTAGTGTCCTTTAAAGGGCAAGTACTTTATCACCAATAAATAATGATAATGGTACAGACTTAGCAGTTTTACAGGATGGTGCCTTTCACTTGCCAAGTGCATTACAGATATGCCACAATATTTACAGAGCTGTAAATATTTCAGTACCACTCTTTAAACCATATCCACAGAATCAGGGAAGCTCATTCAACTAATCCACACTTTGTAGAACCAAAACTATTATTTATAACATATTCAGAGTATGTCTAGTCATGAGCTGTCAGGTGCATTTAAATTTTAATGTGTAATATGCTGAATAATTCTAAACACTATTCTTGGAAATGCTTATACCAAGTGGTTGTTTTCTAAGCATCTTAATATTTTTAATTTCTGTTTCTGTTTCTATTTTTCACTTTAGTAAAGTGGATGCATCTTTAAATGCATTTTAAATACTATAATATTGAAGGAAATGCAGTTGATTTCCCAGGGCTAAGAGGGTGTGGGGCTAGCAGTAAGTGACTGAGAGCAGCCACTGTGTTACATAGGATCCTTTAGGATGGGCTGCAGTGGACATACCCCATAACAGGGCTGTCATTAACAGACTATTCTGTTCTAGGTATTTTTCGTTAAGAATCAGGAATAAGCCAGAATTCAAGACAAACTCCTGATCTGCTGCATTTTAATTTCTCTTTCCCCAAGTATGTTTGACAGGGTAAAGACAAGCAGAGGCTTATCTCTAGGGAGTACAAGCCATATCCTGAAACTACACAGTACTAGGTTTGGTGAAAGGGAATTTTCTTTTTTAATTCCTTATGAAATTGTCATAAAAAATCTTAGCCTTCCTATTGAGAATAAAACCTTTATGTCTGTTTCCAAAACAGGTAGTATCTTGATAACATGACGTCTAAAGAATTCTGAAGTTCTTTATTGGCTTCCCTGAGAGGGAAAGCTGCAGTCAAGCTGGTGCAGTCACAATTAAGTCACAACTGAGACAGGCTTTCAGTTTATGGAATTCATTACCTTGAATTTTTGTTATTAAAATATAGTAAAAATAATAATTTTCACAGGAATGGAAAGTCAATGGTAATGGAATTCTAATGGCAAAAATTCATAACTGGATAAAACAGAGCAACAATTCATGCAAATATTTCCTTTGCCATTAGTCAGGAGTGACATTTTTACAACACAAAATTGAGAAGTGCAGCCTAACTGGAACTGTTATTGAAATGCCTACATTTGAACTCATGATATATTTCAACAACGTCCTGGCTGAAAAGTAACTCTCATTAGTTTCATTACTTTCTTGTTTCTTATGATCTGGCCTGCAATACCATCTAAGTAAAATAGCTTCTTTAATTGTCCTGAAAAATTCATGAAATACAGCCCTGAGCAAAAGGCCGGCATAAGACCACATACTACACTGTTTGGCAATGTATAGATTATTGCTAGCTTTCTGCCCAGGCTTTTACCTTTTAAATTAACCTTTCAAGTTTAACAGTGTACACCAGATACAGTTGAATGGAGAGGTCTTAATTGACTTTTCAGCTGCCAAAAAGGTAAGTACATTTCAACTAAGTCTTCAGTCACAAAGAGCAATCTTCATTGACCCTGTTGGGTGGCTGCAGAAAAATGCTTTGGCACCTCCATTTAGGGAGGGGATTCAGGTCTTATCAGGGGAGGGGATTCAAACCAAACTCCTAGAAAAGTGCCCCAGTCACTAGCCTATGAGCTACGCTAGTGGAAGGGGGCCTGTCACCCCGCTTTGTAGAGGGTGGCTTATTAGGCAATGAGAACATGGACCAGAAGGAAAGGTAACAAGGGAAAGCATAACTATGTAGCATGGTAGTTATGGTATTTGAGAGGAAAGGACGATGGCGGTGGTTCTAGCTTCACCTACTACAGAGTTATTTCTGGTTTTTTTAAGCAAGGACTGTCTAATATAAAATTCTTAAAGAGCTGTGTCAGCAGATATCAGAACTAAGGGCTTATGAGTACAGTCCTCATTGCTAGGCCACAGTGCCAGGCCTTCCACTGCTTGCTCTGTTTTGGGTCTAAACTTACATATCTTCATTATATACCTTCACCTTACATCTCATAGCTATGTCACTTAAACTCAAAGGCTTTAGTCCACATTTGTTCAAATGAAAGATCAGAGTGCTGGATGCTGGCCAGAGACTCAGTAATCTTATTCAATCTCTCCAGTACATTTTTGAAGATTCTCTTTACCTAAAGAAAGTTTTCTCTATTCAGCTGTGCCAGAAGAAAAATAATTTATAATAGAAACACTTTCCAGTGAAGTCGCTTCTGATGTGCTTTATCCTCTCAAACTCTAAAGAAGAACTGTAGATAAGCGTTATCAAATATGAAGCCTTAATTTATAGGAAATTATTCACACCTTCAAGTGGTAAAATGCATATGCTGTATCACTTATATTTTAAGTAACAAATTCTAATCATTTTAGCAAAGTGCAGACTTGAGCGTCCAAATAAAGAAAAGTATGCTGCAACCGGTATTCTCAGTGTCCCCAGGCTATGGAAAGGGGATCTATAAAAATGGCATGAATTCATTTTAAAATAAAAATTAAACACTAGAGTAACACTTTTTTTTTTTTATGGAACAAGGTAGTGCCAAGTGGTTTTAAAAAAATAAAACCTAAGTGTTCATAGAAAACAGTACATATATCTCAACTTCTCATCTACAGATTTTAAATGATTCATACATACATTTGACAGCAAGATTGACCATTTGTAACACTAGTTCTCTCCTTATACAATTTTATCCTATGCCTTTTTGTTCTCAAAAAGGTTGAGAACAAAAACACTACAATGCTTTTGTGCAATCTATAAAATGTTTATGGGAAGAAAATGTTCCATAAGATAAAAGAAATAAGTTTTAGAAAAAAAACTGACATACACAGTATATTTTTTCTTACAGAGGGAACAGTTTACTAAGTAAAATGTTATTTTCCACAACAGCTCTTTCCCTTGCTCCTTCTGTTTCTCTCTCTCTCTCTCTCTGAAGCTACAATGTTCAGTTCTCAACCTCTGCTTTTCACCAGCAGCCAAATTGCTTTCACACATTTTAATATTAAAATGTCACAATATGTGTAAAATGTTTTGCCATCAGAAACATGTTATTTTTTTTAACAATTCAGATGCATCTAATAATGTGGAAAGGACAGGATAACAGAAGCCTGCTGAAGCAGACGTGTTTCCTTCATGTATTGCTGACAAAATACCTAGTGAAAGATGGAAGAATGCAACCGAATGCCACGCAGATGTTACACTTAGACTGACCTAATTAGGGTTAGCTCAATCTAAGTGCTGATCTGAACAGACATTTGGGGAGATTAGATGGGGCAAAAAATGGCTAGCCCAATCTAATTTTGTTCACTAGGAGGCATACTAAATTTGATCAGGTTAAGCTTAGCCCAAGCTCATGAATGTTTGTAACTTCTTGGAGCAAAACCCTGGGGCTGGGAAAGCCCCACCACTTACCCCAGTTCTGGGGCTGTGCATATCCTATACCCCCCACCCTCATTAGGCTATTTTTGGCTTCCCAACCTCAGCAGCTCTGGATGGTCAGTACCTGCTGTCAGCTCCTGCTCAATTCCACCAATCCCCCACCAACCCCTTTCTCCCACCCCTGCTAACTTAGACTGGGTTCCTGGCTTGGCTCCAGGCACAAGCAGATATCTGCACAAGTAGGACTCTATCTACAATCATGGAACTTAAAATAAGATGAATGATTTTATATCAGGTCTGGGAACATCTGCACATACTCTTAGCTTACACTGCATGCCACAGCACTTGGTCTCATGAGTTTTATGTAACCATCTTAATTAACAAAATAAAGCACCTTGGCATAACCTTTAAAAATCATGAGGCATTTCAGCCTCTTTATAACTGTATACACAGAAAATCTCACTGGTCATTTCTGGTTAATAAGGCCAATCTTGCTTGCAAATATTAGTCCCGCATGGTAATCTTTTAAAAATGTGAAATGGAAAAAACCCTGTCAGTGTACCTATTTCCAAAGTAACAAGACTACTGTGACTGAGTAATATGCCAAACAATTTATATTAGGTGAGATTTAAACATATAATTTCCTCTTTTGCTTTGTATTTTGTGGGCAAGCATTAAGTAACTGAGTGAGCTTTGGAGAAGGCTCTTGCATTCAAGATATCGGTTGCAATAGTCATTGTATAAATATAAAACATGGAAGCAATATTAAATTTCATTTTCTCTCTTTCACCATTCATTTTACTGAGTATACATTATAGCAGGTTTACTATAGCTATAGCATGAAAACCTAAAATTATTTTGAACCACCTTCAGTTTCTCTAATAACTACTATAGGTAAATAAATAAGAAGATAAAGTTTGTGAAAGTTTTATATATCTAAGTTATATTGAACTTATATAAAATCTCAGCAGCAGTCCAATGACTGTTTTTTGATGGTTGAATTGTTAGAAGTACTAGATACTGAGAAATGTGAAAATAGAATTTGTGCATACGTTTGCACTGCTGAAAATAGCAGCAATGCACTTTTGAACTAAAACACATCAAGGGTGTTTTAGTTCAAAAGCGCACCACTGCCATCTTCTCAGTGCTGACGCACATTTTGCCATTTGTACAAATGCACGCGGCAGAGCACCAGGTGCGTCAGTTTGTATGCAGAGCAGACTCAATTAATTGAGTCTGCTGTAATGCATCAGATCTGTGGCACATCAGAGCAGCCAAATGTATGTATATAATGCCCTTGGGTTGCAAGCTGTGACCGCAGTATTGTTTCTTTAACCATGTCTAGCGATCACAAGAAAACACCACACCAACAAAACAACATACTCCTTAACATATAAACTTATTTCCTTCATCCTGTAGGGAACTTTGTTAGCAGTGGGGGGTTTTAAATGAAAAGCTTTTAAAGTTTTGTAGAATGCACACAAGAATCACAGTTGCCTCTGTTCACAAGTTGAACCTTCAAAGTTTGCCAGATACATGTGCATCAACTGCCTAGAAAGACCATACTTTCAAAGAGAAACCTGGAGGCTCAAGCAAATGATACATTTCTGAGGTTTCAGTACTTCCCGAGTTTTTCTTTCAGGTCTATGCAATATGCTTACCTGTTTTCTTTCTTCTCTCAAAGACATTAAACTGTACACTGCAACACCTAATTATTTAGGGAAATCATCCCCTATCGCTTTGTTGCTTTGTCTGCAGACCCCCGACTGCTGAATAAAGATTCTCACTGCTACTTAAAATGATGTCATTTTGCCACAAAATTTCCCTAAAAAGTCACTGGAATCAGAGGAAGTAACTGTTGCATCTTTGGTTTAGTATAACTTCTTCTGACACCGCGCAATGTTTTTTGAGAATTCACCAGACAAGTTTGCCGAGGAAGAAAAAAGGCAAATTATCTCGTCTTATTACTTGCACAAGCACTCATTTCATTCTTAGTCTGTTCAGGCTACTGAAAAATAGCTACTTCAAAATGTACACACTCAGAAGCTTAACATGGGCGTTAATATGCCACAGTCACTCCCATCCTAATATTTTATCACTTTTGGACAGTTATTCCTAAATTATTAATGTTACCTATTTTTTTCCATGTAGCATTATTCTTGGTGTCTACAACAGGGAGGATTAATTAAAAGTAACAATAAAAGGGATATGAGAAATAGCAGCAAGTTCTGGGCTCATAACTGCAAAGAGCTGTGTTTAATCAAGTATATGATATTGAAGTTGTGTTCCTTTTCTCATGCCTCTGCTTATTTGTGCCTTTGTATAGTGTTGTGTGATCCACCTTGTGATCATGGAGGAACGTGTGTGGCTGAAAATACCTGTTCTTGTGGTTATGGATTCGTTGGTCCAAGATGTGAAATAAGTATGTACACATTTATTTAGTGGTTTTGCCCTTTTCGTGCCTAAATTTGGAGAAAAAGATATGACACGAGAAGTGCTTTTGTTTGTCTGCATTTTGCCTCAAAATTCCAATTGAATACAGTAGGGAAATCAAAGTATAATATATTTAGAGCATTACAGTGGCTGAAACATCTCTCAGGATATATTTTCCAATGGCACATTTGTATTATGTAAAAATATTCACATCCATATGAACATTTGCTACATAAAAGCAACTCTGGTAAAGAAAAAATATTTACGATAATGTTTGTGAAATTCAAGGTTGTGCAAGTGAATGCAGTAATACTAATTCTGAAAATACAAAAAGGCAACCATAGCTATTAAGATTCATGTTACTGTGCACTACAAGCTACAAAACTGGTTCAGTAAATAGAACATCTGAAAAAAAAATCAGCCTTCAAACCCCTCCATATTAGTTGAATGGCAAAACATATATTATAGTTTCATTACTGCAGTCCTTCTAATTTAAATATCAGGTTGTCCTTGACAGGAAAATAATTTTAGTTCTGCACAGAAATAGCTTGAATACTTAAGCTAAGAATTTTAGATGCAAGGCTTTGTCAAAAATGTGAATGGTGAACGTGAAAAAAAAAAAGACACAACCCCCCCCACCCTAAGGGAATAGACATTCAGGTCTCTGTTTTACTTATTAAAATCCAAAGTAATGCTGTTATTTCACTAGTTGCTACTGGACTTGTGTCATGATAGTGATAGGAGAATCTGGCCCTAACTTTTTGCAGATTACGATTTTATTTAATTTTATTTTTTAAGTGCCATGTATTGTTTATTTTGCAGTGGTATGTAACAGGCACTGTCACAATGGTGGAAAGTGTGTGTCACCAGATGAGTGCAAATGCAAAAATGGATGGAGTAGCCCCTCTTGTGAAACAGGTAAACATTTGGAAAGCATCCATCTTTCCTACATTAATTTCCCTGCCTGAAATCCACATGATTTATACATCCTGATGCTTGTCCTGGAATTACTCAAAAAAATTAAAATGGAAAAAAGACCTGAGAACTAATAATGGACAAATCTCAAAAGGTTCAAAATTTGGGTTTAGTGGATAACTGATCCAATCCTCAGGTTCATATAACAGACCTGGAAATCTCAGCAGCAGACGATTCCTACTGAGTTTTAAGCATTTCTGATTCTAGTATTTATCCTGCAGCTGCAGAAAATGAAAAGAAAAAGAAGCTCTGAGAATCTTCTAAACCTCAGGGAAAGGAAACAGTTCAATGTCTTTCCTTAAAAAAGGAAAATTGAATTTTACCATTATTTCAATTTAATATGTTCATATTAGGCAAAATCTATTATACAGTAGAGTTACAACTACACAAAATTATGTATGCTCTACATAACACTGTGCTATTTTCTTCTAGGCAATTGGAGACGGTTAGGTTTTGTTGTTGTTTGTTTTAATGAGAACAATTTTCTATGTACAGAAGCTGGTTTTGGTTTGATTTGTTGTTTGGTTTCTTTTTTTTAAATATGTCAATACAAAAACAATGTTGCTCTTTTTCAGTGCTCTTCACCCCGGGTTCATGAAACAGTGATCAGCAATACTTTCTGCATAGCAAAACCACCACTGTCACAAATTGGCAATTTTGTTGCATTCATTCTCAACTGAGGATGCAGACAGAAGTGCAGCTTCCCACTGTAACTGAAAATGACCAAACAGAAGTTCACTATTGGTTCCAGAGGGGAGGAGAGTCTAGCTGCTGGCTGGGAGACTGCAGCTGGTTTCCCCTAGCAATGGCCCCTCCTCTCTCCCAACCTCTCACTGTTTCTAAATGGGAAGTGGGGGAAGGAGCAGAGGGAGCTCATTCTAGGGGTTCCTTAGCCAGCACTGGAGGGTGAGGTGGGTGAATTGGAGCCCCCCCCGCCTCCTGGGAGGGCTCCAATTCACCCACCCCACACTCCAGCATGGGCTGAAAAAGTCCCAAACTGAATTCCCTCTGCTCCCTTTTGCCCCTCCCATTCTGAAAACAGCTTGAGGCTGGTTGGCAGCACAGACAGAAGTTGCAAAAGATGCTATGTTTTGCAGTGTTTTCCTCTGAACCCTCATGCAACGAGGGTTCAGATTTTCACCTGGTCAACCATTTTTAAGTGGTCTGCAGCTGTGCACTTGTGTTTGGTCACAGCTATAGACTCCTTTTTTTGGCCAGATTGGGCAGAAATTGTCACTTCTGTCTGTGCCCTAAGAAGCAGAATATCAATGAATTATCCTTCAGCTGTAGATGTACTGCTATTATTCCTGTATTTTCCCATCAGAAGTGGCTTCTAAGTGTGAAAGAGGATATCCAAGTCAGTCAAGTGGAAAGATGTCCACTTTGTGAATCCCATAAGAGTTAGACAAATACCAAGTGTGTCAGCATTGTCAGGAGTTTACCGGTTGTAATCTTATGCAGTAGCAGAGACTTGGGTACCTAAAGATATTACCAGCAGAAGAGTAGGGTAGGCACCGAGGCAGTTTAGGCCTTCTGATGTTAGCTTTTCCATTAATTTAATGAGGGCTTTAATAATGTACAAAATACAACTCAATTTTACAGGTGATTATTACATCATCTGTAAAATCATCGTTTGGATGAAAGGATTAATCAAGTCTGCCAGAGTGTGGTAATTACTGCACTCCAGCAGACTCCAGTGTCATGCGCATCAGCATCCCTGCACTGAAAAACAGTGGTGGGGGTGCTTTAACTAAAGCTTGTTCAATGAGCTTTAGTTAAAGTGCCCCCATTGCCATTTTGCAGCACAGGGACGCTGATGCACGTGAGGCTCCAAGCACTTCAATAAGAACGGCTCTCAGAGTCACTCTAGTTAAAGAACACCTCGGCCCCAGGCCCCCGCCATTCCAGAGCATTTCTATAAATGCCCATAGTGCCAAAAACATTCTGCCTTAATGTAGTGTTTCTAAATTTTTTGCAACAATTGCAGAATTGCTCTATATTTTTCTGTAGTCAAAAAACAAATGAAAACTAAGAGCTGGCATTTTTCAAGGGGTGCCTTGATTCTAAAAAGTTGGAAAACCACTGCTTTAATTCAGTAAAATGAATCACTCTTCTATATATGCAGATATGAAGAGAGAACCATCATCTAATTGTTTTAACACTATTTTTCTCTGCTTGTTTACAGCAGTGTGTATTCCTGTTTGCCTAAATGGAGGCAGCTGTGTACGTCCAAATATGTGTGTTTGTCCTTCTGGTTTCTATGGTCCCCAGTGCCAAACAGGTAAGAAAGCTCTATACATTGTTCTATACATTCCATACACTGATAAGGAATCCAGACTTCCATGTGTAGGGTAAATAATTAAGTCTGAAATTTTAAAATATCTCTACTTTTTGGTGGCTTGTATTTGCATGCTTAGCAAGTTTATGGATGACACCAAGCTGGGTAGAGTAGCAGATACACTAAAGAATAGGGGTAGAATCCAGAATGACCTGGATAGGCTGGAGAAACTGTCCCTAATCCATCAGATGAAATTTAACAAGGACAAGTGCAAGGTCCTGCAGTTGGGACAGAATAATTGCATGCACAAATTCAGACTGGGGAATAATTAGATAGGCTGCAGTACTGCAGAGAAGAACCTGGGAGTTTAAAATGGACCAAAAGATGCATGGGTGACTGCTGCTGCCTTAGTCAGGGGGAGCACGTGTCCCCTCATTGACCAGTCAGTGATCACGGAGGAGGGGGTGCCCTCATGGCCAAATGCGCCAAGCAGGAAGCAGTCGCAGTACTCCCTGAAGTGGCCGCAGCACCACCACTGATGAGATGAATAATTGCCAACAATGCCCTCGTTGCAAAAAGAGACAACAGACTTGGAAAATTAAGGAAACGTGATTCTTCTTCTACTTTACTCAGCACTGGTGAAGCCTAAGCTGGAGTACTGTTTCTAGTTTGGGGTTTCACACATCGAGAAAGACGTGGAAAGATTGGATGGAGTCTAGCAGAGAGTGACAAAAGCAATGAAAGCTGAGAAAAATGGTTTATGAGGAAAACCTAAAAGAGCTAGGATTACTTAGCTTGGAAAAGAAAACACTGATAACAGTCTTCAAATACCGGAAGAGTAGCTACACAGAAGATAAAAATTAAGTCATAAATAATTTCTTACTGATAAATTTAACTGTAAAATATAGCTCTTCTCTGAAAAACATGTTCAAGTTCTGATCTTACTCTCGGGTGTGCACTGCTTATAATATGGATGGTCAAAATATATCATCAAAATGATGATATCAACTGGGTCTGGGTTTCCGTTTCCCACGGAAAAATGGAGGAAACCACATATTTCCCCCTTTACCAGAGAAAAACATGGATTTCTCATTTTCCTGGAGTCACCCACAGATTCTGTACTTTTGCAAAGAGCTCTCTGGAGGCTGGCAGAGTTCCAGCCTTCAAGAGACTGGGAAGGAGCAGGAGCCTCCACAACCCAGTGGGTGCAACCTGGGGCTGCAGGGAACAGCGGGGCCATGCAGGGATCTCATTGCCACTGCAAGCTCCATGCTGCCTTGGCGACATATCCTCTGCACACGCAGCAGCAGTGAGGGGCAACACTCCACACAGCCACCCCTGCTGCTGCCGCATGCACAGGGGACACGTCACCAGGACAGCACGGAGCTCGCAGCCCATGTGGCCCTGCTGTTCTCTGCAGCACCAGGTCACACCTGCTGAGCCTTGGGGGCCTTGGAGGAGGGCAGCAAGGAGGGAGCCTGAGACCACAGTAGGAAGGCACTGGGGGGAGCTGGACTCCATGCTCTGCTTGGCTGCAGCAGCCACTAGGGTGGCAGGGGGCTGTGAACCTGGGTCCCTGGCCCCATAGTGCTGGCAGCTCAGGCAGGGCTGGGGGGGTGGGCAGAGGGCTGTAGGGGATGGGGCAAGAGGCACCAGCAGGGCTGGGGAGGCTGTGTGGGGAGGGAGAAGCATAAGCAAGTCCAGGGGGCTGTAGGACAGGGAGTGAGCACCATGAGAAGGACCAGAGGGGTTTTGGGGAAGGGTGGGGAGTGAGGGGCCTTTCATTTTAATCATAGCTTTTGGGGTTTTTATCAGTGAATTTTCAATTTTTTTACCAGAGAATTTGTGGATTTATCACAGAAAATCAGGATCTCTGTTTATCAACAAAAACTATAGTGACACATCTTATATTTGTTGGGGAAACGTGCCAATTCGAAGGAGTTGGAGCAGACTCATTATAATAGAGTTCTATCAATTAGAATGCTCCAGCCACCGCAGTGTCGCATGTATTCTGCATCCCCACATTTGAAAATGGCAGGGAGGTACTTTGAATAAAGATGGTTGAAGTAGCGTTAGTTAAAGCATCCCCACTGCCATTTTGAAGTACAGGATACTGAATCAATGAGACACTGTGGGTGTTTTAATTAGAGCAGCTCCTGCTGTATTTAAAATGCCCCCTCTATGCCCACTGCAGAGCATGTGTAAAGACATCCAAAGGTATTCTAGTGGTAGCTTTCACTCATTATATCCTGCTGAAGCTATTCCACTGTGAATAAATAATTAAATTTTGAATGACACAGAGAGATTGTGCACAGCAAGAAAATGGCCTAAAAGTTGAAATATTAGGATGTTCACATTGGCAACAAAATTTATAGGTTTTGAACCAGGCTGCAGTGAGTTTGTCATCTTCTCCATGATTTTGTGAAAGGCACCTATATCCCCTTTGAATCTATCCCAAAAAGTCAAAATTTTATGCTAATACAGAAATGAATCACTTCAATGCTACAAACTTTCAGCTGCCAAAAAATTGCCTATTATAGCAAAAATATGATCAGTTCCAATCATAAACTAAAACCAGAATTTTCTTTTAAATGTGGAATTTCAAGAAACAGACCCTTTTTTGCACATGAAAAGCACCTGTTTGCATTTCACTAACTTACTAAACAGTCTGCCATTTTCCACCGACAGCAGAGAATCTCAACATCTGCAAACTGTAGAGATTGCTGGCTCTGCAATTAGCAGATCAATATTTAAAACGTCTCTCTTATCACTCTGCTTTGACAAACACCTGTAAGCATCAAAGATTTTTCCCCAATAGTGTGCTTCCATTAATTTTGCAAAGCTATACAAAATGCATATTTCCATATCCAGCTTATTTCAAACTTCTCAAAATACTTTGAAGGGTAAAAAAAAAAATCATCTCTTTAAGAATGTCCTCTTGCCAAAGGGAGTAAAACAAGATGTATGCTGTAAAATAGAGCCGTAGCTAGAGCTAGTCAGGAGGATTATGTTTTTTGGGAGGAGGGAAGGAAAAGAGGGAAACAGAGGAACATAAGACTGATAGGTTATATGATGAGCAGGGTGTTGGGACCCAGCAAGGATGATTCGGGTTCAAGCCTGATTTGAAAGAATCAGGAATGAGAAACTGCTGTGGTCCAGGCTGAACAGATGATTGAAACTTGCTCTCAAACCTTCATGCTGTTGTCCTAGGGCACCTATACACAGGACAAACATCTGCTCTGATGCATGCCAAATAGTATGCATCAAAGCAGACTTGATTTATTAGCACGCCACAGCAGCCTCTGTGTTACATGTATTCAGCATCCCCACTTCTCAAAATGGCAGTAGGGGTGCTTTAACTAAAGTTCATTGAATGAATGCATTTTGAAGTATGGGGCACTGAATACACATAAGGCTGCAGGCACTTTAATTACAGTGGCTCTCAGAGCCACTCTAATTAAAACCCCCACTCCTCCACCCCAGAGGATGTGTATAGATAGACACCCCTAAGCACCAGGGTGCTTAGTAAGAGTGTAAGAAGTATGCTCTGACTTGTAAGTATTTTAATTTGTAGAAAAAATCTATGCCATGTATTAGACATTCAGTTTCTCCTGAGAGAACTGCTGCTGTCTCAGAAGAAACCAGGAATGTTTTAGCATTCAGCATTTTTCTCTCAGAAAAAAATGCCCACTCTGGGAGAAAAATAATCAAGAGACAACCAGGTTTAAATTACTCCTGGGAGAGTTTCTCTTTGAAAAGTAAATGTCTGTACATGCTTCCCTCTGAAAGAACCCACAGCACAGTACTCCAGTATTTTGAGGTGCTTTCTTTCCCACCACCTCCTTGGAAGTCTGTCACTTAGGCTGGATTATATTCTCAGTTAAGTAAGGAGCAGAATATACCCCCTTTAAAATCCCCATATTATGCTACAAGGAGACACTAGCTGACCCTGAGTAGCCGGGGTCAACCTGTCAGGGCGGCCCTCTGCACTGATGCCATCTGTCTCCAGGCAGACTGAGAGAGCCTTCAGACCATGCTGAGATGTGTGCACAGGGTTCCCCCCCACACCCTTCCCCTTGCATCGATTACTACTGCAAACGTTCTGCTCCTCAGAGGATCAGCATTCAAATGCCTATTCAAGATTATCTGGGTCAGTTTTTCTAGTAGGAAAACAAATCCAGGAGAATTTCTCCAAGCCATTTGAATGTGTGTACACAGCCTAAATGTTCAGCTTCTGAAGTCTCAATTAGCCCCTGAATTATTCCAATGAATTCAGTCTGGAGAGTATTGGAATTTCTCTTGGTTCTACTCTAGTCCAGTGTGGAATGAGAGGTATGTAGCATCATGTTACAGGAAGGGTCTTCACCTCATTCCTTCTTATTAAAAAAGAAATACCACACCTTTCATCAGGGTGCCAGAACAAAGGATGCTAGTCTCAGTGAATTACCCTACATTTAAAAGGACACTGTCAGATTTACAATACTAGATTTACAATACTAGATTTCAATCCATGTTTTTTAAAAAAGAGAGCGATTGTAATAGTAAACTGACGCATTGTATTTTTCTTCCACTCCGTTAGCTCTTTGCAACCCTCCTTGTAAGAATGGTGGATACTGTATACGAAACAATGTGTGTTCCTGTACTAAAGGTTATATAGGAAGAAGATGTCAAAAAAGTAAGTTATAGTATTTCCATTCACTTTTTAAATACTCTGCTTCAGAGATGTGGCTTTGCCTAAAAATCTTTTCCCCCATGCATGTTAAATAGAACATTTAGCTTGGATTAATGATTTAATCTTCAATTTTTATACCACAGCACGTATATCAGTCATCTAGGTGCAAAAGACAGAGCATTGCCATGTACCAATACGTTACTGAAAATACCACTATGTCAAGCCAGTATTATGGGCAGGAATGTTTTTCTAGAATCCTTTCTCTATCTATTTTTATATATAGATATAAGTGCATTTAGATTGAGTTACACAGTCTGTGTTTTGAAAGGCCTTAATTATTTTGGATTAAAACTGTTGGAAGAAAAAATTAAAACTAAATCCAAAGCAGCTGATAGAGATTCTTAAAATGTCAGATCATCCTTCTAGCACAATTAATACAGTTGGTTAATAATGGTTTTACATTGCCTTTGTTCCTACCGTCGACAACTCCCTCTTCACCACAGCTCAGCTATTCATATTTGATTCTTCTGTTCTAAAGGGAAATGTGTTATTTTGGCATTTTTACTGATTCAACTGTACTTTCCAGGGGCTGTCATGAAAGCAAGTTTAACAAGGATAGGTGAAAACTTATTTTTTCCCTTAACCAGCTTGAAATTGGCAAAAGACGAGCTGTGAAAACAACCTCTTTTGGCAGCAAGAAATCTGTACATTTCCAGAGCACTTTATTTTTCACACACAGAGTAAAAAGCCAGTGAAAAATTCCTTCCAGCAACAAAAGCTCTCTCAGTCCCCATACCCACGGTATTCCTTTCCTTCAGCTGAGAGAATCGTGATACACCGCTCCTGCCTGGCCGCAAAGTACAAAATTGAATAGTTTGCTCTGGCAGGAACAAGCTGGAGGGAAAACAAACAAACAAACAAAAAAACCCCTTCTGTTTGCCATCTTGTTTTAAGGTCAGGGTACATTAGAAAAATGCTGTTCCCAGCTTAAAATATACTACCATTTCTCAAAACAGATCATCAGAAAAACAGCTGATAATAACTGCAGCTTTAGGGAAGTCTCTCCCTGAGTTTTCCAAGTGCTACCAACTCATACAATATTGTTTCCTTCCACTTTGAAGAAGTTTACAGGGTTTTGCTGCCTGACTGAGTGTGAAAGAATTTAACTTAATTTTTTGTGACTATCAAAAAATTTTTGTCCTATCTTATCCAAATAAAATCCCAATTCCGTTCAAAACCCATAACTAGCACTTAACAGTCTGTTTTACACCACTGAATATTACACAAAAGATATCCGCTGTCTGTCACAAGCACAAAGATACATGCTTAACGATCCCACTACCTTCTGGCAGCTTACCAATCATTGACTACCAGTGGATAGGAGCTGACTAAAGGATTTGTTCCTTCTTTCCTGTTTGCAAATGATGTGGAGAGTTTTAGCACATGTATCATTCATAATTGCTCAGGAAAGTGAGATTAAGATGAACCCAAGGGTTGTTCATAAACTGTTTGTAACAAGTATCGGTTATTTTAGCTATAAAATTAGTCTCTTTCATCCCATGATATGGTTTGTTCCCTGACTGTTCCCTCATTATCTATGCAACACCTTCTTTCGGCCTACTGGACAAGGAAGGTTTAAAAATCACTGGGATAATAGATTCGTCATGGCCTCCAGGTGGTAGTGTAATTGCATTTTGGGTGCCTAAAGACAAGGACATCCCAGCAAGAGTGACACTGATGCAGCTCCCCTCCAGGGATGAACTTTGCGCAGGGAGCCTATTCAGTGTGGTAACAATTGTCATTGACAGATGAATGGAGGTTACCTGTGTGTGTAGGTAGGCAAGACTTCCAAAGGTACACAGGATGTAATGATCAATTTTGAGATCTTCCAAATGAGAGAGAAACAGGTTCCAGTGGATGTGACAGAAATGAAAGAACCTATCATAGCCTTTGCCTGGGAACCAAATGGGAGCAAGTTTGCTGTGTTGCATGGAAAGTCTCTGAAAATGTTTCCTCCTCATGTCAAAAACAATGGAAAGACAGAGCTCATCAAAATGAACACTAGACGGCCTCAGATGTCGAATGGGATCCAACAGGTCAATACATTGTTACTTCTATGTCTTGGTGGAGTCACCAGCTGGACAATGTGACAATGTCTATGAAACTCCAGAAGAACAATAAAGATCACTTTTGCCAGCTGCTTTGGAGACCCTGACCTCCTATCCTGCTCAGCCAGGAACAGATCAAGCAAGTTAATAAGGACCTAAAGATATATTCCAAGATCTTTGAGCAAAAGAGCTCTGAGCTAATCTGAAGCCTCAAAGGAGTTGGTGAAAAAGAGATATACAGTGATGAAGGAGTTCAGATGGCATAGGCGCTTTACATGCAACAGAAGAACAAATGTTTAGAACTTCGAGAAGGGATGCATACAGATGAGCTGGATAGCCATGCAGATGACTAGGAGGAGGAGACCATTGAAATTTCTGTCAATGAAGAAATTATTACCATTTTAGAATCTCAGTCTAATAAAACCATGCACCACCATATTTTGTACTGAAAAGAGGTTTGATCGTTTTCAGAAAGTCTTCATCATCTTCAGAATTTTTAGGCCATATTCTCTCATCCCGGATGGTGAATGTGCCAAGTTCTCACCATTGTGACACATTGCTGTGCCTTTAAAAACTACTGTTTGCAGCACCAATATTTGGAAGCCCACATGGTGTGGGGGGAAGGCTGAGGAATCCCCAATGGCTGGAAGGGCTGCAAGAAGCCAACGAAGGATGCTGAGAAGCACATATGACAGCAGTGAGTATGATAGTATGGTCATATGGTCATGGGCCAATGGGATGAAGAGCACAGGAAAGTGCACGTGATGGGGAGGCACATGTTAGGGAGTGTGTGGCAGATCACAGAGTGGGAAGCATGGGAAAGAGAGCACAGCAGTACGGACTGTACATGCTGTACAGACCAGGCATCTGTGACCCATGCAGATATATCTCCCAGCCCCTGAGAAGTTGTACAATCCTGGTCTAGATACACATATATAAATCTGGATCCTCACATGACTCCAGAAACTGTCCTTTTTCTATGGTTAGGCTCCTTCTAATTCTATTGCTTTATTCTGGTGCTGATTATCTATACAGGCTATGTGCTTGAGTGTTCAGAAGTCTGTGGTTTGCAGAACTTCTGTCATTTTGATGATGTTAGGTAGACACCTAATTGAAGATGATAGGACTAAGGCTGTTGAAGAAGAAGAATAGAAAAGAGTAACACATTAAAGTAAAGTAGATTACTTCCTGGTGATGAGGGTTTTCAGAAGCTGTGGGAGGCTTTGCTGTCTGGCTCTGAGATGAGGATATAATCCACCTGTGCCATGGTTGAGGATTTTTAATTTCTTTCAGGATTTATTACTTGCTATAGTAATTGCACAGAGCTAGTAGGTATGCTTATACAAAAAAAATGAGGAAAGAGAAATAGATAGCAATAATCTGCAGCAATAGGCTGTAATGAGTTACTAGAAGAAAGTTTATTCAGGGTTTAGTAAGAGAGGAGCTCCCACTTGCAAACTATTGGGCATTTATACACATGTTACAGAAGTGTATAAATGCTCTAGGAGTGGGAAGGGGGCGCTTTAATTACAGCAGCTCCAAGAGCTGCTCTAATTAATACTCCTGGAGTATCTTATGTATCAGCATCCCTGTGACGGCAGCAGGGATGCTTTAGGTAAAGCACCCTCATCACCATTTTTGAGTGCAGGGACTCTGATACACGAGATGCTGGCGTCTGCTGTTTTACTACTCAATTAATCAAGTCCACTCCAACGCGCAGTAATTCCAGTATGTTGGAGCAGCCTCACTGCACGTGTATAGGTACCCACTGGGATCTAAGTACAGGTTACTTCTAGGTGGATGGTTACCAGGCACGCCAGTTGTCTGCTCGCTAGCTCAAACACTCTCTTTTTTTCTGAGAGATACAACCACAACTAGTTCAGCCGAGATTAGAAATTACATCCTCACAGAGCTCTCAAAAAAGCTCAGTTCCTTAGAACTCATTCTATCGCACTGTGCCTGTTATTCATTTCTGTAATAAAATAAATTTCAAGATTATCATTGCACTCTTGTAGGCCTCTAGCATGTCCCGCTCCCCCCACCACAAGTTCTCAGAGTGGATCTATTCTTAGGATCAGACTCTCTCCTCCATGTGGATGTAAATCAGGAATAGTTCCACTAGACTTACACCAACATCACGTCGTTGTAAGAGATCTAATCAGTCTCTAGCATCGTGAGTAGCTATCCTGGAGGATTTAGAAGGGAAATGTGTGTAGCCAGAAAATAGGTTGCTTCCATCCATTCCTATTATAACCATAAGGAAACACCCTCTTGATTTTCTCTGTGCATACACAAAGACACACATTACCTCTTATAACTGAAATCCAAAGCAGGGAAAGTTAGGACTCTCATGAGGGAAACAAATGACACTTTTTGCTGGGACAAATCTTTGCCAGTCTGCCAAGAGGGAATTATGACTGGAGGCAAACCTGAAAATGAATCCAAGAATTAAGAATGCTTTCATTTTGTGCACTTAGACACCCTATTTTTGGCATTTTTCCTTTTCTTTCTTGTCAGTGGTTCAGCCAAAAAGACTAAAAAGCAAAAAAAAGACCTCATTTGTTGTTGGCAGCTTCCAATTTTCCATTGAAGGGGCAATTAGTGCAGAGGGACCATTGGAGCAGCCAGTGGAAGCATCAACGGGAAGTAAAGTTATTCCGATTCTGTAGAGCTACATACCTTGGGATTCCACTTCCTGTGTTTTGTCTTCTGCATTTCTAAAGAAATCGGCCTGGCAGCTGCAGTTTTGAGAGACAGGGAAGCTGCTCCATGCCTTTGTCATTCAGATGTATTTATTCTTGTTTCCTTAATGTAAAAGGAAGGGCATTCAGCTTGAAAGTGTGTGTTCATTCTTTATGTAAACAAACTTAGCATTGAAAACTGTTATGTAAATCACACCAATGTGATTGGCTGACAGCTTGGAATACAGGGATTTCTCAAACTGTGTGTTTGCTGACAAACAGCTGCACTGTGATTATGCAAACCAGACACCCACAACCAGAGAGAGAAGAATGGCAGAACTGACAACAAAATGTACAATTACGCATCCATAACTGAAAAGCAGTTCTCACTGGCTGAGAAGCCCATTCCCTCCCATCAGTCTTATTCAGCATAAAGGCAAACGCAGACTGTCCCTTTAAATTAACTCGCTTTCTGGATCAGCATTACATCAAACGCACTTGCACTGCTTAAGTAATAAAGAAAAAGTGCTTGTGTTTCATTTAATTTCTCTTTAAGGAAAGTCCAGAGGAAAAACAATCTTGGCACTGCACTTCCTTCTCTGGGGCTTTAAACACGCTGCTCACACTGACCCTTAATATAGCCTTACACAAATTAGCGACAATGAAAATGTTGTAGGTGCGCAGATATTTATTACAGGCATCTTAGCAGGATCATTTTTAATATTCCTTAAAATATTAAAGCTAATAGGACACTTGTTTCATCATTCTTTATTAGAATGGAGGTTTCATCTACTTATTTATCCACTCTATGGGGCTGTGCACTATATTGCTGGTGACTTTTCTCTGAGTATAAAGGCTTGACATGGCTCCCTCTGGAGCTCATCAACAAGCAAAGGCCACTTGAGAACAACACAACATCCTAATCTTCCCCTCCCTGGAAACTCCAAGCAAACTTGCAAGCTGACCTCTAATCACTTTTATGGCAGCACATCGTGTTGCTTCTTGCCTGACCACCAAGCACTCTAGGTTTGAGAAACTGCTTAGATTTGAGAGACAAACTTCTGCACAATTCTGTGTTTCTATGAAGTCAGTAGAAAAACTGGGGCACAATCACGCAAGCCCTGAATCACTTGAGTCCTGGGTCTTGCAGGATTGGGTTCTAAACTTAGCAGATAACTATTTCTTCACTCTAATAATTCCTGCAGTCAGGATTTATAGTCAAAACACACCACACAGAATCACTTAGCTTTATTCATCCAGTCCTGCTTTTGTCCAACCACAGTACCATAAGGAAGTTGTTTATCTGAGAGCTAGAGACAAACTAATTTGGAAATGTGAACATGTGGTTTTCAAAGGTTGCCTTTTCCCAAGAAGTCACACTGTAAAAACCACTAATTTACTGTATTCCCATGTGTGCTTTGCACTGCTAATAGCCCTGTGCATTGCATAAGCAGAATGTTTTAGGATCTACTGAATTAAACCTGCAGCAAGCTATCTTTTTGAGAGCTGGAAATATACTCTTAAAAATACTTCTGTTCAGCAGGAAACTGCTGTATTTCAGGGAAAGTGGGAAGGAAATGCAGGGCTCAGTTGCAACTTGTTTTGCATGCCCAGGCAAAGTTAAAAAAACACAAGGTACTTCCTTACTCTCATCATGGACACATCTATTATAAATCACAGGAAAAGACGGACAGCAACCTATTACTACCTTTTCAAACACCGGTAGAAAGGAAATTATCAGTGCAGCTGATCTGGAAGCAATTTGTGATGTGTGTCAGGTACAGGATTCCCTGCAGAAAAAGGGAGAATCATGGACTAAATGCTGGGGAGAGGGAAAGAGGATCCCTTTATAGGAATGTATATCATCAGCTGTTCTGATGTAACTGTGATGTCTGTTCACTCTTATATGGGGACAAGTGAGCTAGGCTGCTGTAATTTTAAAATGGAATGAAATGGCTTATAATTTAACACAACTATAACCGTTATATCGATCCACAAGCTCAGACTCACAATCTAGTCTGTCCTCAGCTAATGGGAAGAGGGGGTTGGCAAAGCCAATAGCTAGCCTCACATAAAAGCTACATTTTGCACTTGGATTTACAGATACAGCGGCTCCTATTAACTTTATTAGGAGCTGTGAGCATCTGCAGAAATACCCCTAAATTTGTTTTTTATATAGGAGTACAAGAATCTACCTGGGTAGGAGTTAAAATATGCAGTGAATAATGAGCCAGGTGTTTTTACTCAGTTGACTTATTTCATAAGCAAAATATTCACTGACTATAGAATGAATTTGACTTAAGTAAGGAATGTAGGGTGTGATGCAATATTTTTCAGAAAATACATTTTTCCAGATATCCTAAAGCCCCCAGTTCTTAACAGCATTGACCTACTACCTTAAATTCAGACATTTTAGGAAAATATTTTCTCTTAAAAAAAACCAAAACGTTTAGCAAACTGACAGAATAAGTGTATTATAGATCAAGGCAAATTGCCATCCGTGAAGATCTACATTTTCTGTTTATCCAAAGAATAGGCAGAGGTAAGACAAACTTCTCCATGTTGATTCCAATATGAGCTTTGCATACTCTCCGAGGCAGATAACAATTCTAGAAATGAAAGGTTAGTTCAATGCCCAGTGCAGTCAGTGGTGCTTTTCAGAGATTAAGCTCTCAATCGAGGTAAGTAAATTCTAATGAAGAGGCCATTATTCTCTAGCTGGGTTAGCCACCACAGCCAGAGTACCCTGCTCCTGCCCCTTTTCTTGTCTTGAAATTGTTCCTATTGCTTAGTTCTAGTTTTGTTATATTATCCTGCCTGTATCTCCTTTTTCCTTGAACAGAAAAAAGTAAACCAAATTGTGACAAGCATCAATAAGGGCTTAGCCCTCTCGTGGCAATGAAAACGTGTCTAAATGACAGGTCATAATGTAAGCACAGAAGCTGCAAAACCAATCAACAGAGGAAAACAATGTATATGAGAATCTTCTTTCACTTCTTATTCATGCATGACAAGAAAGCTGCTGAACAAAACAATTTATACACAACACCACAATGGTTCACTGACCTAATAAAACACAAAGCACTCTGCAATGAAGAGAAAATGTCACCAAACCCAAAACTTCTAACAAGATGAGAATAAAAACTGTGAAGGGAATATACCTTGATATTCCCCACACTAATTTTACACTAAAGGCTGCAAAGCCTAGAATAAATAAAGTTTATTTATTCTATAATAATAAACTCCTTAGTTTATTATTATAATAAACTATAATATTTATTCTATTTAAATAGAATAATTTAAATAGAATACTCTATTAGGATAAAACTCTCCTTAGGATAAAACAGTGCAACAACATTGAAATAAATTTGATATGCAGAAGTGTTAAATGAAAAGAAACTTCTGCTGTCTCAAATGTTACACTTGCTAATGGAATAATCTATAGAAGTATTGTGAACTCACGTACACTTGCATGTACATACCATAGGCCAGATCCTATCCCACCTATTAAGTACCTAAGGAAGCTTACACATCTAATGTGAGATCCTATTTTACCCTGCTCAAGACCCTGGAAAACTGATAATGCATCATCTTAAGACAATGTCAGGTGGAACAATGAAGGCTAGGGACAGACTGATACTCATAAACCTGTTTAAGTGATCAGAAACTGGTTTAAACTTGTAACAGAACAGACATTCAGCCCACATAAACTAGTATGAAAATTATTTGAAACAACAGGTTTGAGATAAACCTGGTTGAATGTAATATCAGACTTAACTGATTTGGGTCAACGTGTTTATGCAATGTCAGTCCCAGACTCCTTCCTGGTTGAAGTTAAATCAGAGTTCCACAGCATCCCAGTTCCTTTGCAACTCTGAGCGGGTCTGTTCTCTATTCTAACCCAGCAGGGCTGGCCCCACCTCTCTGCTCCCTGGCTGCACCTCCGGCAGACACTATAGGCATCTGCCTGGCTTCCCTTTGCTCTTCCTTTCCCCTCCACCCCCACTCCCTGCTCAAGCAGGGATTCCCCACTCCCCTCTGCCTTATATGGACACCTCTCAGCATTAGCTAGCATAACACATGCTGGCTATGGTATGTGCTGAGGGATATGGGACAAAGACAGACAGGACAGTGTTGGCTTTTGTCTTTTTGGAGCTAATCAACAGGTAGATGGTAATGTCCCTCCATTCTTTCCTTGGAAAAAGTTGTTTAAGAAGAGCTTGAACTGATGAGACAAGCTTTTGTTTTGCTGATGGGCTGATAAATACTGTGTAACTCCCTGCTGTGTAAGTAAATGCTGTGTAACTCTCTGCTGGCTCCACTGGTCAGAGATGCAGAAAGGGGAGGGGGAACCCTCCCTAATCAGAGTGTCCTGCTGGGGCCTGGCCATGCCTCTCCCCACTTCCTGACCAGCTCAGCACTGTAGAAGGGAAGGGAGGACAGTTCTCTTGCCCCCTGGCTTCTAGCCTGAGCATTTCCTAAGTCCAGAGCTGATATCTGTATGCTTACAAATCAGTTTAGCCTAGCCAAGTTAGACGAACCTTAAAAACTGAATCAATTCAGGCTCAGGCTTTTTGAATGTCTGTCCCTAGCCTAAGAGTACAATGGCCATAAACTTTTATCTCTAACATTTTTCCAGGAATTCTGGTTGGGTGGAACTGGATCACATTTTTATGCATAAGTCCTCAGAAACACTTATGTGAAACAGGACCTAGGCTTATGTTTTTAGTGCCTTTCATTTTGAAGGATGCCAAAACACTTCACAAAATACATACATACAGACATTACCTGACCATAAAAAGAAATTTAACTCTAGGGAGTGTCGCACCGCCGGAGCCTTAATTCCGACAGGCCCCTGGGGCGAGAATGGACGGACTCTAGCTTATTTCTTTTTCCCGCGCTAGGCTTTGATTTC
Organism: Caiman crocodilus; assembly: GCA_030014935.1. NCBI lineage: Eukaryota > Metazoa > Chordata > Crocodylia > Alligatoridae > Caiman > Caiman crocodilus. The sequence goes on from JAGPOW010003685.1 coordinate 14,319,066, forward strand.
CCCTTTTATTGGCTGCTAGAC
>JAGPOW010003685.1:14328960-14339555 GCA_030014935.1 Caiman crocodilus
CTGGGCTGGGCTGGGCTGTCTTCTGGAATAGAGCAGGATTGGCCCCGCCCCTCTTCTTCCTAGCCAGAGCACTATCACTGCTCTGGTTGGCTGAAGGACTGCAGCAGCTGCCAGCCTCCCTCCCCCGCAAATGGCTGTGCAAACCTCCCTCCTGCTGCTCTTCCATGGCAGGGACCCCAGAACAGGGTCCCAGCATCTGGTCATGCCCTTGGCCCCATACTAGCTAATTCTGAGAGGTGTCTGTGTGGGTCTCCAATTTCACTGGAATAAAGGCGGACAGCTAGTGGCTTGCAAATGCAAATGCACCCTGCAGATAAAAACAGCTTGAAACTAATGTGAGAGATGTTTTCTTTTGTAGGGCTTGATGGGCTGATAAACTTTGTTCTGACAAGCAACCTGCTGGTTGTAATTTGTCAGTCTTCAATAGGGGACAGAGAAAGGCGTTAGAAGGTTATACTGTCTGGTTTGCAGACAGTATAAAGAAGCAGGGAAAGGGAGATTGAAAAGCTCAGTATCATCAACAGATGCAAGATCTGACAACACTCCCGCCCCGTGAGCAGCAAGTAGGGAAAAGCCTGGAATGGTGCAGGGAGGGTGGGGGTTTATGCCCCTCCCTAACAAGAGCGCCATGCCAGGGCCTGGCCACACCCCCAGCTCAGCATTATGGAAGGGAAAGGAGGGCTCCTCTAGCACCTTCTGGCTTCTAGCCGGAGCCACAGCAGGCATGTGTATGCATTTCCTGATTCAAAAGTGAATGTCTATAAATGCTTTCAATATAAAGCTATCATGTAACAAGAATGACCTGCCACCCATCTTTTAACTAAAAGAGAATGTGCATTTGAACATGCATTTTGTGAGGACACCATTCCCAACATGCATCCCAGCAGAGTATGGTTGGTACACTCTGAGAATGCCTCTCAGGTTTGGCGGCCAACAGACATTTAGGGAAAGGAACACCTACTTTCTGGAACCCAGCTCAGCTTAGGCCTGAGATAAGAGCTGAGATGCTCAGCTGTGCCAAGACTGGAGCAGTTCTTGGTATCCAGGCGCCCATGTTTGCCTTGGTATCCAGGCAGGTGGAATCCTGCCTTTAGGACTTAAGTCCAGTGGTATTCATATACCTCGGTGCTGTCCAGACTTGAACAGCCAGGTTGTTTGTATGTGGTTGCTGGAAGTTCCAGAACAAAGGCAATAAGTAAAGGGCATAGGAGGAACAGAAAAATCTCCTAATTAAAAAGAGTGACAAAGTTATCCAGTTTATGCTGACTGCAGCCAAGATAAAGATGCATCTAATGTCTTTATCGCATAAATAAATTCAGTGAAAAACTAAATATTTTAACACTGTTGTACACCACTACCATATATCAAAACAAATGGGACTATAGACTTATCTTGTCTTTAGCCTTGATTGATAAAATGCAAAAAATTTGCCTGAAATTGTGAGAAGCTAATCTGTTCTGTGCAAGTCCTCTCTGATCCAGATATATGTCTGAGAACACGTTTTCCAATCAGAAGGTGAAAGCTTAAACAAGAATTTGGCAACCAACAGGAATAAGTGGTATTGGTCTGTCTACAGCTGCCACAGAAGATTTCTTGTTTGCTTTTTCAAGAATCACTGTAATGAATGCCTCTCTCATTTCTCTGGTGAGGCAACTCTTATTGAAGGCTCCTTGAAAGGTTTTCTACATAACAGAGCTCAGCAGATTCTAGAAGGATTTATAGAAGCTATCAAGCCCCTGAGTTTCACACTTTTACATCCAAATTACTTTTTGTTTTTAATTACAAGCAACTTAACCTTATGAAACGATGTAAATAAGTCCTGAAGTCAAGTCTGTCTGCATATTATTTCCTGATACCCAGTTCTTCATTTAAAACGTACCTGCAGGTGTCTGCGATCCCATGTGCATGAATGGAGGGAAGTGTGTAAGTCCAAATGTCTGTGACTGTCCATCTGGTTGGAGAGGCAAGAGATGTCATAAACGTAAGTACATCTGCCTCCCATCAAACACAATATTGTTTGTTAGTTAGGGTAGTCAGCATCATTTGCAATCCTTTTTTAACATTAGAAGACTATATAGCGACTAGACTTTATTTCGCTGCTTCAGCAGTGTGAGGAGAAAACAGGTTTATGTACAGGTAATACAGAATGCTATAAACATTCAATGCTTGCAAGAAAAGGTGTTGGGGGGGGGGAATTCAAGCCCTATCCCATGCAGCTGTTTGTTATGCATATTTTTATGGAAATTCTTTTTATGGTATTAAACCTGAAGTACAGACTTTATGTTTTAACAGCTATACCTATTCTGTTATATTTTACTGAGAAATGCCACGTATTTCAAAATACTTTACTATTTAAAGGCTGTAGTAAAGCTTTCCAAGCTGATAAACTCTCAAGGTCATCAGATACATTTCAGTGAATAATTCTGGTTACTGATGTGTTCTTACACTGTGTTCTAGTACATGTAACTGCAGTTTACATGGGGGAAAAAACTGTATTCTGATTTTAAAAGGTTTCAGAGAATATATTTCATTACATGGCTATTCATTATGATGATGTTGGCAGATAAACTGAATAAATTTACTATCAAGATGACACTCTGCATGCAAAACATTACTATATTGGTGTTGAGTGTGGCCTGAGCATCAGCATGATGTAAACTTCACCATTGGTCTTAAAGTACGGTACTGGTCATTTCTTCCGAGATTCTCCATGAGATTTTCAGACAGACCCCTATACTTTTTGGGCCAATTCTTAGAAGTCTTTCTATATGAAATCCAAATGTCAGTGGCAAACTTTAAACAGTGATACAGCTGAACACCATATCCTATTCATTTGTAGGCAAATATGAGCGTGCAATATATTTAATAGAAAATAATTTATGAGTGAGTGGGATACAAGGGCTAGCGGTGCCTCCAGTAGACAGCCAGGCAGACTGAGAGAGCCTGTCTGTCTTAGAAAGAATTTAATATCACTAAAATCCAGAATGCTAATTACCTTGTGAAGAATGCACATTAGCTTCTTTTGAGTCCTGAAAATGAACACAGGAAGCAAATTCCAGGAAATCATACTCCAGACTTGGAATAAGGGATCATGTAGGCCTTCTCATTTGTCTGCTTTTTGGTTGTTTTGTTTAGCTGCATGTCTGGAGAAGTGTCTGAATGGTGGAGAATGTATAGGTCCAAACATCTGTGAGTGCACTGAAGGCTGGACAGGACTGCTGTGCCAGACTCGTAAGTACTTCTTTAATTACAGCAGTATTATAGCCAACCATGCTGGGATACAGATATAGGCAATAAATGTACTGCAAATATTTTCTTTTGTCCATGAACAAGGTAATCATTAAATACTTAGCACCAGGTTTTGCCTCCCTTATTTGTGCAACTCAGTACCTTATTGATTTCAAGGACACTTCTTCACTACAAGTAGAAGAGGCAAAGGAGGGCCTTCAATTACTTAAAAGGATGACATCAACATGTTTAGCTTGTTTGTTTAAAAAGAAGAGAACCGACCATATCGCCACAATTATATATAAAAAAGACAGTGTACATGCCTCTTTGGCCCTTGACTATGCCAGCAAAATAAAGTGAAAAAAGAAGGAGCTAGACACCAGAAAAAAACAACTATTCTTTTCTTCCCGTCCAAGTGGAATGACGTGACAACAGAACATGCATTTTAAAACTAGATTTTAAAAGTCCTGTTTTAATAACCTCTTGTTTCCACGCAGCGCACATTCGGAGTGCTCATGAGATGGGGGGAGTTTCCAGATGTGATGGGACTGCAGCGTTTGGCAGGGAAGAACACTGTTATTTTAGCTAGTGTCTTTCCAACTCATGCATGTTGCTAACACTGCTGTAGAAGGACAGTATAAATGTGAGGGTCTAAGTAAAAAATCAGCACATCGTCCCCTTTAAAGGTCACTCCTTCTCTCGCAGTGCTTAATTAAGTATTCTTTCTGTTCCAGTCAAGACCCAGCAGTTTTATAACTACTGCTTTGTTCCAAATGTATATTGGTTTGGTTTTTTTTGAATTTTTTTTTTTAAATTGGTATTATTTGATGACACATTTCTGGTTTAGCTCATTAGATATATAAATAAAGCCAGTTCCTCACTGTGAGATACTAACAAGCCTCAATATTTTTTTAGCAGTTTGTGCTGTTTTACAACAGACATACAAGTTGAACAGCCGAGGCAATTTCTTTCCCTTTATTTAATCAGGCCCTTTGAAAACAGTTCCAAATCAGTATACCTGACATTCACTCTGCTTTTACTATTTTTTCCCAGTGTTTTCAATGAGATGGACAATTTAATCAGCTTTTTGTCCAAAAATTGCTGGCACTTTGCTTCCAAGTCTTAGAGCAAATTTAAGTGATGATCATTAAGAATATGGAATTTTGCTATTTAAAAAAAAAAGCAGACTACTGTGGGAAAGTAGATGGTTGGGTCTTAGAGGCTAGGTACAGACATTCAAAACCAGGAGGCAAAATCAATCTAAATTATGCAGTTTTCTGTAAATGACATTGTTTAGATAGGTAGTAAGCAGAACACACATTCACTCTTTGGTGGGTGGAGGGCTGGGGTGGTGGTGGGGGAAATCTTAAACCCAGTTCTGCCATTTTTAAACCAATCTATGTGCGCCAAACTTCTGTTCTGTTATGGGCATAACTTACCCATATAAGTGATACCCTGATCACACTTATACCGGCAAAACTGTAATGTCTGTACCTGATCATACTGTTGCTCTAGGATGTTCAGTAATCCATCAGGGATAAGGCAGTGGAACCAGAAAATCATCTCTCTCTCAGATGTTAGGTATAAAAAGCTTTTTTTCCACTGAAGTGAAACCCAGTAAAAGCAGGCTGGATTTGTGTGTTGTGAATACAGGAATATATTCCCGAATATCCAGGATTCTATACAAAAAAAATACACACAGGAACATGACAAGCTTGCCCAAGTGCTCACAGAGATGTCCACCTCCATAGCTGCTGGCACTGCCAAATTGCTAATGGTAATGTCAAGAACTGGAACTAAACACTGGTTACCACTCTACACTACGTTATTACACTGGTATTACTCTGGCCCTTTTCCTATCACCAGGCAACCATGCATACTATGGGCCAAATTGAGGCACTGCACAACTTTCGAAACCACTGGAATCGGTTCAAGGATGCATTTGGCTCCTCTGTTCAAAGCTGCTTTGTTCAAGCCTTTCAGAAATTAAACCTACAAGCTTTCTAAATATTCTGCTTAGCACTTGGACTGCCTGCCCTTTTTCTAGTTGTACTAGCACAGCCATATTCTCAATATTTTCTCTATTCTCAATTAAAGGAAAAAAAAAGAAGAGCACTCTCCATGAAAATCCCACCCCAGGTTCCTGATCAGATGTAGGGGATGGGGAGAGGGAAGGCCAACAACACATCGTGGTCAAAGGCATAAAAGTCAGCTAACAGACCTAAAATAATTGCTACAGTTACCTGATTGAACTCCCCCTCCAGAGAGAGATTAACACGATCAGTGCAGTCTCACCCAAGGCTAAAGCCAAACTGAATGTTCAGAAAGACCTTTTGGAATTTAAATGTAGCTAGAGATGCCATGTCATGGGCTTCTCAGTCTTCCCTAAAACTTGAAAATATAAAATGTGGAGTTTACCAGCTTTGGAGACCTGGCAATTAATTTCAATAATTGAAAACTTTAATAATGGCTCCAAACCAGCTTTGCTAGGTTTCATCTGAAAAGAGGAACATGGATATGCATCATAGCATTTCATCAAGCAACGCCAGCTGAAACACAACCAAAGAACAATCTCAGTGCTGCTGCAACGACAAATAGCTCAGTCTAAATCTGAGTGATTTTATCTGCTTCATATATTGAAAATACTTCAGTAGAGAGGAATACCTCATGCTGCAACCAGCTGTAAATGCAACAGATTAATCGGTTTATACATCATGAAACAGTTCTGCTGATTAGGACTGTAAGGTTGTTATGATACAAGCAAAAAAGAAGTATTTCACTTCTTGTGCAACCATGGCACTGAATTTAGAAATGTTTTATGGTATAATCAGACCACTGCACCCACCATCTTCTCTTCAGTTTTACCAGTTACTGAGTATCAGTATATTACAGAATTTATCAAGGCTAAAGCTTGGAAAGAGAATCTCGTGTTTCAATAGCAATGAATGAAATACAGTGATACAGTGCTCCTGTTCTATTAGGCTTTAAATAAAAAGGTCAGTCAACAAAGTAGTGTTCTTCCCCAGTCATCTGTAGCTGAATAGAATAGCTGCTGAGAGAAGATCGATAAAAGAAGTCATTTACAACAAATAAGGTGCATAGATATCTATAATCTTGATGGTATTAAGGATTAATGGTTGCATTTCAAACCTTATTGCAGGTCTAGGGAAATTACCTTTCAGAAAGTCAAGTTGAAAGATAAGTTGTTTCAAGTGTTCAGAATGACCTAACCATAGAAACATTAGTAGCAGCTTCATAGTTAAGGCTAAAAATACATGTCCATGCTAAATCCATAAGCATTTTCTACCTGGCACTCTTTTTTAATAACCAAAAGTGCTCTAAAAGTTCTATATTCTGAATTATTTGACCATCACATCTGGCCATTTTAGCTTTTTACCAATTATTTAGATTTGAGGCCCCTTGTAAGCACTTTCTGGCTGCCTCTAGCCTCCTCTTTTGTGTGTTCACACAGACACCTTCCTCCCGCTTTTTAGGTACTGGGAAGGATCACTAAGTCAAAACAATGAAAGTCCAGTCCTACAATCTGATTCACATTGGCAAATTTATGCCAAATCAGAGCACCAGTGAAGCCAAAGCATTTTTCTATAGGCACTGGAGCATAGATCAGAAAGTAGAATTATACCCCGAGCCTAACAATTAATTATAAAGTATAAGAAAGTTATAGTCATGAGAGATCCTCAGCATTAAAATTCAGGCTGTTATCTGCTTTTCTAATATTATTGAACACATACTGGCTTCTCATTTGCCCTTCAGAATATCTTCTCTTTATTTGCATGTTATAAGTGTCAAGCTTATAGCCTTATAATTTCCTGAGCATTCTTGTTCACTCCCTCACTCTGAATGGTGTCTTAGACACGCTTGCTTCTAGATTTTCTGTGTAACCCTTTCAATCTTTAAAAAGACCCCTCAAAGATTGTCATTTGCATGCAAATTACAGTTCCGTTCTTTTAACACATGGGGATAAATCCCTTTTTGTACTGAACATTTATTGATTATAATTTTAACATAAGCCTGGCTTATTAAATGACTTTCCTCACTGAGTGTACAGGATAACACATACACAGCCTGTGTCATTTTTAGTGTTTAGTGGCTTAGCATTCCTTGTAAATACATTTGTGAAATATTCATTTGGTCTTCAGTTCTGTTATTATCCTCTGCGATTTCAATTCCAATTTTCTTTTGAAATGTTTTAACTTTTTCCCTAACCACATGCTTGTCTTCTTGCAGCACCATGGGGAGTGAAGGGACATAGTTTGCCCATTTCAATATTACTTTTTAAATGTTTTTTCTCTTTCCAGCGTTGTCTGAGAATCAAAGAAATTAGAGATGAAGGAAGGTCTGCTAGGCTCTCTGATCCTCACCACCATAAAGAACAGCTCCTTGTTTGGTTTGATTTTACATCTCCCAAGAAATATGGGTGTCCTTCAGGGATCTGTGCTTGAACCGGTGCTTTTCAACATCTTTATCAATTATTTGGATGGAAGAGTGAAAAGCTCACTGGCCAAGTTTGCAGATGACACCAAGTGGTGGGGTATTGTGGTCACATCAGAACATAGGTTGCAGATACAAGTGGACCTGGACAGGCTTGAGAGTTAGGCAGACTGGAGCCAGATGAAGTTTAACACTTCCAAATATAAGGTGCTCCATCTGGGGGCAAACAACCCTCAACATATATACAGGCTCACCGGTGACAGCTTGGCTTGCACCACAGCCAAAAGGGATCTAGGGGTAATGATTGACTACTGTATGAATCATGGGTGACTGATGCCTTCTGAGTCGGGGGGGAAGGGGGGGAGCTCCCAGAAGTGGTCACAGCTATTTCTGGGAGCACTGCAGCCACTTCACCCACCGTTTCATTTTGGCCAGCACTCACGGAGGGGGCCTGATGCTCCCACCTGCCCCCCCACCCATCTCCTAAGCAGGGAGCAGAACCTGACAGGGAGTGCACCACAGCTCTCAGGGGGTGCACATGCACTCCCATGCACCCCCAATACATCGCTACTGGTATGAATATGAACCATCAGTGTGAGGCAGTGCTCACCAGTGCAAACAATATGCTGGCATGCATCCACCAATGCAGCTCATATAAAGCTAAGGAAGTGATACTCCCTCTGTACTCAGCACTGGTGAGACCGCAGTTGGAGTACTGCATCCAGTTCTGGGTGACACACTTCAATAAGGACGTGGAAAACCTTGAGAGGGTCCAGAAAAGAGCCACCCATATGATCAGGGACTTGTAAGGCAAGCCATACAAAGAAAGGCTGAGGGACCTGGGCCTCTTTAGCCTAAAGAAGAGAAGGTCGAGAGTGGACCTGATGGTGGCTTACCGCTATATCAGAGGAGTGCATCAGGAGCTTGGTGAGCAACTGTTCACTCACTAAGGGAAGACCAGGCCCAAAGGGTACAAACTCCTGGAAAGCCACTTCAGGCTTAATACCAGGAAAAACTCCTTCACAGTCAGGGTGTCTAGACTGTGGAATAAACTCCCTCCAGTGGTGGTGCAGTCACCTACCCTGGAAGTTTTCAAGAGGAGACTAGACAGTCACCTCACTGGGGTCACCTAACCCCAGCTGTCTTCCTGCCTAGAGTGGGGGAGCGGGATGGACCTGATGATCTGCAAGGTCCCTTCCAGCCCCTAACTGGAGCTGGAAGGCCATATGAATCTATGAAATGAGGTTTCTGTTGCTTCTCACCGTTCCACTGCCTTAGTATCATTTACATCACACATAGTTACCCCACACATAGTTTTTCCTCCTTATAATGGAAAATGTGTAGGCATTGCATAGGGTAAGTGTAAGATCTCAGAATAGCCAGAGGCTGTTGATTGCAGCAGTCAGTTCTGATGTCTGTAAACTAGGCCAGGGCTGTCTAACTGGCAACCTACAGGGAGTTAGTGTATAGCCTCAGAGGTCCCACCTGGCCACCACTCTCCCCATCACTTTAGTTGCAACAACTAGTAGGGGCTCCAGCCTCCCTCTCCCTCCTTTGGCTTCCACTTTCTCCCTAGGTCTAGGGGGTTGGGGTGGCACTGTGTAGCCTGCAACAGAAGTCTGTGGTCCCAAGTTACCCATGCAGTGTGGTGCAGTGGGAGGTCACACTGCACCAGGGAGCTAAGGGTGAGACCAGGGAGCCTGCACAATGTGTGCCTCTTGGGGTCTGTAACTTAAGCTAGTGGACCCCACATGGCATGCAACCTTCATGGGAGCATCCCTCTGAAGGTGCACAATCCTGAACTAGATTTTTCATTCTTTTTCTATCCAATTCAGACCCAGGCCCAGAAGCTAGAGGGCATTTTCTGACAAAAGATGAATCATCAACAATTTCCTGACCAACTCTTGTAATAACATGTCAACTTATGATAGACTTATAGATAAATATGAAAGTAGGACTGGAATGGACTTTACTAGATCATCTAGTTCAGCCCCCTGCTTAAGGCAGCATCACCCACAACTAAACCATCTATGCATGTGGCTGTTCAACCTTCTCCTGAAAACTTCCAAGGATAAAGATTCCACAATTTCTCTAGGTAGCTAACTCCAATGCTTAACCATCCTCGTAGTCAGAACGTTTCTCCTAAGTTCTAACCCAAATTTCCTTGGCTACATCTTGAGGCAATTGTTCCTAATCCTGTCCCCTGGGGCCAAAAAGCAAATCCTGTTGCTACTCTCTCTATAATCACTTTTAAGGTATTTGAAGATTGTTATCAAATGTCACCCTTAATCTTCTCTTATCCAAACTAAAATAACCCTAGTTCTTCAAGTCATCCCTCATAAATCTTTCTTCCCAGGGAAGTGTGGGGCAAAAACCAGATACAGTGTTCCAGGTGAGGCCTCACCACTCCTGAAAAGAGCAGAAGAATCACATCCATTAATTTACTATTGGAATTCCTGTTAATACTACCCAGAATGCTTTGACCTTTTTGCAGTAAGAGTACACTGTTGGTTCAGATTCAACTTATGATCTGCTATAACCACCAGGTCTTTCTTTACAGTGCTGAAGCCTGGATAGTCATCCTCCAGTCTGTATTTATGCATGCAATTATCTCCTTCCAAGAGCAGGACCTTGCACTCAATCTTGCTAAATCATTTTATTGATTGTGGACCATTTATCCAGTCTATTCAGGTCATTCTGGATCCTAGTCCTACCCTCCAGAGTATGTGCAATTCCATTTAAAATTTGCCAAGTGTGCACTCAATCCCATCATCAAAATCTTTCATGAAGCTGTTGAATAATCCTACCCGGTAATAATTCCTACCCGATACAAGAGGGGCAAAGGTGCCCGGAAGCCCCTGTGGCTAAATAGGGATATTCGGGGGGCCCTGAGGGCAAAGAGGGAGGCATACTAT
>JAGPOW010003685.1:14339655-14392962 GCA_030014935.1 Caiman crocodilus
AGTTGGTTCCAGATTTTGGCCACCCTAACTGTAAAATATTGCCTTCTGATCTCTAACTTAAACCTATTCTCCATCAGCTTATTACCATTGTTCCTTGTCGCCCCAGGTGATGCTGGGGAGAAAAGGGCTCTGCCTATTTGCTGTTGATCTCCCCTGATGAGCTTGTAGGCATCCACCAGGTCCCCCCTCAACCTCCCCTTGCTGAGGCTGAAAAGGTTCAGGTCCTTCAGTCTCTCCTCATAGGTCCTGTCCTGCTGCCCTCTCACAAAGTGGGCAGCCCTCCTCTGAACTCTCTCTAGGCTGGCCGCATCCCTTTTGAAGTGCGGTGCCCAGTACTGGACACAGTACTTCAACTGCGGCCTGACCAAAGTTACACAGAGGGGGAGTATCACCTCTCTGGACCAGCTTGAGATGCACCTTTGGATGCATGACAAGGTGTGGCTGGCCTTGCTGGCTGTGGTCTGGCATTGGCGGCTCATGTTCATCTTGGATTCAATAATGACTCCAAGATCCCTTTGAGCCTCTGCTTTCAAGAAGGGAACTCCCCGGCCTGTATGCATGCTGTGGATTGCTTCTCCCAAGGTGCAGCACCCTGTCTTTATCTGTTGAACCCCATCCTATTCTCATCTGCCCACTTTTGTAGTCTGTCTAAATCTAGTTGCAGCCTCTCTCTCCCTTCAAGTGTGTCCACCTCATCCCACCTTAGTGTCATCAGCAAATTTGAACAGCGTGCTTTCCAGCCCTTCATCTAAGTCGCTGATAAAGATGTTAAACAGTGCAGGCCAGAGGACTGAGCCTTGGGGTACCCCACTGCTCACATCTCACCAGGTTGAGTACAACCCGTCCATCACTACTCTCTGGGTGCGCCCCATCAGCCAATTTTTTATCCATCCAACTGTGCAGGCATCAATGCTGCAGTCGCTTGATAAGTCAAATTATATTCCATCCACTACTGGCTGTTGATAAATCTATGCTGGCTGTTCCTGATCACCTTGTTCATTTCTGTTCACAAAAAACATTTCATGGTCACTGTCACCCAAGTTACCTTCCACCTTCACATTTTCAACCAATTCCTCCCTGTCTGTGAGCAGGAAGTCAAGAACAGCTTCCTCCCTAGTTGGCCTGTCTACCATTTGTATCTAAAAGTTATTCCCAGTACACTTCAAGAATTTTCTGGCTGCCTGGGACTACTGTGTTTCTCTCTCGACAGTTGCTCTGATAATTGAAGTTGCCCTTGAGAACTAAGTCCTGCAATTTGGAAATTTCTGTCAGTTGTTTAAAGAAGGAGTTGTCCATCTTTTTCTGGTTTGGGGGTAACAGATGCCCACCATGACATCCCCATTGCTGCTGTCCCCTCTGACCTTTTACCCAGAGGCTTTCAATAGGAATACCTTCCACTTTGTACTGTGGCTCAGAACATATGAACATCCTGTATATATACAGGGCAACACTTCCTCCCCTCCTCACTTTTTCCTAGGCCTATCTTTCCTGAAAATGATCCATGATCTTGCTCCAGTCATGTAAACTATCCCACTGTGATTCCAATTGGATCATAATTCTGTGATTGTACTAGGACCTCCAATTCTTCCTGTTTGTTTGCCAGGTTTCTTGCTTTAACAAATACTTCAAGGATCTAATTGATTATTCTGTCTTCTCCCTGAGAAAATTGCTTAGGCTTCTGATTCCCCCTATTACATTTTAAGCAGATCCCTTGACTGTTTACTTACCTCTGGACTTTTGTCTCTTTCCCCTAGTGAACCTAGTTTAATGCTCCCCTTACTAGCTAATATACTGCTACTAATATACTGTTAGCAAGCCAGTATGCAAAGGAACTCTTCCTTCTCTTCATCAGGTGGACCCCATCCCTTCCTAGAAGTCCATCCCCTTGGAGCACTACTCATGGTCAAAAAAGCCAAAGCTCTGCTGGTGACACCATTTACACAACAATGTGTTGATCTCCCAGATGTGTCTGCTTCTAGCTGGGCCTTTATCCTTGACTGACAGAATTGATGAGAAAACCGCCAGGGCCCCTGGCCCCTTCACCATTGTGACCAGAGCCACATAGTAATTTTAGATCTGCTTAAGGTCACCCCTGGCAGTATCGTTAGTGTCTACATGGAAATGTAACATAGGATATGCTCGACAAATCTTGGCACCTTTTCTGTGACATCTCAGAAGCAGGCTCCTGGCAAGCAGCACAACTTCCAAGCCAACAGGTTAGGCAGGAAGGTAGATGCCTCTGTGCCCCACAGGAGGGAGTCACCAACCACCACCACACACTGCCTCTCCTTGGAAGCAGTAGGCTCCATTCCCCTTTCTCCCTCCCCACCCTTACAGGAGCACGGCTTGGACATTTCCTGCCACTGGAGTGGGCTCCTTCTCACTTGATGCCAGAGCTTTGTACTTGTTCGCCAGTTAAACAGCTGCAGGTTCAGAAGAGGAGTGCTGTCTGGTGCCAGAGGTGACAGGCTAGCAGCTTCTGATTTCCACACTATCTGTGTCTTCTGTGGCTTCCAGTGGCCTGTCTGGCTGCCACTCTTCCATGATGCTCGAGGTTTCTTTGGGCATTTACAGGCTCCAGAGGAAGAGAGGCACTTTAAATTAGATGGGCTCCATGAGCCTCTGTAATTAAAGCACCTGCAGCAGCTCTGTATCAGCATCCCCGCATTTCCAAATGGCAGCAGGAGCACTTTAACTAAAGCTCATTCAACACCATTTTGAAGTGTGGGGATGCTGATGCATGAGACACGGAAGCTGCTGGAGCAGGATAATTAGCATGCTGCAACCAGACACAGTGTAATTACAGCACATCAGAGCGGCCTTTCCACATGCATGCAGGCACCCTTTTGTGCCTTGGATCAGTGAAGGTCTCATGCTTACATATGCTCCTGAGCTTATCTACCTCCTCCTGAAGCTCCCTTCCCTGATTCCTGAGAGGATCTACCAGGAGGCACCTGTCACATTGCAAGCCCTCCCGCATCTGGCTGTCCCTGGCAGGGACATGCGGACTGCGGTGCCTGTAGAGCTGGACCGCAACCTGGGTGGACGTCTCAGTAGTCAGGGGCTGTGTCTGCAGAAAACAACTGCATATGTTTCCTCTGCCTGAAGAGTGTGTGTACGTGAAAGCTTGTAAAGAAGAATTTTTCCAACTATTTTAGTTGGTCTAATAAAAGATATCGGATTTACCGAAGGAACCATGTCTGCCTGTGCTCTTAGGCCAACACAGCTACAACCGATAACTTTAACCAATATACTTTTAAAGTCTTGACCTGACTCTCCAGAATAGTGGGTTAAAATTCTTGGAGTGCTGATTTACTTGAACTTTCTTAAGTAGATATATTGAGTTTTACACATTATTCTATCTGACAGTTATAAATATTTAACTGCAAAATGGAGTATTTTGCTTGGATACAATGGTAATGAAGATGGTATGAGAATCTAGATAGATTGGTGTGCCTTAAGTTTCACTTCCCTTTTCACAATGTGTGCAGAGTGACTTTCTACAGGCATCTGCCAGAAGGAAACATGAAAATGTGTGTATAAGCATTCACCTGTAGTATTATGTCTCATTGGTTTTCAAAGCATTCAGTTCCACTCCTAGCAACTAGAACAGAATATTTTGGAATATCTTTTAGAAAGTATAACTCAGGAAGTTTAATTAAAATAATATGACATGTGTATTCTTCTTGGATTAGTGCCTTATAAATTGGCTGTTCTCTTTTTTCCATGCCAAAATAATGTCATAAGAGCATACACTACTAATTAGAATGAAAAACTGGCTACAAGTTAGGTAATTCACATATATACTTTAAGAAAACATTGATTGATTGTTTTATTAGTCGAGTATATTTAAGCAGGTGCTACTATAATTAAAATAGATCATAGAAGCAAAGTACATCTATGTTGTAACCCATCGACTTGGAAAACTGCTGTTATGTTCTAATTTAGAAGAGATTGCCAGTCACTGATTCTTTAAAAGCTGGAATTTCGTGTCCTTATACCCAGGTTTCCAGAGTTCACAATATGCAGTTCATGAAACTGTATAGCCCTGTTTCCTCCTCTTTTAAAATATTATAGTAACATAGCCTTTCAGCTAATACTTAACAAATCTTTTCATCTCAACTCAAGAAAAGATTTTTTATTTTATTTTTTTTAGCAACTGCCATTTTATTTCTATTGGAACAAGGGGGAAAAAAATCAGTTTTGGCACAAATCTGACCCCAAACATTGCTGCCTACAATTTATCCTGGCTTTGAAAAACAGGCCTTATGCTGATCTGTTTCCCACTGTGATTAACTGATTGTTTTGGCACCATCTTCTCTATCCTCATCATTACTGAGAAGATTAGGACAAAGAGAGACGAGAAAAATGATAAACACAAATGGAAATAAGAATGGAAAAATCCTATGATAAATAATTCTTAATGCCAGAATACATTCATAGCCCCCTCCCTCATGCATATGAAAATACAGAACTTGAATCATAATTCACTTTGTCATATTATTTGAAAAATCAACCAAGTATTCCCAGCCTAATTATGTTTCTTACAACAAGTGTATTTTTAAATAATGTGATCTTTTCTTTGCAGCACTTTGTGAGCAGAAGTGCCTGTTTGGAAGCAGATGCATAAGACCAAATGTTTGTGCCTGCAGAAGTGGCTATACTGGGGTAACATGTGGAAAGAAGGTAAGATGTACGTTCAAAATACTGAATTCTACTAGTAAAATGGTAGAATTCAACATTGTTTTATGGGAAAATGCATTACCAGATCTTGTAATGTTAAAAAAAGAGTTCTATAGTTAAGAAAATATTTTAAAGAAAGCTAAATGTCTGATAGATTTCTGGCCTGTCCTCACCCCTCGTGTCCCAGAAGATCTAATGCCCTACCAGGACTAAAGGACCAAAGTGTGTCAGGCATAGTTCCTTTAGGGCACAATTTTTATTTTTCAGATACGCAGCTCAGAGTAACACCAAACTAAAGCAGAGTCCAGAGGCTTTTTTCTACGCATGTCACCTTCCTACTCCAAGATCAGCTATATTCCTTCCCTCAGCTCCCTTTCACCTGAGTACTCATGAGCTTTTACAGGACCCATGCCATTCCCTCCCAAATGATGTAAAACAGGCCTACCCCCCACACCCATTAAAGGGGTAGACAATGTGTTACATACCTTCCTCTTCCCCAAACTCTGCTCAAACCCAAGACATATTATAGTCCAGAGTACCTGTTTTGTCATGTTGATATACTCTTGTGTTTTCCTCAAATCGGCAGGATCTGTGCACAAAGATGCACCATTCCCTTCCCAGCCTACTGACCACCAAGAGTAGGATGCTCCTCCCCTTCCAGATGTTCTGGTTGCTGCAGATTCAGGAAGGCATCCCCATTTCCCCAAATGGCCAAGGTGCCCTTGAGCCACCTCACTCCTTAAACACTTTTGGTCTAATTGTTTCATGAATCTTTCATGTTGGGGTGCTCCTGCCATTTTGGAGTGGCAAACTACACCTGCTCCCACTTCTGTTGGCTCTCCAGGATTTACAGGAGGTTGGTTGGATATGATAACGCTATTCCTATTATTTCTGCTATGTTGACACTGCAAGGCATAGAATGGACTCTATCCTATCTCTTCTTAACAGCTGTCCCTTCTGCCTCTCTTTTTCTGCAGCTGGCTTAATTTCCCCTTAGTTCTAAGGGCCAAATGCCTATCTGCATCTCTTATTTCCTGCAGGCTGCTGGCCTCGGCTCAGGAAAAACTAACACCACACCCACCATGCATGCAAGCCCTACTTTTAATTTTACTCTTCAGACATACGACTTGCAAAACAACTCCAAAACATAGCCTCTCACCAAAGCAGTCTGCAGGGCTCAAGTTCTTCTTGAATTTCTTCTTCCTATTTCAGAGCCAACCAGAGGCAACCATGCTATAAGTCCTCTGCACCTGACTTCTTTAAAGGAACCACTGACTCTTTACCAGATATGCCTAAAAATTGAACTTAGGTGCTAGGCAGAGTCCCTAGACTTTAAAAAGAGGGAAGTACTTTGTTACATTTCTATATTCAGAATTCAATTTAACTGTATATTTTGTCTACAGCTACATTTTCATATAAAAGTACAACTTCTACAATGACACTGAAATGCAGTAGATATAGATCATAGAAGTCAGGCTCATTGTAATTTTCTGGACACTTTTTATATAAACAGGACAACTGTAGCCTAGAAAAATATGGTTTGTGTTTTCTCAAATGCTTTGTTTCACATAATGTTAAAGTCCAACTTTTTACATTAAAGTCAAGCTAGACATAAAATGATTGAGTGCAAACACCTGCAGACACAGTGAATTATCTCAGCAGAGCCAGAGTTAACTTTCTGAGATATCAAACCAAGGTTATCAGCTTGTCTTCAGGATGTTGTTGTACTTGTGAGTGTGCAGTGTGATACATGTCAGTTCACAAACGAAATGTAACTTTGTTGCATTTCATGACATATCAAATCAAATCCTGAGCTCCCAGTTTTCCCCCAAATGAATTATACACAGCAGATAAACATTGGGTAAAACACAAGTTACAATAAAAATTTCCAAAAAAGTCTGTAAATATTATTTTATATCCACAAGCACAAAGCCATAAGCAGTGCCTGTAGTCACATGGGATTCCCCAGTAATTCTATAATTTGCAATCTTCCTCCTCACCATTCCTTTTCAAGTTTCCGAGACAGCCTTCTGGTTTATCCTGCAATAATATTAACTTGTTGCTTAAAAATTTGGTGCTTATAAAAGGTCAGGTCAGTTTCCCCTGCTACCATAATTTACAGTACACAGTACTACTTGGCCAAGTGCTGGCCAGCAGTTAAATATCATGCCAAACTTTAGGGTGTCAGTGGCTTCATGCAGAGAGGGTACTAGTCTTACCCCTGACAGAGAAAATGCCGCTAAAAGGCTGTGGAACTGACGTCTGCTCCGTGATAGGATAGACTGGGCTCTTTGACCCTAGTCAACAGTCAGTCTAGGAGTGAAGCCCAGAAGACACACAAATGAGCAATCTCCTTTGTTCTGGCCTCTGCCAATTATCGAAAAGATTGGCTGTCTACCAAAACTCCTCAACATAATCCACTCCTACACAGAGAGCGTCCTTCAAAGCTTCATCAGTCACTCATGCCTGTCAAGAGTTCGGTCTTACAATCAGCATCAAGTAGACATTATGGGTCATAACAGTGATTTACCACCAGCAATCACAATAGTTGAAAACATACTGGGTATTGTAAGCAAAGCTGCATACATTACCTCCATTGTTACCAACAATCTCTCTATCACTTGTGGCTGAGCTGAATGACCATATTAGCAAAGCATCAGGTATCTAAGCATGCTAAGCTAATAAGTGTGAAACAATAACAACAAACTTACTGTTAAGATGAAGATCAAAATATATTATGCTTGTATCACCAGTATCTTTTTGGAATCCTGGACCACATACTCTACTCACAAAAAACATCTCGACAACTTCAACTTGCCTTTGCCACAGCCTAGGAATTTCCTGGAAGGACAAAGTTGCCCACATTGAGGTCCTGGAATGTGCCAATGATCCGAACATCCATTCTCTTATCAGCTGGCATCGACTTCGATGTCTTGATCATATGTGGACAATGGATGATAGCTAGACCATGTGGGCATCCTTATCTCCAGTTCAAAGATGCTTGCAAGAGGGAAATGAAGGCAATGAACCTCAAGCCAAATGACTGGAAGAAGACTGCTGAGGTTCAAAGTGCTTGGAAACATTCTATCAAGCGTGGAACGGAGGCTTTTGAAGAAGCCCTCATTCCATAGCGCCCAACATGTAGAGAAAAGGCAAAACCTCAGGAAGAACCCTGCACCACAGTCAGGGTTGTTTGATAAGAACTTCAACTGTGGAAGCGGCTGTCACTCAAGAATCAGGTTCTCCTACCGCACTTTCAGACGCCTCGTTCGGCACAATTTTACTGTTTCGCAAGACAGACTGATTCCTACTACTACTACAACAGTCCTGATACAAAAATTGATAAATTGTGAATAAAAGGGATTAAATAGTAAGCTCGCACAAAGTTAGAGCTGTTAATGGATGATTCATTGGAGTCTAGTTTAAACTGCCCAGTTCATGCTGAGTTCTCAAGAAACCAAATGAGTAAAGAAAGCCTTCTTTTTTTAAACCCAGCTTTATACAAATAGTCAATAAATATAAGCTTACTTATTAGCTTTAGGCTGATATAAATAGTGCACATAAGAATATGTGTTCTTATAGAACATGTGCATGGAGAAGGGTCTTCAAGAGGTGACCTAGTTCATCCCCGCCTCTGCAGCAGAATCAGTTATAACTAAATAATCCTAAGAGATATCATTTTAACCTATTCCTAAAGATCTCCAAAAATGGGGATCCCAAAGCTTCACTAGCTAAGCTATTCCAATCTTTAACTACTATAAACGTATTATTTCTTCTCCTACCCTTAGTGGAAATAGAAAACAACCTTTTACATATTGAAAGGACACTATGATATTCTATCCAGAGTATTTTTTTCCATTTTGCTTATCAGAATCTCATGTTGAATAATGCCTTGTTAAAGTCAAGATATATCAAACTATCTGTTTATAAAAATAATTCTATGTTGGATGTTTCAAAACACCTTATTATCCTCCAAGGATTTATAAATAGATTATTTAATAATTTATTTTAGTCTGACTGGATTTTAAGTCAACTAGTCAGGGATGATTCTGCCTTAAGTAGGGGCTGGACTAGATGCCCTAGTAAGGTCCCTTCTAGCCCTACTTTTCTGTGGTTCTATGGTCTTATTATTTTCTGGCCCTTATTTTGCCTACCTTTAAAGAAAGTTACTATGTTGGTCTGTATATTCCTTCACATACTTCTCAAGTTCTTTAAGATAATTACTGATGTTTCAGAAACTGCTTCAGTTTGCTTTTTTAAGTATTTTAGGGTTAATTTAATCAGATCCTGATGACTTAAAAAAGCTACTTCACATAAAGAGAGTCTTAATATACACTAAGACTATCCATAGGGAGAGTTAATGTGGAGTAGCTAGTAAACTGTAAATTCATCCTATAGCTTATTGCTCACAAACTCCCTCTATAGACAAGCCCTGCATCTAACACATCTAAATATTCCCTTCTTTCCCTGTTCCAGTCAGTGTGACTATCCCCTTGTTGTTAATTTTTATCATGTTAAACATCTGGTCACAATTAACCTTTTCTGTAAAGACTGAAGCAGAAACAGCATTAAACATTTCAGCCTTACTCTGTCATCTGTTATTTGCTCTCCTTCTCTGTTAGATAATTATGCTATGCCTTTTTTTGTTCCATAGCTTCTAATGTATTCGTAGATCCTTTCCTTCCTGGGCTTTGTGCCCCTTCCTAGTTGTAACTCATATGCTTTGCTATGTAAATTATAATCCAAGCTTTGCTATGTTTCTGCTATGCAGTTTCAAATACTATAAATGATACAATAATATTGGCATATTAAGTCTGTCACATCTTGATTATGTTGCAGCTGGGCAGCCTCTTTAAACAGCATCAGCTGCTTGAAGAGGTTCCAGAGACACACCTCTGCATCTAATTCAATCTCCTTTCTTGCCTCCAACAAAAGAAAGCAAAGTAGGAAATGTAACGTTATCACAAGGTATCCTGCTTAGAAAATTGACTTGACTCGCTCAAAACCAATCACTAGTCTGATTAGAGGTAGTTGTACAAAAGGTTAGCAGTATTGAAACATTTCTTTTTGGATATGAAACTATGAAAACAGGACTGGAGGAGAGAAGGAGAGATAATTCTGCAAAATCTTTGGTAAAAGAATCTGTTTCCATAAGCAAAAAAGTGTATACAAATCTTCTGTAGCCAAGAGACTAGGAAGACCAGGATATTCTTCAAATCAAGGTGCTTCTTTTTCTCTGTAGTTCATAGCTACAGAAACCTCTTACACTATGAGCAATCCTGGTTGAATCAGCTAGACTTTATGAAATTATCTGACACATTAGTTTCAGTTTTCATGTTTATATTGCCAAGTGATTTGCAATTCATTTTCTGACATTTTTGGTTTACTCTGTGTTGGAGTTCTGCTAAAAGAAGCCTGCCAAAAGCATTCCTTAGAGGGATAATGAACTTGCTAGAACAGTAATCACTCTCTTATAAACCTCTGCATATTTGAATTTGAAATATACTTGAATTTGAATAGTTTAACGGGTTTGGACATGAAGCATGACAACAAAGCGTCCACTAGCTTTTAAAACTATGATGCCCAAATAAAACAATCAATGTATCCTACAGTCCTTGCAGATGACAACAAAGTTAATGAAGACTTGCTAAAACTATGAGTAATACGGACAGCAAGATAATCACTAGCTTATTTGTATTTTGTTACAGGGACAGCTTTATGGAAAAATAGAAGTTTACTACGTCCAAACTCTCTAGCTCATGTGTGTTTTTATCATGCTCTTTTTTAAAAAGTTACAATAACAGGCTTTGGTAAAACATTTGAAGTTAACCAAACTATGTTTGGATCAATTGTGTTTAGGTCCACATTGCAGTTCCCAAGTGCCAGTTTCTATATTAACATATTGCATTTGCTAGTCTGCTGAAACATTTGAACATTTATTCAAAGGGATTTAGCTGCTAAGTAGTCTAACCCACTTCTGAAAATAATAGTAATATATAAGGCAAGTCTTGAGACAGATACAGCATGACATTTGAATTCACCTATTTATATGAATAGCAATGGGCTATTCATTCTCTCAAAAATGAATCCAGTGAACAGATTCAAAAGATTAAATATGCTATTGATTTTGGTGCTGCGCTGAAAATGCAATAGAGCATCTTCTGTAAACAGTTTCTGGTACTTATAGAATACTTTGTTACAGTCAATGACCTTAATGTCAATAGTACAGTTTAAATGTACAGCCTCCGGACTAAAAAAGGCTACCTGGAATATGCACATACCAGAATTCAAGGCAAACAATGCTAAGTGTAAAGGCTACACAGTGTAAACTGAACATAAGGTGCTCATTAACTACAGGAAGCCACTAACTACGCTATCTATGTGTTTCACACCTCATTAAGGCTTGTTACCTTGTTTCCCTGAGAACCTTATGCTTGTAAGAGCAGCCTTGATACTGACAGGATCTATTCAGATCAGAGCTGCTTCTAGCCAGGTTCACAAATTATGTAGTTAATGAGATACACTTTTAGTTCAAGGTAGAAAGTGAAGCTGAGGATTTATTCATAGCTCTTAAACAGTTTGTGCATTTAACTGATATGCAGGCAATGTTTGTTACAATGTAAGCAACAGGTAACATACTGGGATTGGCACTGTATTGTACAGGTAAGCAAAGTATGAGCTTAGCAGATATGAAGTACACTATATTTTGCTCTTCATGAACATGTATATGGTTTAATTAAACCCACTTTCAATAAGATTCCATTGCACCATTGTTGAGCATACAAGCCAGAGAAAGTGTGAGGTTTAAAAACTAAAATATTCATCAAAATCACTTGATAAATAAAATTGGAACAATATGTAAAAAAGTAGATATGCTTGAACACTCTTTCTAAATCTCCTCCAACTATATTAAGAAAGAAAACTTGCAAAGGGTTAATTTTGTTCTTTCTTTGGAGCATCAACAAGCTTCTTCTACAAAGACAGAAACGAATTCTCTCTCATACTTTCTGCCTAAGGCCTACAAGGGGCTGTAGCACATTAATGATATGCAAACTATGATACATCTGTTTGTCACCTATCGATGATCATATCAGCCTGGCAAAAGAAAACACATTTCCCTGATTGTAGAATTGTTTTGACATTAGCTGCCAAGTTCTTGCAGAAAACACTTGGTGTGATTGCAAACAAGACTGTAATAATAATACTTAGTATTTCCCTCCCTATTCAGTATTACTAAATTAATATTCCAACTGCCTTCAGGGCCATTTTTGCCTAAGGATTGTAGAAAGGGCCCTTGTAGCATTTTACACTTAAATATCTCTTCATTTTTTTAATATCTGACCTCATGTAGTAATTCTGTAAAATCATTTCAAGTAGCATTGCTATATGCTTACATTATTTTTTCATGTAAAGTGACAATCCCACTCCAAATAAGCCAGCAGACATTTTGAAAGTCCTTTAAAAATAAACATAGCATAAACTATTCCTTAAATAAACCCAAGCAAACATATGCATCACCATCAGAACCTAAGTTACAGTGTTTTAAAGTCAAACATAGAGGTCACATTTGGATAAATTAAGCTAATATCAAGGTTAATATGTCAAATCAAATACAGATACAGCAAAATTAAGGCGCACCTTCCCTTGTGCTGAATAATAAATTTATGGCAAAATCTTTATATGCTGCGTAATGTGGATTTCTATAAAACTGTCCTTCAAAAGGGGTTCCTGAACATATGTTTTAGCATAAAATAAAGCTTTTCACATTATCTGTTATCTATTATCTTATTTTGAGGTCATGAAGATTCAGTCGTGTACTTAAACTGAGATGATATTCACGGACCAGCTCAGCAGTATGAAAATGGGATAAGTGCACTGAAAAGCTTATAGGCAGGGAGCCAACAATCTTCATGCGTTATATAGAAATGGCAGAGTGGTTTTTAGACACACCTGCTTTAGATGAAAGAAATTGAATTCCAACTCCATAACTGTCAAGCGCCACTGCAAATAATAGAGGCTAAGCTGAAAGACTTCAGCAACATAGCTATTTTCCTGTTGGAGTGATGAAGCAGAAATCGGCCTTAGTTAGATTATATCTCTTTATGTTCATGCTGTGGAAACAATTCCATTCATCATTTCATTGCTTAATTCAAGCCCCTGTTCTTCATTATGTGTGTATGACTAAGTATAATAAACACTTTCATTGCTTGGGTCAAAATTGTGACAAATGTGGATAGTGGTTTTACCATAATTACATAAAAAATTCTGAAGGAAATAAGGTAACTACAACAAATCATTTGGACATCTTCTCATTAAACCTGTTTCGTGACCCTACATGCACAAGGCTGTTTCTTACATGGTCCCTTAAACAGAAGAATACTCATTTCTCTTTTGCAGCTTCCAATAAGATGAAGATAACATAACAGGAGGACAATGAAGACAATCATTTGGATGCTGGTAATCTGGCAATGTGCACGTTATTCTTTTGGGGCTGTCTGAAGATGCAGCATGAAGAAAATGCTAATGCTCTTCCTCCAACCTCAAATGCTCATGTTGAGAAATAATTGATTCCAGGGCACACACCAAGAGATTTAACTACTTTTTCAAAGTCATGGGGTGCAGCAATGCTCAAATACCTATTTTGCAGCTGTCATGTCACTTCCTGAAATACTTGCTTTCTAGAAGAGCTAGATTTCACAATGACATAGATTATTATAGAAAGACTCTTTAGTTTTGTGTAATTTGTTATTGAAGTCTGAAAAGCATAAATCGGTTGCCTGATTTCTTTTTTTTAATCAGATTTCTTTGTCCACTGTTTTGAGAAGAATAATTGACAGGCTACTTTTACTGAGAAAATGCTATAAACATTTTCATGTTAACATGTGAGAACAGGAGGGAAGGTCAGAGTATCGTTTAACTGGTTTCTTGAAACAGCTCCAGATTGTGGTATCACCGAGTTAAACATGGGTGACTGGAGATTTCCTAAGCAAAACAGTGGGTAAATGCAATAGCCTGGCCATAGTCATGAAAAAATATCAATTTGTTTCAGATCTTGGATTTTTTCCTTATATTTAAAATGAAAGGTGCCTCCAGCTGCCCCCTCAGAAGTAGGGCAAGACGTGCCACCTGTGAGTACATGTCAGCTGATCCAGTGTAATTACTTTGTCTGTCTGCTCCCATACTGCAATAAGAGCAACTAAATTTCAATGAATTATCCATGAATGAAACATGTAGTCAATTACTGTGGTTTCAGTTCGACTTACTACATGATAGGGCAGACAAACAAAACAGCTGAACCATGGTAAATTCTCTGCCTTCCTTTTAAAGCAGTATAATTGGTTTGTCTTTCCGTACCAGTAATGATATCTGTTGCAATGTTGACATTTAGCTACACCAGTTTTCACTCCGAGCCCCTAAATTTTGCTAATGCCATAGGAGAAACTCTTTCAGTACAGAGCACGTAAAAATAAATAAGGCCTCGAGCGCTACTGCCATTTTAATCGTTGATGACAAATGTTTAATGGTAATCAGATGAAAGATGAAGGTGCCTAGTAAAGCTTCCAGAAGCCTAGGAAGTTTTGAAAATCCCACTGGGTGCACCCAGATGAGTGTCTATGTGCATTTTCAGGGACAAATAGCAGAGGCACATCGTTACACAGCTGCTACTTGGTCCGGGGGAACGCCCATGTGAGCGTGGTCTGATGTGAAGCCGGGTGCCCCAGCTGGGATAGGGGAGGCTGGGTCCAGTACCAGGACAGGCCCCAGAAGCTTTAGCTGAGGTCCTGGGAGCCTCCCAGGGCTCCAGCAGCAGTGATCTGGCACATGGAGCCTGTCTAGCAGCTGGAGCATAGCTCTAGTTTCAGGTGCCTCATGCTGTCGCCACATGCATTTTCAGGCATATTTTTTTTTGACAATGGGATCTCTTGGAATCTAAAAACCCTGACATGCTGCAAATCATCAGTGCGGCAAACACCTGCGTGTGTGGTGCATGCAGTTTGCAATGCTGCAAGTGAGTCTGCAGTGCTGCAAACTGCACATGCATGCTCATCTGGACATGCCCATCAGTTGCTCAAAATCATCTTTAGGGAGCAAAAGCACCACATGATGCATCCTTTACTACTAACTAATTAAATGACTACCAAAGCACTGCTTGTACTGATGGGAGCAATGAATGAAACTTTTCAAAGTATGGACCAGAGCCTAGAGGGCTCATACATTCATTTGGGACGAATGCTTTAATATGGTCAATTAGGCTCAGGTACTGGATATGTCTGTCACAAGTGGCATTGTGAATACCCTATGTTCACTCTTCATCCTAGATCAGGATATAGTTGCCTTGGCAGAAGTGTGCAGAAGTGATATGACTGTATACCCCCCCCCCAAAAGTAACTTTAGTAGAATCAATTATGTGACCACAGATTGATCCCTTTATTTTTCCTGAAAGAGCAAATGGAAGAAATTTGATCCATCTTTGACCTATGCTTACTGGAGGACTAAATAAGGAATTTGACTATAAAACTTTAAAAATATGAAGTGTGTGGTTTCCAACATTACAAAGTAGGTATTCCCTGCTTGAATATGCTGCTTGTATTGTAATCTATAAAAAGATTCCCCCTTCCCCAAGCCTAATTTCAAGTAAGTAAGAGATATGTTTCTTTCCAAACTTAACTGTGTATATAACAAAAGCTTTAAAATATATTCATACTCTGTTTCAAATAAATAATCTTTTATTCGTTATCGTTCTACTTTTTTTTATCGTTCTATTTTTTTTATTTAATCATACTTTGACATAAACAGTTTTCTATAGCACATTCAAAAGAAGACTATGCATATTCATCACAAATTTCCAATTGGTTATATACAGATAAATGACCATCCAAAGAGGAAAAAAGTTTTAATTTTTTAAAAACTGACATCCATAATCATGTGGTCTAATCTCAAGTTAAGCTTTTTGAGTTCACTTCAACAGTTCCAGGAAGACGTTAATACTTAAGGCAGAACATTAGCATCCAACAAGTATCTATAAGATTAAATTTAGGGTGGCAATTATGCCTTTCTTCAACTACAGCCCCAATCAATAAAAAGATTTCTATTACCTTGCCTCCATAATCTTCACAGTAGACTGTGCTAATGGACAGAAAGACTCTGCCAAGATTGGATTTTAGGGCCTAAACCAGATTTCAATACCTTATTGCACCCATGTGCATTTCTAGAATAAACTGTTTAAGACAATGTACATCTTCATTTATCTTAAGAACAGTAAGAATTGAGTATTTATCAGAAAAGAGAACATGTTGAGCAACTCCTATACCTGCTTCATGATTCTGCTGGAACTCAGACAATTGTTGGTTGACAGCACAACTCATTACTATTACAACTATTACATTAACTAGACTGTCTGACATGAAAGTATTGGTACCCTTTTTATCAGCTCAGCATAACAATCCTTGTCTTTGAGGGTGAACTTTTCAGATCTCCTTTTGACTTTTCACTGGTGGCATGAGTCACTATGGCCAGAATCAGGTGTTGTATTTGTCCCTGGATAAGATGTGCCTGTGCTTATCCCAGAATAAAAATATCCCAGAATTGACATGTACACATCACCTTTTTGATCAGAGTTTAGTGTGTGACTGAAGGTAGTGCTGCTTTTTTGCCACTGATTTAGTGATGCCATTGATTCAGAGGATAACTGTACAGATGTACTTTGCAGTATCCCAGGATAAATTATTACTACCCAGTATTTCTTTTTTGGATTTATCTCAGAACAATTGACGTGGATGTGTGTACAACTGCACCTTGTCCTGATATAAAATGGTTTTTCCAGGATAAATGTGAAGTCTAGCAACAAGCTCTCTGTCCACATAAATTTTAATTATTTTCTTCCTGAGCACTTGGTTTTCTATACAAAGCACTAACTTTCCTATAAACTTTTGAATAAAGACCTTCCATCTAATATTCACAAACTTCCCATCATCAAAGTCCTTTCCAAGATTCAACTTTACTCTCCAGACCTCAAAAGCTCTTCATGGGCATGTACAGATGTTACACTTAGACGAGTCTAATTGAACAAAGATCAATCTAAGTCCATAACTGTACATAACTATGCTCACTACACGTAGACTGGTCTAAAAGTGATGCAAGCAACCTCAGACAGACCTTGTTCAAGGTATATTCAATTGAGATCGATTAAGGTTAGATCAAATTTATGTACTGTTCCCCGGTGATTTAAGTTAGATCCCGTCGTCTGGCATCCTAGCCTGCTTTGCAGCCTTCTGCTACCCGTCCCTCACAGGTCAGCCTGTTCAAACTCAGTCTGTACTTGACTGCTCTGGGCAAATGCCAAGCAGGACCCGCTCCACTGCAGTCTTAGCACTGAGAAAGCACAGCCCCTCTCCTCAGCCCAGCCTCCAGCCACCTGTCAGCCCCAGGCAGGCAGTGGGGGGAAGTGAGGCATCTGTGTCTGCCACATGAGTCCCTGGGCCATTCCCCCATACCTTCATCACCCCATCACAAAGCACCCCACAACATACACGCAGAACCCAACACTGAGCCAAGAAAAACCCTGGTGATTGGGTCTAACCCTAGCACCCGCACACCCAGCCATAGATCCCAAGGCCCCACGCTTGGGCACAGACCCCAACCCCAGCACTCACATATCACCACTCAGAAGCCTGCAACCTGGGCCCTAGCATAGATATGCTCCCGCTACCAAGCAGGAGCTGGTGCAGACAGCTTGCCTCTGCAGAGTCATCAGGGTGGGTGTAAGAGCATTGGGATTGGGCCTGCACAGAAACAACCTTGTGACCTCTGAGGCTTTGCCACTGCCAGCAAGTATCTAGGCCATGTGCACTAGGAGTGCTGCAAGGGTTTTCTGGCCCACAAATCCAGGATCCTGGATTACTAGGGCCCAGAGTGGGGTGGGAGGCACTGGGCATCTGAGCTGGGGCAAGCAGGCAGACACCTCTGGAAACTTCAGGAGCAGCTGCCTCAGTATTGTAAGTAGAAGGCACTGGAAATTTCCAGGCTGGGGTGTGGGGCAATGTTAGCATCATAGAGGCATCTGCTGGAAGCCCCTGCGAAGTTCCAGGTCATAGTGTAACCTGGCCAGTGGTCACTCTGGAGCAAGGGCTGGACCCAACTGCACTGAAAGGGAAAGCCACACACTGGGACCAACACTTCCACACACCCACCATTCCATCCATCCATCCCCTTGCTGCCAGACCCTCATCCACCCATGGATGCTAAGATCCCATGGGCATCATGAACCATCGAAGAACCTGTCACATCCTCCTCCAGTACCGCACCCTGGTCACACAACTGGGGCTACAGAGAAATAAGGGATCTCATTGCCATCTGGGGTGAGCAGGAGACTCAGGACCAGCTCCACAAAGGCCACTGGCCAACACAAGCACATTGCCCAATGATGAAAGTGTGGAGCCACTACAGGGCTGAGGTGCAGATGAAATGCATGAACATCCAGTACTAGCTTATGTATAGCTTATCCTTCTATAAGAAGCTGCCCCACTTCCTCACCATGGACAGGGCCATTGCCATCCCATACACATGTACACTGGGGGTGGGCAGGAGGAGTTGTCAGGAAGGAACCCACCACAGGAGGAGGCACAGAAAGGCCCTAGGACAACAGGACAACCAGATCCCCAGAAGTAGGTCCCTGGGGGCCACAGGGCACTAGGTCTGCTGCTGGCAGCAGTCCCCAAGGAATCCATCCTATTGATGTTAGTCTCCCTATCACTGTATGATCTAGCAGTGGAGTTGCATCTGCACCTGGACCTGAGTTCCCTTGACATCTTTTCTGGCATGGTCAAGCACATGGACCTTTGCGCACAAAACCAGTGAGAAAGCTCCAATGCTATGGTCATCACAATCCAGGGCCTGGACCTTGACACCATACCCTCCACCTCCTAGGAGCCTCTCCCCTCCCAAACCTGATCCATGGACATAATCTGTCAATTCTATGGACCGTAGCCAAAGACATGGACCCTAGGACACCATTTCCAATACAGCTGTCACAGGTATGACGTATGACATGGCATAGGTAGGCGCTCCTACTCCTCTGACACCTCCTCACAGCCCCCTCACAGATGTTCAGAGTGCCCTCCAACTACCAATGCAATGGTTGCTGCCACAGCACCAGCCACAGCTCCCACAGCCAGATCTCCCCCCAGTTCTGGTGAAGATTCAAAAAAGGACACTCTCCTGCCCAGGAAGGTACAGTTCTAATCCTCTCCATGCAGCCATGATGGGGAACCAGGCACTGGGGAAAATATGGACCCTGCGGTGAACCATGACAACAGTCAGTGGGGCAGGGAGGGAATAGTGTGAAGATGCCATACCAGCCCAAAGCTGGTGTGCAATCCTGTTTACTGAAGGTGGTCACAGGACCAACCTGCTCACTTTTCTCCCCACCTTCCTCTGGCCCCTTGAGGACCAGTGGCTGCTACAGGCAATACTTACAGTCATAGCCCTTTCCCAGGCTGTGGCTGAGAACCTGGCTGAGAAGCTGAAAAGAGGCAATGCACAAAAGAAGGGTGTAGGGAGCTGGTGAACCATCCCCACCTTGACTATTCAAAGCATGGGGTTCCAGGCTGCTAATTGCTCAAGAAGTTTCTGTCTTTCAGCACTGGGCAGACCAGTCACTCCCTCCCCTCCCTATCTTCCTGGACTGTAGCTGAGGCACCAAGCCCCATCTGCCTCACTTTGGGAGATTAACAGCCCATATTCCAATCTCTGGGAACATAAATCTGCCTCATTCACACTTCCCTGCTGTATTTCTTTGGGCCATGCTCAGCAACTGGGAGAAACTGAGCATCCTTTCAGCTGCCCTTCCCACCAGAAGTGAAACAGCTCCCCATTCCACCTTGCACTCCTGGAAAGGCATTAAAAGAGTTTATTGAGATCTGCAGGCAAAGTGTAAGAAGCAAGTACAAGTGCTAGCACTCTGCACCCTGCCCCAGTTAACAGTGCCATGGTGCTGGGTGACAAAGGAGACACCGAGGTCAGGAACAGGAGATAACCCAAGGCATCTATGAGAACCACTGAAGTTGCAGTACAACAGGAAAGACAAAAATTCCCCCTTGCTGCTGCCAGGCAGGGGCTGGCAATCCTCACTGCCCTCCCACTGCCCTGTGCTGTGTCGGGGAGGGGAGTTCCACGAGCCCCCAGAAGCCCTGACAGCTGCTGCAGCACCCCGTGAGTGTGGGTTTTTTTCTTTTAAGAGCTGGGATACTGGGGCCAGGCAGGGCAGCCATTGATGGGTCTGGGAGAGCAGGTGGGAGATGAGGGCTCATGGCAGAGCCCCCCACACAGCACAGAGCAGTGGGGTGCAGCAGGAATTCCCTCCCCACCTCCCCAGCCTGGCAGGAGCCCATGAGCATGCGGCTTTTTTTTTTTGCCTTTTTTTGAAAAGCCAGGATGCTGGAGCCAGGTGAGGCAGCCATTGACAGAGCTGGGAGAGCAAGCAGGGGTTGAGGGGTGCTCAGGGGAGTTGGGGGAGCAGGCAGGGGATGGGGCCTTGCACGAGTCCCCCATGGTGTCCCCCCCTCCTCCAGTCCCTCTCTCCCATCCCCTACTTACAGGCACGGAGTCTGGGTCCAGCTCTCTGTGGTGGCAAGCAGGGACTGCCTGAATCTCTGAAGCTCTCCAAATCAATTCAGGGAGTTTTAAATTAATTTGGACCTTTTTATTGGTCTCCTGATTCAACTGATTTCCTGATTTGGAGATTCAGTCGCCAAATTGGGCTGAATCTCCTCTGAATCAAATCAGCACGAGCAGGGCATATTGGCTGGCATTCCCCAGGAATAATGGTAAAGCTCATTCCTGTAGGCTCAGCTGACTTTCACCAGGGAAAGGTCAGGAGCAAAGTGGCACTCCTGCATGGACACATGCAGAAATGTTTCTCCAGAAAGGAAGAACACGGGAGGAGGGGGTAGTTTAAGAGCTCCATCAGCATTCTGTTGAGTGGCTCCAGCATGGGCATGCTCCAGAGATGGTCCAAGTCCCAGAGGGACCGTCTGAAGGAACAGAGCAAGTGCCCACTGCATTTTCTGTAAAGGGACACAGCCCTTCCCTAGTGGGCAACATGTCCCAGAACCTGCTGCCCACTCACAGCACAACAGAGATCCCAGTCTCTGTTATGTTGAGTGGAGGGCAGCAGTGAAGCAACCAGCCCTGGGAGGGGAAAAAAGGCCAAGGCAGAGGACTGGCCCTAGCTACCTTGCCATCTCCACACCAGTGCCTACGTGAGTGCTGAGAGGGTTCAAAATGCCTGCCCTTCTACTTCATTTTATCAGCAAACGTTGCAACTTCACTCCGAGGTTCTGTCTCTCCCTTGTTAAACTGCAGAAACACCATGTATGTGAGGGAGGACAGTGAGCAGAGGACACAATGCCAGCTCAAGGACAGAGAGCCACAAAGCTGCACAGTGCATGAAGGACATCCATTGGAGGTATCAAAGAACCAAGGAGGAGATGCTGCAGGCTTTGGTTGCTCCCTCTAAGAACCAGTCATGTACAGCTGGCTCCTGGCACCAGAAGCTATGGGAGCAGCATGAGAAGAGACTGCACATGGGAAGGGTTGATATCTTCAGGATGGGGGATACCTATGCCTGGGCTGCCAAGGCAATAGTAGTAACGCTACTGGTAGTGTGCAGTAATGGGGGCTCAACTCACCATTTTTGGAGGCAACCAATGCCTTGATGGAACTGAAGAGTCCCAGCACCAGGAGAAAAAGTTTATGGATGGGGTCCTGGACCACACTGCAGCCACCTATGACACTTCTGACTCCCACAGACAGCCCATAGCCCCTTTTACCCTTCTGGTGAAGATTGGACCCTTCTCTCGACTGATCCCCCAAGAGAATTTTGGTTGCCACAGGATCCCCAAGGCTCCCATTAACTCTTTACCTTCCATGACAGAAGTATGTAAGGTAAAATGGACTAATCAAATAAGTAAAATTACAGAATCATTATAACTACCTACAAGATACATATAACACAGAAGGAGACATAGATAAGCTTGGGACTTAATAATTCCCAGAAACAAGCTGCACACACTATAGTGCAAATTGGCTGATGTTAGACAACTATACTTATAAATATATAAGAATTTTTTATAAATATAAATATATGTAATTTGACATACACATCTGAAAGTGCAAGAAGCATGATAGTGATAAGGATAAGATGTTAGGCAGGCTTCAGTTTTTAGAGAATGTTGGGGATAATTTCCTGGTGCAAGTGTTGGAGAACCCAACTAGGGGCTGTGCTCTTCTTGACCTGCTGCTCACAAACAGGGAAGAATTGGTGGTGAATGCAGAAGTGGATGGCAAGTTGAATGCAGAAGTGAGTGGCAAGCTGGGCAGCAGTGACCATGAGATGATTAAGTTCAGGATTCTGACAAAAGGAAGAAAAGAAATCAGCAGAATACTTCATAAAAGCTCACTTCAACTCACTTGGGGAACTCATGGGCAGGATCCCCTGGGAAGCTAGAACGATGGGAAAGGAGTCCAGCAGAGCTGACTGTGTTTTAAAGAAACTTTACTGAGGGTGCAGGAATGACCTATCCCAATGCACAGGAAGATTAGTAAGTAAAGCAGAAAGACCAGCCTGATTTAGAAGGGACCACTTCAGTGAGCAAAAACACAAAAAAGCATTTTATAAGCATTTTATAAGGCATGGAAACTTGGAAAAACAAGGGAGGAGTATAAGAGTATTGCTCAGGCATGCAGTGCTGAAGTCAGGAAGGCCAACGTGCAACTGGAGTTGCAGCTATCAAAGGACATGAAGGTTTAACAAGAAGGGCTTCTTCAAGTATGTCAGCAACAAGAGGAAATGAAGGGAAAGTGTAGGTTCCTTACTGAATGGGGGGAGCAACTTTGTGATAGATGATGTAGAAAAGGGTGAAGTGCTCAATGTCTTTTTTACTTTGGTCTCCACAGGCAAGTTCAGCCCCCAGACTACTGCACTGGCCAGCAAAGTTTGGGGAGGAGGTGAACAGCTAATAGTAGTAAAAGAATAGATTAGGGACTATTTAGAAAAGTTGGGTGTGAACAAGTCCATGGGATTCAATGCACCTGTAGGTGCTGAGGGACTTGGTCAAGATAATTGCAGAGCTGCCAGCCATTATCTTTGAAAACTCATGGTGATTGGGAGAGGTCTTAGATGATTGGAAAAGGGTAAATATAGTGCCCATTTTTAAGAGTGGGAAGAAAGAGGACCCAAGGAACTAGAGACTGACCACCTACACTTAGTCTGTGGAAAAATCCTGAAGCACGTCCTCAAGGAATCCATTTCTAAGCACCTGGAGATACAGTCAGCATGAATTCACCAAATTCAAGTCATGCCTGACCCACCTGATTGCCTTCTATGATGAAATGGCTGGTTTTGTAGAGGCAGGGAGAGTGGTGGATGTGATATACCTTGACTTCAGCAAAGCCGATATAGTCTCCCACAACATCCTCACATGCAAGATAAGGAAGTATAGGTTTAATGAACAGACTGTAAGGTGGATAAAAAACTGGCTGGATTGTCAGGCTCAGAAGGTAATAATCTATGGTTCAAAGTCTAGCTGGCAGCCAAGACCAAGTGGAGTGCCCCAGGGGTTGGTCTTGGGGCTGGTTTTGTTCAATATCATCATCAAGAACTTTGTATGATGTGACGGAGAACACCATCAGCCAATCTGCAAATGACACCAAGCTGGAGGGTGTAACAGATACAGTGGAGGGTAGGGCTAGGATTCAGAGACCACAACAAATTGGAGAACTGGACCAAAAGAAATCTCATGAGGTTCAATAAGTGCACTCCACTTAGGACAGGACAATCCCATGCACCGGTACAGGCTGGGGATGGAGTGACTAAACAGCAGCTCTGCAGCAAACAACCTGGGGGTTACAGTGGACAATAATCTGAATATGAACCAAGAGTGTACCCTTGTTGTGAAGCAAACTAATGGCAAACTAGACTTCATTAGTTTTCAGCAGATTGAGGGAAGTGACTATTCCCCTTTATCTGGCACTGGTGAGGCCACACCTGGAGTATTGTGTCCAGTTTTGACCCCTTCCTCCTCCACCCTCCTACAGAAAAGATGTGGACAAATTGGAGAAAGTCCACCAGAGAGCAGCAAAAATCGTTAGGGGCTGGGTCACATAACTTATGCAGACAGGCTGAGGGAACTGGGCTTATTTAGTCTGGAGAAGAGGAGACTGGGAGGGGATTTAATAGCAGCCTTTAACTACCTGATGGCTGCTTACCAAAAGAATGGAGTGAAACTGTTCTTCATGATGGCAGATGACAGAATGAAGAGCAATGGCCTCAAGTTGTCACTAGGGAAGTTTAGGTTAGATACTAGGGAAAACTCTCTCATGAGGACGGTAGTAAGCACAGGTTACCCAGAGAGGTAGAGAAATTTCCATCCTTGGAGGTTTTTAAGACCCAGCTAGACAAAACCTTGGCTGTGATGCATATAGTTAGAGATGGTCTGCTTTGTGCAAGGGTTTGAACCCCCTGAAGTTCCTTCCAACTCTAATTTTCTATGATTCAACAATTTTAGGATGATATCTTGTGTGTGATGTTAGAGTTCATTTGTTCTATGTTGGAACTTATTTTCAATACTTGCTTCTTTCACTGAGTTTCCAAAATAACCTGAATAGCTTAGCTGATTTTATTTTATTTTCCTCAGGTGTTTAATACATTTTATAAAGCATCAATGGTGCTGGATATCTATACTAGGTGCATTCAGGCTGGTATGGCTGTAGACAAAGACTATATCCATTCTGTATGTCTTTAACTATCATAAGATCAAACCATTACTTTGGCAAATATAGTGCTCATCTACAAGAAATGGAAGAAAAGGACCAGTTGGCACACTGCCAGAGTAACCTTGATACCTGGAAAGATCATGAAGTGAGTTTTCCCAAGGGTCTATCCTGAGCACAGAATTGTTTAATAGCTTCATTAATGATTTGGATAATGGGATTAAGTGAATGCTTAGCAATATGGCAGATGTCACCAAATTGGATGAAGATGCAGGTCCTCCAGAGGGTAGGGCTAGGATCCAGAATGACCTGGACAAACTGGAGACATGGTCTTTAATCAATAAGATGAGAGTCAACAAATATAAAGTCCTGCCCTTGCAACAGAATAATTGTGTGCACATATACAGTCTGGGAGAGGCTAGGCTACAATACTTCAGAAAGGGTCTCAGGGATTAGACTGACCATTCTATATATAGAGAGATATGGCTTAGTCCATCTGTCTGTCCATAATGCTCTATATATATCTCTCTCTATATATAAAGCGCTATATAACTATATATCTATATATATATATATATAAAGGGCTTAGTCCGTCTGTCTGTCCATAATGTTCTTGGAGCACTCTGATTGGCTGTCTCAGCAGCCAATCACAATGCTTACTGAAACAATCAATCAGAATGCTCTGCACAGACAGACATACAGACAGATGGCCAGATGTGGAGTGGGGAAGGGTCATGGGGTCAGACACAGAGCTGGGGGGAAGGCAAAGTCTTGGAACTCTCCAGCTTGGAGGCAGCGGCAGCGTGGAGTGGTGGCAGAGAGGACGGACTGTGACAGCGAGGACAGAGAAGAAGGAGCAAGGGGGCAAGACCAGTGCGGCCCTCCCCCCGACCCACTCCTTGGAGGCAGTAGCAGCGCAACACACTGACAGAGGGGAATGGAGAGGCAGGCTTTCCCCACACTACTCCTAGGAAGTGGTGGTGACCCAGGGTGGTGGGTGGCAGCCCTACTTCCCCCCCTCATTCTTGATGGGCAATCCGCTAGTAAACTGAATATAAACCAACTGTGTGCTCTTGTTGTAAGAAAAAAAAAGCCAACAAAATACTGGGTTGTATGAGCAGGAATGCCACTTGCAAATCAAGGGAAAAGATTCTTCTTCTCTATTCAGCACTGGTGAGCCCTCACCTGCAGTATTATGTGCAGGTGAGGCCTCCACCCCACAGTTTGCACTCCACACTTCAAGAAGGGATGTACACAGTTTGGAACAAGTCCAGCACAAAGCAAAAAATGATTAGGGGCCTTGGATGCAAGACTTTTGAGGAAAGGCTGAAATAATTGGAGTTATTTAGTATGGAGAAGACTGAGTGGAGATTTTGTAAGTCTTCAGATACCTGAAGGATGAATACAGAGAGGATGGAAACGGGCTTTTCTTCATGGCCATTTGGTACCAGACCAGAAGCAATGTTCCAGCAGGGGAAATGTGGGTTGGAATTTAGGAGGAAATTTTTGATTCTGATGGAGGTCAAACATTAGAACAGGCCACCAACAGACATTGTGGGAATCTCTATCCTTGGAAGTTTGCAAGAGCCAGTTAGACAGACATTTGGCTGAGATGTTTTTTTTAGGGATGCTCCTGCCTTAAGCAGGAGGCTGGACTAGATGACCTTGTGTCAGGGCCTCTAGTCAGTCAGGTCCAGCAGAGCTGAGCTCTTGAGCTTCCTCACCTGACACTAATCCCAGGCTAATGCAACTGCCCCAGTTCTGGGAGCATCACTCAGCCCTTTTAAGCACATCTGGAGCCTCGGGCTGCAGACATGCCTTGACAACAGCCTCAGTCTGCTCTGGCAAGCCTCACATTCACTGCTTTCTCTGATTCTCCTAGCTCCTGACTCAGCTATGGCTTTACCTGACCCTACTCTTGGATCTTCCCTGAAACTTGGCACCTGGGTCTCTGATTCTCCTGGCTTCTGATCTCATCTTGCACCCTGGACTATGTCTATTGGATCTCCCCCTCAGCTCTCATGGGATCTGGATCCATGTTCATTGCTCCGCTGATCCAGACCCCGACCTAATGCCCCAGTAACCTATACCTCCACCTACCTGATCTCCTGGCTGCCCTTCAGGGCCTACCTGCAGGCCTAGCTGCCTACATTCCAACCAAACCTTCACATTTTGTAAGATCCCTTGCAGCATTACTTTCCTATGATCATGTATCAGGAGTACAATTTTCTACTGAATTCAATGGGCATTTTATACCTCTACTCATAATTAAATACCTAACCACATTGTCCAGTCCAACTCCCTAAGATTTCTCTGTTCTTTTTCTCTATGTATAAAAGCTACCCTCTCCCCATTGTCATCCCTGTTTCCCTATGTCCAAATTAAACAGGGACCGTCTTTTTATTTGTCATGTGTCAAGAAAACATATTGCTCTGTATAAATAAGTTAATTATTTTAACCTTTCAGCATTTTAATATAGTCCATCTTTGGTGGAAACTTATTTCAAAATCATCTAAATCCACAGCATAAACAACTCAAAATAAAATACATCATTCATAAATATCTTGTTTGAGAATAATAAACAAACAACAGAACCACCAGGTAGTTAATTTTTGTTCATCATTAACCTTCCTTGCCTGTGCATCATTAGCAGCTCTAATTCACTCAAAGCCTCTAAATACACGTATGTGAAATATTCAGATCCTGGCTAGCTTTGCTGTAATTTCTTTAATTGTTTAGTCTAGTCTTCAAACATACATTCCAATTATTTCAGGGAGAAGAGAAGAAGAGCACATTTTTGCATCATGCTTCTACCATATTCCCCTTCAGTTCTCCAAAGTATCTGAGAAAGAATCTCTGAGAAAAGAAATATTCAAAGCCAAAATCTGAATGAAGAAATATAAACATATTAACTGGCATTTCAGCATGGGAAAAAAATCCTTATTTACCATTTAAAATTAGGCTTTCTTTATCAAATTAAAAGATTCAGCAAGTAGCAAAATATGGTAACCCCTAATGAACACACTGTTGTGACAGGAGCCCCAAGTTGGCCAAGGCCATGAGGATGCAAACTCCCTTGGGGATGAGATACTTAATTAAAGGTACAGCCAAGGTTAAGAATTTAAACAAATATCAATGCTAATAATTTTTGGAGGAAAAAAAACCAATGCTACATACCTGGAGAAGACAGAACATAAAATAAAGGTTTAACACACAAAAACTCCTAACACTTCACTCTGGTGCCTGGCCACTGCATTCTTCGCAGTCCCAGCTGGTTCCAGTGGCAGGCAGGAATTCAGCAAAACTCCCTCTCATCCCTGGAAGTCTTGACTTCTCTGCTGGCTCTCAGCAAGTTGACTCTCCCACACCATCCAGCCTTTTCAGCTGCAGCCCCAAGTGGCAGACTCCCTTTATCTTCCATCTCTGGGGCTTCCCACCATCAAGCACCAGTGACTCTAGCAGGCTGCAGTCTGGCCAGCACTCATGCATGTGCACGCACTCTCTGACGTCCTTTCTTATACCTATTCCCCCACCTCAGCTTCAGGAAAGAGCGCTCAGAAAGGAGCCCCTCCAGCACCATCCAGTGTGGGGAGCCAGGCCACCCTCAACTCTTCTACAAACTAGTCATGAACCCTTTCCCCACCAAAACAAAAAGCCCTCCAAAAAAGTTTAAGTAGGGAACATCAAAAGCAACACCATAACCATATGATCATCACAATTACATGCCAGAAACTGTATCAAAATCCCTTTTAGAAAAAACTGATTTATGTCCCTGGAAAACGCTGCACTGAATAAGCAGACTGTTGACAACAGCCAAATGTATCCCTTTTACTTTTGCCTTTTTTAAAGTTGATTAAAAATTGAAAACTAATTTTGCAAAAAAAAAAATTCTAAAGAAATTATAAATAAGTGTGTTTGGGTTAAAAAGAAACTAATTAGACTTCTTACAAATACATATTTAAAAATATATTTATTTTAAAGACCGGTTTTGTTAAACAATTTCAAATACACGATGTCATCCAGTTTTACTTTTTTAATGTTTAATCATTATGCCTTGATCCTGCTCCCACTGAACTTAATGGGAGCTTTACAATGTATTTCAAAGCATTGGAGGACCAAGGCATTAGTTTGTTTATTACTGATGGTTTATATCAGTAATTCAAACCACTCGTTGCATTAGCACATTTGCCAAAACAACAATACACCCTCACAGCACTTACTCTTTTGTTATTCTGGACTTTTTTGCTCAATTTGCTTTCACAGTGACAGAGAAAGGAAGACAAAATTTCTGAAACTGACTTAGTCTCTGCTCTTTTATTTTTTTCCTTTCAGAATGTATTACATATGAACAATTTATGATTTAGACTGTTGTGACCTAGGATTTTATATCAAGGATGAAACACATTTGTCATAACACTGAAGTGGAACTTGACTATTCAATACAAAAACTATATATGCACATGTATTCTGTAATCAACTTCAACTGTTCAAAGAAGCAGTGTTTCAAGGTAAGAACATTCATGGATGGATGAACACCAGTTTGATTATTTTAATTCTTACCTGTGACTTAAGCCTGGAGTTTGATGAGTTCATGAAAAGGATAATATGGTGCAATACCTATAACAGTAGAAACCTAGACATGTTAACCCAGGAAGCCCCTTTCAATCCCATGTTTCTATGGCCTTAAAAATATTCTCCTAGTACAAAAATACAGAATCCTGTCTGCTTAGCAACAGTAGTCATTTTAACACATCACCAGAGACTTTACCTTCTCATTATCAAAAGCTGTTCTAGTGCTCAAAACACTTTAGAGGATATTCCTTGTGCACAAAGGATTCTCTCTTCTT
The DNA here is from genome assembly GCA_030014935.1 of Caiman crocodilus. Taxonomy (NCBI): domain Eukaryota; kingdom Metazoa; phylum Chordata; order Crocodylia; family Alligatoridae; genus Caiman; species Caiman crocodilus. The sequence continues at coordinate 14,368,956 of JAGPOW010003685.1, forward strand.
CCACTACCATGACCTCAATCACAGCTACATTACAAAAATGAGGCAAATTATTTACTAAGAGTGAAGTTACGCATTATACTTTGGCTCTACTAAGGGCATTTAAAACATGAGCACTGACACATGAAAGCTCTTTAACAAAGTGCCTCTGAGCCTCTCAAAGTTATGCCCCTTCAGACAAGGGTTAACTGTAGGCCATGCTATCTAGCTTGTGTTAGAGTAACTCCAGTCTGCTTGACAGAGCTAAAATAAGCATTTTACTGTCCTCCAGCACCACTCCCAGCCCCCACGCTTTACCCAGAGCCAGTATATAGCCCAGGTGCCTTGGCTTCTAGCCATGCACCTGCTTGCCAGTCCTCATGTCAGACTTGTGCAGGCAAGAAACATTATTAACCTTTAATGCATGGCTGCTCACACCATGTTCTAACTTTAACAGTCCACAGATTTAGAGTGGTATAAGTGTAACATGAAACTTCACCATAATTGTAGAAGCCTTTTGAATGGAGGAAATCAAACCTATACAGAAGTAGAAAGACAGGAGCAGGACCCAGATTTTGGAATTCCCTTCTATAAGACATAGCAATGATCACAGAGCTACCTACTTGCCAAACTAAATGCAAAACTCTCTTTTAGACTCAGCTGTCTCAAGTTACCTCTCCTACAGCCTGAGAAGTAAAAAGGAGAATGTTATTGCTACTTCTGCTTTTAAATACTTGAGAACACAGATTCAACAGCAGTAGGACATAAGTAGCTAGATACATGGATGTGTTTTTGATGACAGTATACCTTCTGATTGTGATAGAAAACAATGAGTTATCAAAGTGATGCAGTATTTAAGGTAAAAATGTTGTCTCGGACGTGGTAACAGAAAACAGGATGATACGAATGATCTGGGTGGTATCTACAGGAGGCTGGAAAACAAACAGGGCCAAATACTGAATGTTTAATACATAGTAAGCAGAAAGTAGAAGCATGATGATTGGTCCAGAGGTAAATTAAAAAAAAACCCACAAAAAGTAGGAAAGTCAGTCTCAGAGGTAACAGAAGCCAGGACAGAGATTTGCATTCAAAAAAAAAAAGTCAGGAAGTCTAAAATTAGCAAATGGAATCTAGTAACTATATGGGTGAGCAAGGATATTGTCATGGAAGAAAGGGCAGACAAAGGGGAGGGGAAGAGAGAGAGAGGATCAAAATTATTAGCTATTATGCTAGAGACAGCTTGGATTAAAAAGAAATATAAAATGGTTTACATAAGATAATTGAAATGATTATGGATCGCTAAAGTGTGATTATAGGGCTAATCAGGAAATTTTCTCTCATGAATGGAACATCTCTTTAAAAGATTAGAAATGGATCTTGAAAGAATTTCACATAGTCGGATATTAATTCAACAGAACGTGCGAGTGGGGGGGTGCTTGTAAAATCAGTACATGCAAGTTATTTTATGCATTTTTAAGCAACCAGAAGAATCAGGCATTTTGAATGTGATCCCAGTAAATTAATCTGACATAATAAACAGAATCATAGACGTTCAATATACCCTATAACTTGGTGAACATCGGGTCTACTGTTGAGAAATTTGGTTTGAGACATTTGAGTTGTTAAACTCAGGGGGAAAAGCAATTTAACACACGGTGGGTTCGTCTACATGAACGTTTACTGCACAGTTGGCTAATTAACTGCACAGTAAACATCTCAGCATCTACACGTGCACCCCTATTAGGGCACACAAAACTAATAAACTCTGCAGCAAGGTAAGACTTGTAAATACAAGTACTACCCTCCTGTGGAGTATTTTTGTGCACAGCACTGCACATGTAGATGCAGAGTCAGCTAGCTAGGGCATGAGGGTGCTTCAATGTGGAGGCTGCCTGCTGACTAGCCCTGCACTGAAGCACCCTTGGGCCCCGGCCATTCCCTCTGCAGCACACTGAGCCTGGGCAGAGCAGTCCCAGGCTGGCAGACTGACCCCGCTAGTCCCCATCAGCCAGGGCTGCTTCAATTTGGCTCAGTGTGCTGTGCTCTGGGTGCAGGTGTAAGCCACAAGGCCAGGAACTTCCCAGGAGCAACAAACTGTGGAGCAATAAGCTCTGCAGTTTATTGCTGCCTGTTAATGGCACACACATAGGCATGCCCTGTATGTGCAGCAGAGTAGTCAGTTTAGACAAAACAAACAATGCCACTTATAATGACTAGGAAGATCATCATAATTATGTAACATTCTCATTATTTTCCTGTGGTAGGACTCAGCTGAGGATGTCTAAAATCAGGCCCATATTCTATATATTTAAGTACTTACATAGACCACACCACCATGGTACCCAAGTGCTTCATAATCATTAATAGAGTTTAACCTCATAATGCCAGCCTGATGGGGAGATACCTTCCTGTTCAGGAGTACTCAAGCAACAGAGACATTAAAGCCCAGATCTAGAGAAACCTGGCCCTAAACCACAGAAATATTTAGGTGCCTAACTCTTAATGGGACCTTCTGTTGATTGGGTCCTTCAGCAACTAAAACAGATTTCTAATTTACCTGACTACATTCAAGATTATGAGTTTCAAAGTCCCTACCTCCCCCTGTAGGCTCCTACATCTTTATTGCCTAAGAAGTCAATTCTCTGCTACTATGCATGCCCACCCAGAATAGCCTATGTCTTGATAGGGTGGGCAGCTCAGTACTTGCATCACCCAGATCAGAATCTTCCAGCTAAGCGTTTCTTTGCCTAACCCCTTTTTGGGATACAATCCAGTCATTTCGAATACTCCTAACAAACAAAGATAGCATGGAGTTCCAGTGAAATGCTGAAAACATTTTCCTTCAAAACACGGCTGGCGGTGCTGTTGCCCATATTTTAGTTTAAGGGCTAAAGCACACGCCCAAGATATGGGATACTGAGGGGAGCAGCATCACTATCTCTTTCACCTCTGCTGGCTTTATTTTAAAAAGTAAGGGTAAGCTCTGCATCTATTTTGAAAGGAACAATTTAAGTACCTATTTCCCAGGGAGGGGCTAGGGCTGTGACTGCCTGGCATGGCACAGGGTATGGACAGATGAACAATACAGTGTTCAGTAAAAAGAGAAGGAAGGCTTTACTGCACTCAGCAGCTCTGCAATAACTTGCCCCTTTCTACCATAACCTGTACCAGTAAGTTACCTATACATAGCCAAAGGCACGTCACTGAATTACAAGAAAAATATGTCTGGAAAGGCTCTCAGGAGGTCATCTAGTCTGAAAGGATCATCACTGTATCTGTACCATGCTGGAGTTTGACAGAGGTTCCATACTCACTAGGGCATCTGTTGCAGTACATAAGCACCCTCATACTTAGCTCTTCCCTGGGTGTGTCTACATGTACACTTTAGTGTGCAGTAGCCTATTTTACTGTGCTTCGAAGTGTCACATAAAAAAAACTTACAAATACGCTAATGTGAAGTAAAATAGGCTACTGTATATTAAGTGTCACTAAAAAAGCTCACACTTTTTCTACTGTTCATTAGGGCAGCCTAATGTGCATTCATTTCATACCTCACATTGGAGATACTAAATGCAATGTGTATTAGGAAAATCACATTAATGTACATGTAGATGCATCCCCTGATACCTAACCTAAATCTCTTGTTGTAATTCCTTTCCTAGCAGAGAAAGAGAACAGTGGATAGCCATCCATCCCCTTTATAACAATTCTGTTAGTATCTGCAGCCTGTTATTCCCACACTCTCAGAGTCTTCTCTAAATTAAAGAAACCGAATATTTCCAACCTTTCCTATGTCAGGTTCCTAGACCAAGTATCATTTACATTTTTCTCCTGTGGACTATCTCTAATTTTTCTACCACTTTGTAAGGTGCCCAGAACTGGACACATTACTCCCACTATTCAATTTAGGAGCCAAATTCTGCCCCTCTCAGGGGCTTAACATACACTCATCTTCAGTATTTCCTATTGGTTTTTTTAGGCCACTCCCTTCTTGTTCATCATACTGGCCCTTTTAAATCCTGTTCTGAGGAACCTATAAGCATCTATTGTATCTGGAGCTTAGGAACCCAATTCAGCACTATTTATTTCATAGGTGTCACATGGTCTTCAAATTTACATTGTCCAAGGCCCATTGGGGATCTGGCCCTACCTAACTTGCTGATGCACACAAGAACCTGTAGCTGAGCTTGAACTCAGGTTACCCAAGTTACCCAAGTTTCAGTTCTACCTTTCCCATTAGCCATTCTTCCCATTGCAGTTCCTGTCCTTACAGTACATGAACATGAAATATACCTGTCTCTGTTTGTAAAATGAGGAATTGAGAGACAGCAGGGATAACTAACTTGTTCAAAGTCATACAGGAAATCAGTGGCAAAAGTCTGGGACGAAACCCTCATCACTTAGGCAGCTTTAAACACAGTGTCCCTTCATAGCAACTAATGAAGTAAGCCACTGCTTGCAAAACCTTATGCACCTATGATTTAGTTAGTCTGTGTAAGTCAAATCTACCACAAATCCAGCCTTCTTCTTCAAAAATTATTTAGGTTTTGTAGCACAACACAGGTAGAACATGAACCTCCAAAAACAAGCTGCCACTTAATGTCAAGCCTATCTTTAGTACCGAAGTTCCATTCCAGACCAATGTATTTGTCCATCTATCCCTGGTAAGTAGCAAACTAAGATCTAATAACCATCCCCACAGACCTGAGGGCAAGTGTATGTAAAGGAGGAAAAATCATGCCCTGGCCTCTGTACTACTTCCACATCACAATTTTTGTGCATTTTGTGTCCAGAAAAGGAATCCTAATCTATACCTCACAGCAGAAGTCAGCTGCAAGAGACATGGCCAAATGTGAGCCTACAGCATTTTACCATGAGCCACAAAGTCTCGGATCATTTCATGCATGGATTTGCAGTCCACATTTCCCTACCTAGGCAGAGGGCACTTCTAATAAAGTCAATTTTATGCAAGTTAGGTGTGCTCACAAGTTTCTAGCAGATTGCCAGAGTAACTTTAGTTTGAGCTATGTTTGGATACAACTCCTTTAGAAAGTAAAAAAAAAAAAAAAAAGTCAAAATTTCAGAATATTTTACAGTTGTTATTGAACTCAAGATTTATCAAGGTCCCCTCAGCTTCCATCCATACAACTACCAATAACACAAAAACACATAGCTGATTTTAAAGGATCCCTTTGCTCCTATGTTTTGGCCTGAGAAGTAAAAATTTCAAAAGTTTTATTGAGGCTAGGCCAGAGGTAGCTTTCCTATATTTCTTCAAAGATCATTGGCATTCTCTATGACTGTACCTTATCTTTACCTTTGTTTCATTTCCTGTTGTTTTTGCATTACTGTCTCCTTTGATTTAACACACAAGTAAGATTATATCACACAGGTAAACTGACATGCATGCTTTATTAAAAAATCTTAAACATAATTTCCTCATTCTCTATAAAAAGCAAGTACGAGAGGGACATGAAGCACGTTATAAACTGAATCAAGAATTTAAGCCCCGCAACAAACAGGAACTCTCAGAGAGAATGAATTTATAGATATTAAAAAAGGATAAGTTCTATTTTATATAACTGCAGAATTGTAATGAAAGTAATGTATAACTAGTACTATTTAACCGGGCATCAAGTCTGTAACATAAATTCAGCAAATATTTCAAATATTTTTGAAATTTTCAAACCTCTTCTTACTGGGATTTTGAATTTTTCTGAGACAACTAAGGATAGATTTTGTTTCACTTTCCAAAGTAAAAGTTTTGGGTCAAATGATGCTTGTAGTTACTCCTACATAAACGAAGAGTAACTCCTACAACATTAATTATACAGTTAATGATCTACATCAGACCGAAGGCACAATTCGCCCCTTCCTTGAGTTGTATTTACATTCAGGGTTCTGTACTTTTGCCTAAGCACTACTGTGTTGTATTTAACTTAGAGTTAGATGGTAGGGCATAAATGTTTTGTTTTAGATCAATTTTAGCATAATTTTGTAAAGCTAAAAGTGATTTAGTAACTTTCCATTAAAAAATAAGCTAAATGACTACATGTTTCCCTTCTGATATAAGCAAACTATTTGGAAAGTGTGATGTGATCATAGAGTCCTGGTCCTCTGGACCTCCTAGACAGGACTAGAGGGCTATATGAAGGGAACAAAATAAAGATCAGGCAGCCCTGGGGGAGGGGCAAACTACAACATACACAAGATGGCTAAGCATGCCTCTTTTTCACTTGTACCACGAGTATACAAACCTGAATTGACAAATCTGAATGGACACTAATTTGGCTCAACACCAGGGGCATCAAAAATATGATCTGTGGATGTGGGTCATACAGTCCTTGGGGCTTATCATGGACTGGACCACTCAACTCCACCAGCAGGATTAGGCCTGCTGGGCTTGTCGCCATGCCTGCAGTAGCAGCATTGATCCCCGTTTTGGCCTGGTTCCAAAACCAAGGGAGTTGATACCACTTACCTTCCCTCAGTTACACCCCACTGACATCAGAGTTTTCAGCTGCTCCTGGTGATTAAAATCTGAAACAGAGGAAAGCAGGGGTGTGTGGGTAGGGTAGACAAGAGCAAGCAGCGAGATTGTAGAGCCACACCAAAACAGCAAGTCCAGTAGCCACAGGGATTAAAGCCACCACTACTGCTTGTGGGTCATCCAACCTGTGGGAAGCCCCATGGTCCAGACCTAGCCCATGGTGTCCAATGAGTTTGACACCCCAAGCTACAATGAAGGTTAGCTATAAAGGGTATGATGAGGTCAAATTCAGCTCAGTACTTTGGCTTTGTTAAAATTAGGCTTTACAAGTATAAGGCTCTGAAAACTAAAGTATTTATATGATTGTTTTTTAATCCACAGCCACATTTAAATCAAATATTTATGTGTGGTAATTCTAGTGCAAACACTGCATGTGCATGACAACTTGAAAAGGTCTGAAAGCTAACATAACCAATAATTGTACAAAATGAGAGAAACTAAATAAATGGTATAGGAAGGGGAAGGGGCATTAGAATAATAAGGAATTACCTGTAAAACAAGTAAGCAAATATTTGCTTTAAAATCAATAAATTTTTAAGCAATGTTATATTTTAAATATTGTCTAACATGCATTTGCCTTATTATCAAACTACTTGAGATGAGTTAGATGCAGCATCATTAGGAAGATATATTTTCTGTGTGAATTATCATATGCATCTCTGAAATGCTTGGAAGATTGTTCTCTATATCACATCTCTTTTATCCTGTGAATTTCATCAGCTTGCATTTTTAAACAAGAAAGATGTTGTAGGGATATGTAGCCTTTCACCTTTTATATTGATTTGAATTGTCCAAGCTGAGAATAATCAAATGTTGTCAGCATCTGATAGCTATTTGGGGTAACAAGTCTGGTCCTAGTCCAAGGCCTAGTGCACAGATATCTTCCTTACAAAACTCTAATCAGTGCTGGCAGGGGAAAAAGAGATGCCAAAGAATGAATGGCCAGAGTGAATACAGTACCCCTTCCTCAGCGCTCAGCTGTGGTCTCTCTAGGGACAAGTACAGACCATCTAAATGCCCAATTCATTTGATTCAATCTTTGCAGGTTAGTTTAAGCTGCGTAGACTGAACTGATAAGCAAGTGAACAGACATTCACTTCTGATTCCAGAAATGCAGCCACATGCCTACAGTGGCCCAGGCCAAACACCAGGGGGCACTGGAGCACACCTCCCTGCTCAGCTAGAGCAGACAATTTAAGCCAAGACTAGCTCTCCCTCCCTGAGAGGGGTGTTTGCAAGGGAGGTACAAAGCATCCTGGGATGCTGGGGAAGTGTGAGTTAACTTAAATCTGTTGGGGATCTGGGACAGAAGTTCAATAAACCTATTTAGCCTAAATGAGGTAAGTATGATACAACATCCATCCAGGTTTATCTTAAACTGGTTTGGGCCATTTTGAAAGCAGTTTATGTGCACTAAACTTCTGTTGTTACAGGTTTGAACCAGTTTCCAATCACTTATACCAGTTTATGTGTAATTTCTGTCTCTAGCATAACTAAGGGTGGAACAACCTGCTACGCACTAAGAGGCAGCTTTTGTGGCTGATTCCCAGTCTATTCCTCTTACAAAGTTTAATATAAATTTTAATTTCCAGAGCTGTCAAATTAACAACTATGATGATCACTAAATCTATATAAAGAGATAGAGGAGGGAGGAGAAAGTACTTTGATTGATTACTCATTTAAGTAAGTAGGTATAACAGTTCAATGTAATACAAATAAAACCCACTGATTAATGCATTTATTTGAATGAATACTCACTAGAATAAACATAGCATTTATATTGTATCTAGTTAGCCAATATTTGTGCTTAAAATCTGTTGTTATCATTTTCAGTGGTGTATTTCCCTTCTATGCAGCATTGGTGAGGCCACAGCTGAAGTACTGCATCAAGTTCTGGATGCCGCACTTCAAGAGGGATGTGGCTAGCACTGAGAGGGTCCAGAGGAGGGCTGCTTGCATGATCAGGGGGCAGGCCCTACGAGACGAGGCTAAAGGGCCTGAATCTATTCAGCCTCCACAAGAGAAGGCTGAGAGGGGATATGGTGGCCATTTACAAACTCACCAGGGGGAACCAGTGGGAATTGGGGGAGGCTCTGTTCCCCCCAGGCACTGCCCTGGGGTTATTAGGAATAATGGTCACAAATTGTTAGAGAGAAGGTTCAGGCTGGACATCAGGAGACATTACTTTACTGGCAGTTAGGGCTGCCAGGCTCTGGAATGGGCTCCCAAGTGAGGTGGTGCTCTGTCCTACCTTGGGGGTCTTCAAGAGGAGGACAGATATTTGGCTGGGGTGATATGACCCCAGCACCCGTTCCTGCCCGGGACGTGGGGTCAAACCTGATGATCTGTTTAGGTCCCTTCTGACCCTAAGCACTATGATACTATGATTTCCAAACTAGTTCCACTAAAATCAATGACGCTATTCTAAGTTTATATTGGTAAACAAGAAAAGGCCCCAACCTTTTTGTAATAATAAGAAAAACTAAATAATTAAATAAAATGCACTGAATGCATTTCATATTATTTTTACCTGCTTTTAGCTCCTCAATTCTGCCACCATGCCTGCTCATTGAAAAAAGCCAAAGGTAACGGGATTTCTCCAATCTTTAGTAAAATCCACAGAGAACTCAAACAAGAATAGAAATGCATTTCTTAGTGTTAGTTTAACAGGTGGCACAAAACCAACCTCTGGCCACTCGTCTGTCCAAAGCCAATGGGCATGTCTACACTGTGGTGGCCAGCATCAAGTTGCCACACCGTGAAAACATGGACATCATATGCCAAAAATAGGTCATGTTTTTACCAGCAAAGTAGTGCAGAGTGCATCCAGCACCATCCTCATGAGTATCCCTAAAACTGAATATGACTCTGGGCACAGGTGGAAAACCAAATATGTGGCCTTCTTTTTGGCATGAGGAGCAGAAGTGTGTGGTCAAGGTATGTTTTTGTGAGGGTACTCCTTAATATTCTCTGAAATAGTGTACACCTGCCCAATGTGTCTATCTGGGTGCAGTTAACCATGGTATTGGATCCAACTGCAATTTCTAAAGCAAGATACAGCTCCTTGTCTTTGACTTCAAATGAAACCTGAGTGGATACCCAAGAGATAGACTAATGGGTCTTTTTTATTTCTATAATAATCCTGCGTTCCTGAATAATTTAAGGCAATAGTTCAGCTTCAATTGTCAACAATACAAAATATTATTTATTGGCTTTTAAAGGAAAATATGGCAGTTCTCTACAAGGAATTCATCCCTCTTTTCAAAGGTATATTATTTGTGTTCAGCTGGGAACTGTAAGAATGCATTTTACAAATGCCATTGCAAAAATATTATCTCTGAAAACCTGTAAGTGATGCTGTTGGAATACAGTTTGATACCATTGTGTAGGTAACGTTTGTAGATGTCACAGCAATGCATTTTCTGTATTTCCAACATAATTTCTAACACATAACTGAAAGCATGAAAGCATACCTGACACCATGCTCACAGTGTTCATCATAGGTAGACAAAGAGAGTCTGCACTAATTCTGAACTGTGCTTTATTGTCAAATCCCGTTTAAAACTGAAACTTTAAACAAATGCCACACTTTACCTCTGACAAGATACTACTTCAATCTAAGGATTTTAAATTCTGTAAAAATAAAATTGAATTAGAGGTCAAAAATCCTTTAATATTTTATTATTTAGGGAAAGTGATATAACATAGCTTATAAGATATTCAAGGATAAATGGAAAATTTTCATTTTCTAACTACCCAGACAGAAAAGTTTAGATAAAAATACAGTGGGAGAAATTATTCCAAACTGGTTTTTTTGGGGTGGGGTTTCAAAATCTTGATGTACACCTCCAAATAGTTCAGCCGTATCTTGCTAAAAGCCGTAGGTTTTTATTTATATGTTTTTCAATAGTACAGTGCATTCAAAAATCAGAGATGTAAAAATGAATGGACTGTGCTTAATAACACAGCTTCATTATGTCTTTTCAAAGCAAGTTAATTTGTCTGCAGGACGTTATTTTCCATGGAAACTATGGATTGTGTTAGCACAGCTCTATAGAAGATGTAACACAGATTTTTGCAAGATCTTACAAGGAACATTAAGGAGCAGATACAAAGGGTCTACTTACCTGCTGTTTCTAGCTCAATCAATGACTGTTGGGAGAATAATGAACCATATTTAAAACTAAAATTTACACCTGTGCCTGGTATAAATCAAGCAACGTCACCAAAGTCAGTTTATACCAGCCCCCTTCCATTAATATTTAAGTCCCATTAATGAACTGGGTCCTTTATATTTCACCAAGCTTCTGATACCTTATGCTTAATTGCATTTCTTTAAATCAAGCCTGTTCAGTGTATGGCTAGCCAGGGTCCACACACCTCATAGGCCACAGTCCCAGGAGCTGCAGGAGGTGCCATTTGCCATTGCTGCAGAGGGCCATTTGCCATGTTGAAGCTACCCCCTGCCTCACTTCAGTCTCTCCCTCCTATGCAGGTAGCCAAGCACACCCCTACCCTGCTGCATGCACAAATCAACCCCACTCCCAGCTGTGCATGTCACACAGACAGCTTGACTGCATACAAAACATGGATACCTTTGCCTCCTGCAACACGTGCAGCTTGCAAACCCCAGCCCCCTTCCACTGCACTGCAATGTCCCCAGAGGCAGGGGCAGGCACTAGAAGTCAAAGGAGGGTGAGGAACCGAAAGAACCCAGCTGCCAGGGCAGGAGCAACAGTAGGAGGAGAACAGTGGTAGCTCGGTGGGAGCCATGGTCCCCATGCTAACCCTTTGGGGGACGCTTGTGGCCTGCAGGCCACCAGTGGAACAGTGCTGCCTTAAATCAAAGGGAGCAGAAGGTTGCAATTAATAAGTTTATTTCAACCAATCCATTTTTTTTTTTATAATAGCTCACTTAAAGCTTAAAAGATCCATTATATAGGGATAAGCATCGGTTAATTCAGATTTTCAAGCAAGGCCTACTCAAAGAAAAGGGATAGAATCTAGAAGGAGAAAAAATACTTTTAAAGAAGAGTATCCAACTTCTTTATATGCATAGGACTACCCATAAGGTTAGACTGCAGCCTGAGTAACTGACTGCATAGAGGTGTGCTGCCATGGAGCAAATCGCGCATCGCCCTACTTCCCTATGTGCTCTACACTGTTTCCCAGGGAGCTGCTTCTCATCTTCGAGTGGCCAGGCTACCCATGCTGGCTGGGAAACATGTGGGAAGAGGGCTCAAGGTGATGATCAGTAGTAGAGGCAAAGCTTCTCCTGAGTATTAATCAAGCAATGTTTGAAAAGCTGCCGACCCTCCCACCAGGGCTACAGTCACAGTGCAAGCAGTCATGACTTGGCTGAACAATTCAGGGCTAATCCCTAGTTTAATCTGCAGTCCAGGAGCGAGGAAGCTGTTTAAAATAGTAAACTGACAGCCAAAATCATATATTAGAACGGAAGTCTAGAGAGATCCATGTATCTTGATTGCCTAGCACTTTTCATTTAAATGATTCTTCCATCCTTCTCCCACTCCTAACCCATAAAGAAATGTCTCAGGTTAGATAAGTGTCTTCCGACTCTCTAAGGAGGTCTGAAATATGAAATGTCAATTAGTCTCTACGGTGCTACCCTGCCCTGCCTTCTGCCTGATGTCAAACTAGCATGGTTTACCACCACTCTCCCTTGTTTAATGGAAGTCTGGGTATAGTTAAATTGTGCAGGGTTAAGCACTCTCACTTTGGCTCCTCAGAAACAAGTCAGCAGTCTCCTAAATGATTGGACGCTCTGAATGAGCCGCCACACAACCAAGAGTAGCAAATCATCTAAGATCACATAGAACGGTGATTCTCAATATTTTTAGACTCAAAGCATCCCTCATTAGACTCAAGACACCCTTTGGGAAATGCCAGGTCTTACTTCTCACTTGTTTTTGGATCACAGAAAAATAACAGAGCAATTCTTCTTCTCTTGCAAAAAACTCAGGAAGACCAAAGAGGTTAGAACATTTTTTACACTATGGATTCCTAATAGGTTTATCTATTTGTACATTTACCAGCAGCACCGTAGAACCGCAGCTGAGAATCACTGATCTAGAAGGTGCCACCGCAGCTACAGCATGGGAAAGTCAGATCAAACTTCTTCCATGTTCTCTTCCTCCCCTCCTCAGTGCCTGGGGCATCATTCTTCCCTCAGGAGTATCTAGAGACATCTCCAGAAACTTCAGAGTGCTGAAAATTCAGGCATCAAACCCTACACTGATGCTTAATAAGGAGGTCATTGCCATTATATGCAAATCAAGTTTGTTTCTACCTCTGTCCCTTCAAAAGCCTTAAAATTATATTCAAGAACAATGTAAAAAGTATTATTCACGTGGCAGTGTCAAGCACATAAAAGTTAGGAAATGTCAAACTTATAGTTTATCCATGCAATCTTAATCAGGTCCTCTTTGTACGCGAGCATTACTTAATGAATTAATTAAAAAATCAATTTGTTTCCAATTGGATGTCTGTCTCATTCACTGCATCTGAAGGATGCCCCCCCCCGCAATGAGCTAAATGACAGTTGCACAGGCAAACATTCATCTGGCTCGTTTGGACTGCCGACATGTTGCGGTAGGGTCACTATGCTTTTACCAAACAATCCTTGCTTCTCTAACTTGTGAAAATGGAGCAAATCATGTTTTCTCTAGCCAGACTCTTTCTATGACCAGTTTCTGATAAAGAAGCGTGCACCCTACCCTTGCTGTTACATAAAAAAAAGACTGAAAATGTCTGCTTCTGACAAATATAAAGGGGATAAGAGGAAGGGAAAGTAAGTCATAGATGAAGGCTGGCATGGACTTCAGCACCTGCAGGTTTCATTTAAAAATAAAAATGCAGAGACATGATATCTGGAAAGCATCAGAGGAGAAGAATGATACCCATTTATCTTTTGCATTTTAAGTGCTGCTGTCAGCCCCACACAAACTGGGCTTGTTAGCTTTTAATTTGCTTTAGAGGCCATCTGCTGTCTTGACCACTTTAAAGGCACATTATATCAAAAGCATGGTTTTCCAATTAGCTAGTATACTTGACAGATTTTTTTTTCTTTAAAAAATCAATTTTACAACTGCCACAGCCAATTGCTGGGGCACAGAAAATCCTTATTAGTGGGGAATTTTATGAGGTTTGTAAACCATGCAACTTTTACAATTTTCTTTAATTGAACTTCACATACTAGATGTTACATTAAAAAATCCTGAAAGAGGCAATTTTACTATATATATATACATAAAATTTATCATATTAGAATTTGTAAAAGCTATGTTAATGACAACTTTTTAATATTAGCAATATTATAAACTATATTAAGAGCAAAAGGTAGAACTGATGGTCAGTGTTGCTATCATAAGTACCCAGCAGTGAATGGCCAGTTGTCATACTAGGATAAAATTCAGCACTGCTTTTATATGGTGACTCAGTCACAATTAACAAGAATTATTTAATTTAATACAGGTTTCATATCATAAAGTATATTTATCTTACTTTATATATGGTCTGCTCCAGACTAGTACACCTCAGAATAAAATCTGAACACATTTTACTCCTTTGCAAATACCACCTGTGCCAACTATATTGTCTTCACTTGAGGAAGCAAACTGGCTGTCTCATTGGATGAGAGCTGTGCAAATAATTGACATTACGGTTATATGGCAATTTAAAACGTTTTTAAAATTGTTTGGGGCTTACCTGAAACCAATTTTTTTTTCATAATTTTTAGCAAATCAAAAAAAAAAAATCAGATCAAATTAAACCTTGTTTCAGGGCATTTTTAACCCTGTAAACTGGGTAGCATTCACAAAACAGGCAAGGAACTGTCACCATTAGACCTGAAGTGCAGTAGTAAGAGCCCTTGCTCACTACTATAATTGTGTAAAACATTCAGGTTGAACCTTTTTTTCCCCAAGGATGTGTTTTAGATGCAATACAATCCATTAGCACAAATACAAGTTCTCCTCTGAACTATAATATTCATAACCCCTTCCCAGCTTCTTCACCTACTTGAGGTACCCTGGGAATTGGAAACCTATCCTTAACCCTACAGAAGAAAATGATAAATTTTCTTTAAAATATACAGTAATAACCCCAAAAGGTTCCAAGTCAGCAGTCTATAGTTTGCTGTTATCATAGTATATTGTGTTTTTTTTAAATAACAGGAGGCAAGAGCAGGAAAAGGATAGGTTTACTTTGTCTCTTTGTTGCTATGAACAGTGGTTCAACTCCATCCACACTAGCAATTTGAAGACTCCTGCTTCACAAGATTCTAGTTAAGTGTATACAGTGTTCAATCTTTCCCCTTTTAAATATGTCACTAGATCACCAGCTGGGACTCAAATTTAAGAAGGCCATTTTTGAAACAGTGGATGCACCATACCTAACTGAGAAGCTCTGTATACCGGTACATGGACATCTGGTAGTACACAGTAGAGTAGGTAAGATGTATTAAAGATGCCATGGTACCCAGCAATAACACCACTGTTAATATTCACTATAAGTAGTAAGCATAGACAATCCAGTCTTTTTGATTTTGATAAACAGGTTTGCTGAGCATAAACAAATAAATAAGAAAATGCAAATAAATTTAATTTTTACCAAGGTTATTTTATTTTATTAGGGAATGTAAGGTTTTTGAAGATAAAGCGACTATCTTTACACCTACTGCTTCTTAAGGAAAATATAGGCTATGACACATTCTTCCACCACTCTAGGGAAAGCAGTTACAATTATGAACAAGCCCTTTAAGGTAATAAATGGATTTTCCATAAGCTGTCATATCTTTCTGGCTGTTATATTAATTTTGTCTTTACTGCACTCACTAACTTTACCAATAACATCATTTCAGCATTCTTATGCAAGAAGCTAAGTAATATTACATGTAACCTAATATTTCACTTTAATAACCATTTATTTTTGAGAGATCAGGCTCTCAAAACTCCGCTAAAGTAAGCTGTCTTTTGTGAAATACTTGTTTAAGTGTGATACATTATTGTGTTTGGCCTTCTGTAGGCAAAGGTTTTGCCACATAATAGTAATCTGCTAACAATAAAAATTGCAGTTGTACCAACACATTACATCTAGAAGTCATTGACTCTGCTAATACATGCTGCTTTACAATTAGAACTCACTCCAGCCTGTTTTCTCAGTGGTCATGTAATATGGATAAAACTCATTCATTTTAGAGGAGGATAGTAGGACATGTTGTACAAAATAGGAAAATGCCATCGTGGGCGACTTCATATAGTTCCAAGGCCATGGATCTCCCCTTCAAAAAGCCAGAGTTTAGTGTTTAGGCATGGAAGACAGGAAACAAGGCATTCTAATCCCAGGTCAACTATTAACTTGCTTCATGGTCTAAACCTCAGGCAAAGCACTGAATTGCTCAGTCTTTCAAGGTAGGGATTTTTTTTTTTAACATTTTCAAGCAAAACAGCCTTGAAAATATTTCAGCGAGGAATTACTTCAATTAGACAATGAATGTACAGTCACTATGGCGTCACTATGCTAGTTGTCACGTAGGTTGGGAGGGATTTCCACCCCATGCTCCCCTTCCCCAGAGGCACTGGCTGTTAGCTGCAGCCAAGGATGGGGATTTTGACCGAGCGGTGCCAGTGCTTCTGCTGGGACTTTAAGCCCAGAGGTTCCTGGCTAGTGGATCTTTCCCTCCGCTCAGGGTGAAACCACTTGCCATTTTTGAGGTCTAGAAGACATTTTATGCCATGGTCAGATTCATATGGGCTGAAGGGCGAGGGTTGCCTTCCTTTTGTAGTGGGCTTGTGGCCCTCTTTCTGAGATTCTGTAAGTGTATATTAACAAACTTTACAGCTACAGGATAAAGCAGATGCCTCTGCTTTATCCCTAGCAGATTAGGGTTTTGTGTCAGAGTTGACTGTGTAGGTTTGCCATGAGATTTTGACAATGAATTAGTATAGCGTGGTCTGGATAAGGGGGATCCTGTCTCAGGCAGGGGGTTAGATTTGATGACTCGGGGGGGTCCCTTCCAGCCCTACTTCTCTATGATCCCCTAGCTAGGGCACTTCAAAACTGCAGCTACATTCAGCCACAGCTCTCCAGCCAAGGGATGCTGCCAGGGGCAAAGGATTTCGATGTGGAGGGCAGCAGTGGGGGCTTTCCAACTTCCCACAGCTGGGATTCAAACTTTCCAGTCCCAATCATCTCTACCTCTAAAGCAGAGGTAAAGGATTTTGGGGTTGGAGACCCAACACAGGCAACAACAGCAGTTCCCTGGGAGTGGCTGAAACTAGGGAAAGGGTCCCAGCAACTGCACAGTCAGCCTCCCCAGACTGCCCACTCTGCTCTCCCTCCCTCCCCACTGGGTGTTGTTCAGGGAGGACGCTGTGGGATTTTGGAGGACCTACCAGTCCCCTGTCACTGTGCACAAGTAACAAGAACTGAAACTTTCCAAAAAAGTGTAACCCGGGTGCACCCAAGGGTGTGCCCTATTCTCTACCAGACAGGATGGGTAGGTAGGAGGGGGGTGCTGTGAGAGGGATGCCAGAATTTTGAGCAGATCCCTCTTTCCTTTACAGTTAGCCCAAGCCTAACGTTCTTAACTATATACAATTTATTGAGTTACCAACATATATATATATGCACACACACACACACATATACAAAACTCGTTTAGATATAATTATAGATATAAATACAAATATATAGATAACGGTCCGTCAGCTGGAGGAAGTCGGCCCTAGGGAGGGCATTCGGGTAAGTATCTGTGCCTCAGGCGCAGAAGAGGGGTGGATTCCAGGACAGTCAACCCAGCAAGTTTATACCACAAGTGGGTTAGCTGATAAAGACATCCTTACAGAACACAGTATACAGAATTAATACACCAAACTATTTATAACAGCAACAATAACAATAGATACCGAATAGGAAGCATAGCTATACCAGATATTAGATGCCCCTCACCCAGGCAGCACCTGCCTGCAGGCACCCAGCTCAGGTGGTCCTGGGTGGCAGCATAGCCGCAGAGGGAATGCCGCATGAGCTGTGCCGGTCCCCCACACACCTCATGCAGGCAGGTTTTAATGAAAAAAAAAGATCAGGCTCGTGCTTTTTTTCCTTGGGCAGAGCCTGCCTCCCCAGGATGCTGCAGGGCTTCATTGCACAGAGCCCGGTGCTTCACTCCATGGCTGTAGAGCACCAAACTAAAACTCCTCAAAGGAATTTTAGTTTGCTGCACCCCAAGTCATTTAAGGCACACTACACCACCAAATTTGCTACAGCAGCTGGAATTACCGCGCAACATGCCACCAACGCATGCAAACACCAACACCATTAAAGTGGTGCAGAAGCATTTAACCGACTTTACAGTGTCATGCCCCTCGTTTAGTCTACACATGGCCTTTATTGCCCTAATATTTAATTGCTTCATAAACAGTAAAAAACAACAATCAATTAAGCCACCTTTGGCAGCTCCTGGGACCTCTTGAAGAAAAATCTATGCCCTTTTCTCAGATGGGCATTATGGGGTTTTTAGCCTATTAAGGAGCTATTTAGTGTGTTAATTCAATGACTATGGATTGACTTTGCCTGCAGGTAGCACATGGAGCAGAATCTTCTTATAGTGAAATGGGCTTTATTTTATTTTTTGTTTCTTGACTTGACAGCTTCACTATAGCAGCAGATAGTCCTGCCTGGCACATAAACATCCTTATCTAGCAAAGATTCCCTTCAATCACTGCAACTGCTGATCGACCCATAGGCAAAACTACAAACCTCTGCTCTGGAGCAAACATGAGGCACTCAGCCTAGTTTCCTGCGCAGCCTCGTGGTAACTACTGCAAGTTAGCTGGCAATCCAGTAACATAAATCCCAGGACAGACATGCCCTTTGCCAGTAGCAGTTATAAGGCAGTGAGCCAGAGATCTATCTGCAAGACTTCAACCAAGTCTCTCCTGCTCTGATGGTCCAGAAGAGATGCAACATTTTCTATCTGGTTTCTGCCTGAAAACTGATACTTCTAAGGTACTGTTTGGCAATCAATGGTCTGTGGACTGGATCTGGCCCACCAGACTTTATTCCAGCCAGCCTGAGAAGCCCAGATAGCAGCAGTATTTCAGCGGTAGTGGGGATTCTGTGGCTCTCGGTGGTGTCAGGGTCACATACACATCTGCATCTGTACACTGTGGTAGCGTGGCCCCACCTTGGAGTTACATTATTTCAGTGTGCTGCTCCTAAAAGGTTGATGACCTCCATTCTAGGGGAATTCATCCTGGGGAATCAATTCAAACTCAGGAAAATTCACCCTAAATTCTAACTGGTTTTAAAGTACGTGGAAAACCACCACAGGAAAGATTCAACGTGGCAAAAATATCCAATGCCCAACCCATGATTTGGCTCTGATTGGCTTCAAAACTGATTTATTTGAACAGGCTTTGTGGAAATTTTTCCCCATGTAGGTTGGGCCTAAGAAAAACTAAAACTTCAGCAGTGACAGAAAAAATGTTTTAAGGCAAAGTAAAAAAAACTTCAAGTGCACCAAGTCTTCAGCAGAGGGGAGCTACTCACATCACTGCATTCAGCCCCTCTGTATCAACAGAAAGGTAACCAAAAATTATTGTAAAACATCTTCCATGTGGAAGTATCATAAAATGATTCACAGCCAGTTACAGAACAAGTAAATCGTACAGGATACACTATGTCAGAGAGGTAGCATGCTAGAATACGAAGGCCAAGTTTTAAAAAATAATCTAACATGGCTAAATAAACAGGCAGGATCCTGAGAGAGTGGAATTTAATTTGGACTCCACATAAGCCAGGAATAATATTATCTTTGTTTTCTTTCCCTCCCATTTCATTGCAGCTTTCCTGCAGATACCTTATAAATACTGCAAAACCCAAGCTGCCATCTTCCACCCCCAAAAAATAAATAAATGGCGGCCTGAGCTCTGTTTTGCAAGTATTTCACAAATGGTACTTCTGTAAATTTGTTTATGACTATATAGAAATTCCCAGCAGAAGGCATCTGCCTCAAGGCTGGAACTAATAACCAAGAAGTTTGTTAAAAGGTTTTTTCCTTCTATCTAGAAAATGAAGGAGATGCCATTTTAGGGCATATATTTTACATTTCAGTGTAGAGTCTTATAAATTCAGGCTTCTGGGAAGTAGAATGGAGTGATTTTGTAGGGAGACGTAATTGTCGATTGCCTAGCCTCAAGGAACCACACATTCCATATTGTGTGCTCCTGTCTGAATTTTGTATTGATTTCCTCTGACTATTGATCATCCAAAGAGCCAGTTAACTCATTATAAACATATTTTTCATACCATCAGGACAAATACTGCTGCACTACCATACACAGCTGTAAACTGTGTTTTATATATTAAATTTCCAAGCCAAATTGCATTGACAATTTTATTTCCTTACTTCCCTGACCTTGATAGGTTTAAAAATCTGATACTTAACCTTGCATTAATGGTGGGGGTTTTATTGCATGAGATTACACATTTAGAGGCATAATAATAGCCTCTTCTCCTAGGTGCAGCAGGACTGGAAGGCATACAAATACCAGCCAGGGAAATCGTCGGTAAGGGAGAAGGGGAAGCTTTAGAGGCATCATACTTTTCCCCAAGTCATTGAAATAGCAGCTTTGCATAGAGTCGATTTGATCTGGATTCCACAGGGTAAACGTCAGGGGGAAACAGCTCCGCACACACCGTGCCCAGCTCAATCACAAGACTTCTCCTCTAAGAGTTAAGACTTCCCCTTTCAATAATAACTCCCCTGGGATCCTAATTCAAGAAGCCAAACTCCCTTGCTTTCATAAGGAGAAAAGTTGTGTTTTTATCTCTGAGTTAGCTGACTATAAAAATCAACATGCAGCTTTCACATGAGTTTCCAGACCAAGTTACAGGCCTGCAATACAGAGATTTTATTTTAAGGGAGCATACACCCCACCTCGTCTATGCTCGCATGGCTTATTTTAAGCTGCATGAACAAAGACTGGGCACAGCATGTATAAATGCTCCTCACTCCTGGGAACCATGCAGGGACACCAGCATAAGTAATTTGGGTGGGGGGAAGGACAGGCAGGATCAAGGGGTAAAAATAGCCCAGTCAGGGTCACGGCAGGGGTGGGAATAGCACAACTCCAAGGCTGGGCCAAGCAGCTGCATTTTCCCAGCCCTGAGGCTCCACTGCAAATGTGGGCATAGCATCACACAGAAAGAAGGCTAGAAGAGACCTCCAGAGATCATCCAACCTCCTGCTCGAGGCATGATCATCCCTACAGACCTCTGGGAAAACAGATTACCCCTTTCTTAGATGAGGTTAGCCTGATCTCAGGTTAAGTTAATGCAACTACTCAGGTGAACTAATGTAGGTCAGATGCATCATTTTTGGGGTGATTTAAGCCCTAGGTACACTGCACAATTGCACATCCACATCCCCCTAAACCCTGGTTAAAAGTCAATCTAAATGTAATGTCTGCATGTACCCTGAGACTATAACTTTTCTGCAGTCATAAACCACGTTGAATGTGCTGAAACTGAGGATTTCTTCATGCTTGCTGTGCTTTGGAGCATTTTTACATAGAAAAGTTTCCATACTTTGGCTTTGCTTCATTTAGCTGTAAGTTTGGTACTGGGCTATTGCAATCTTTGTACCCTTTGGCCACATCCAGATGAGTGTGGCCCTGCGGTACGTGGCACTCCATCCGTGGCGCTGACACTGCACACTCAAGCACTTCCTGTGCTGCTAACCTGCAGCATGGGGAGGAGGGCTGACCCCTGGAGATCCAGGGATCAAAAAAAACCATGCAGAAAAAGAACATTGTGGTACATAAGGAAACAGCACACATCATCCAAAACCAGCACCTGACCAGCCAGAGCCACACACCAGCTGCCAGCTAGGCTCCAAGCTGCAGGAGCTATGTGGCTACAGCTTTCCCAGCCCCCAGGACCCAGGTAAGGCTGCGGCCATGTCTCTCCAGTTGCTGGCCTCAGCCCCACCCCATCCCACCCGAGTTAACCTGCCATGCACCAGAGGGCACATGGCACAGGCATTCCCTAGGGATAACTAGCAGTGGCACAAGGTGTCTTGCTGCTAGTTGTCCCTGGGGAACCAAACATCTGAGCTCATCTGGATGCAGCCTTAGAGGGAAACAAATATATGCCTCCTGGAAAGGTTATCTGCCTTAGCGTATATATTATATTGTATTAATTAGTACCTTAGATTCAGCTTTCCTCTTTTATTGTGATTCTCTTTCTGGTAGAGTGATTCAATAGCCACCAGACCTTATCAATATATAATAAAGGTAGTGGCAGCTGTTCACGTTAGCAATGGGAACGCCAGATGGCCTTTCTGGCACGTGACCCAAACTGACTTGTTAGATATACTGTTAGTTTACTTCAATTTTCCAACTATTTGAACAGTCCTAGTGTTATATTTTCAATCACTTCTCTTAAATAAGCTTGCACTTATTATCTTTACTGGGTATTTTTCTCTTCACAATTTTTGTATGCTCTATACCAACGTTAAACTAGCAAAATGGAAATTGCATTCTAATGCTGAAGAGAAAAGCCTACCAAAAACTTGGAAAAACAAAAACTTTAGATTTCATTATATCCATCGGGCTTTACAGTTCACCTTAGATTTACTAGTATTCTGTGGAGACCTTTTAAATGCAGTAAAATGTCTGCCCCAGGTAAAATTGCCAGCACTTTAGAACAAAGGTTTTGTAAGTGGTGGTTTATAATGCATATGGGATTTGAAAAGTACATTTTTTCTTGTCTTGAAGATAAGTCTTATTAAGATGGCATACCACCTTGGAGGCAATAACATTTTTTCTTACTTCAAACTTGCAATAATACTATTTCTTGTAAGGCAAAAGTATTTTTTAGCTTAGATGAAGCTGACACTATCTGACTAAATATTGTTCTAGCAGGATATGGATTTTAAGTAACTGTTGTTCCTGTGCACTCAGAAATCACCACTTCCAATATAAGTGGGCAATTTTTAGTCTATAATTGGATTTGAAATATGAATGGTTTTTCAAACAATATTATATTTATCTAGGTTAGATATTGAATCATTTGTTGAAAATGAATGAATCAGAAAATAAAATAAGTTACAGAGATAGGAAAGAAAAATTAAGACATCTACTTCCCCTCCATGCCAAAGCAGGATTGCTCCCCAAAGTACATTTCCTTTAATGCTTTGTGAGATACGGGTTTCAGCCACTGTCCAAGAGACTGTCACAATTACAGAAC
Source organism: Caiman crocodilus (assembly GCA_030014935.1). Classification (NCBI taxonomy): domain Eukaryota; kingdom Metazoa; phylum Chordata; order Crocodylia; family Alligatoridae; genus Caiman; species Caiman crocodilus. The sequence continues at coordinate 14,391,757 of JAGPOW010003685.1, forward strand.
CTACCACTACCCTGACTTCTATCCTGTCTCTTCCGGTACATCCCCATTCAGGTTTCAGATCTTGGGCCATCATCTGTCTTCGAACAGGATCATGTTGTTCTTCTACCCTCAGACTAGCCCTCAATTTTTTCCTTAAAAACGCTATACTTACAAACCATATATATTGTAATTACATTAGCAGAACAGGCATTTCATTTAGTTAGCTAGTCTAACAGGATTAGAGCATTTTAAATATGCGGATTGTTTTGAAATGTTCAATTGGTATTAAAACAAATCTTGGTAAATGGATTAAAAGGCAGGTGAAAAATGGAACAAGCCGCAGGCACTTCAATTATTTGAAATTTCACCTATAAGGTATCATTTCAAGAATACAAGGTTTAACAGAACATTTTGCTTCATGGTACCATTAATTTGTTAACTAAATTGCAGCAATAAATACTTAAAAACTCTTCTACTAGACTTACACATTGGATCTGGTTTAAGCAATACATTAAACAATTGCAATTAAGCACCAGTTGTAACATTTCTTCAGGTCTCCTGCATAGGGCAATCACCTTTTCTGGGATGGAATCATTCTTCCACTCTCAAAATCACCTTTGGACTGCAATCTCTTGCTTATCAACTGTAATTACCTAAGTAGGTCTTATTACCAGAGCCTGACGTCAGAATGTCACGGTCAGAATGTCTGACCATGAAGCCACACTTGCCCTGTGCACACTACCCATCCCTTGATGGTGGCACTGGACATGAATAAACATGCTTTTGAAAAGGCACACTAATGCAGCTACATTATGTTTAGCTACACATTACATATGTGCAAAGTGGGTGGCATATGGTTCAGTGCTGCTCTTTACTGTAGTCCTTTGACAGTGTAGATATATCACATCTGTAGATAACTGTTCTGCCTCCTCCACCTTGGCTGTTGTAAACCACTCTATGCATATTTGGTTTTTAGTAATTTCTCAGATGACAAACTCTTCATTCTTTGCTTACTTCCATTTCCGTTGGGAAACTAATTAACAGCAGCATGGAAGTCCTGCTCTTACTGAAGGCAACATCAACACTCCCAAGGACAGTGAAAAGAAGACGACCTATTCTCCTCTTTCCCGTTTCAGATTGTCTGGATCCCAGTTCTAGCCTGTGCCTTGCATTCTCAGAGCTGTCCAGCTATGGACCACGAAAGTACAGAAATAATCTACGCACCCA
>JAGPOW010003685.1:14393062-14419042 GCA_030014935.1 Caiman crocodilus
GTGGTGAAATAACTTACATTTGAGTAAAGGTGCAAGGGACAGAGAAGCATCTTTATTCATTTCAGAAGAATACTCATGACCCAAGACTTTTCACTCTTTTTCATTTAAAATAAAAACACTGCATTTGGAAAATAAAGGAAATGATACGAAAACTACAAATCAAGTAAAAAAAAGCTGAAGCAAATCAATAACATACTTTGCTTGAAGAAACCACATAACAAGTTCATTGCATGCACTGAAGTTAGAAACCTTATTTATAATGAAAACCACTTTACAACACAAGGAATCCTGGGGCAAAATGTTTTGATCTGCCTAAAATATTTGGTTTCTAATCCTGGATTTTCATTCTGAACCAGAATAGAATTGGTCAAATATTGAAATTGTCAACAAACAAAAATCCATTTCCCCCACAGCTATAGCTGCTGCTTAACCCAAGGAGAAAGATGTAAAAAAAGTACTTTATACATACAAAGCCAGTTGATTATGAGGCTAAAATATCTACTCCCATTTGAGCATTTCATCTTGGAAATTCTGTGTAATATCTATGTCTTGACAGGGAAATGTAAAATAGAAATAAAAATAAATACCCAGGAAAAATGTTTTTGGCTTGGAAGAAAATGTTTGCATCAATTAAAATCACAGGTCACCTTCAACATTTGTATTACAAAACACACTTATTTTTATGCATAGGCCTATGTGACAAAAGGGTCTGTATTTTCCTTTAGGATAAAACACAAATGGTATTGAAACTCCTGCAAGTCCCTTAGCTCATTCATTATGTCACGAGAACCAGAGTATTAGTGCAGGAAACAAAGCATTCACAGAAGAAACTGAAGGCTGTTAAAGCTGAAAAATATTATTAGCATCTTACTCAACCCCCCAACCTCACACAGTCAGCAGGGTGATGGATCTTTGAACAGAACTTTAAGTTTGCTGGCCTCTGATTGATTAAATCTTTTTGGGGGGGAAGAAGGGGGAGGAGGAGAGAAATACCAATCTACTGTTGCAAAAAGATTAAACAGCATGCTCACATTTTTCACACTGTAGTTTTGTGTTCAAAATAGCTCTGAGGTCCTTAGGTCTACTTAAAATAATTGCATATTTCTGTATAAATGGGTTTAAAGAGAGAGGGAGAGGAGGTTGCAGAAATTACTTTTTAAACAAAAGAGTAAAAGTTCCTGTTGCTGTGTCCTTGCAACATTTTGTGTATTCTGACGAAAAGAGATCCAGGGTCATAGTGCCAGACCTTTAAGGTAATGTAGTAAAGTGTACTGCTGTCTTTTCAGGGAAGATTTACACATGACTGACTTTTCTTTGGAAAACCATATTTATGCCCCTCTGACTTTTCTTCTTAGGATAAATTGCTGTACAGGCAGTCCTCAACTTACAACGTTTCAAGTTACATTTCGCACTTACAACGTTTATAAATTGGCACCCTGTTTCAACTTTCTGATGTCAGTTTTGACTTCACAACGCTTGATCTGATGCAATGCCACACCAGCAAACAAGTCTGCTGCGTCACCCATCTCCCTGAAGAACATCTGTCCAAACTTCCTTGGACACTTTCTTTAAGAAAGCAGACAAGACTCTAGAAAAACCTGCAGCCAAGACTCCTGAGAAGACTCCAGTCAAGAGCCCTTCAAAAAGTCCAACCAAGAGCCCTTCAAAATGTCCAGCACATTCCCCTCAAAGAAGTCCTTCCAAATCAATATTGTAACAGTGGCGCAGCTGCATTGTGGTTACTAAAAGAGGGGAAACAGCTGCTGGGGAGGAAGACAATGAGGAAAGTGACGAATAACTGGGGCAGCCAATACGAAGCTGGAAGAGGACAATAAAGGAGAGGAGGAGACTCACAGAAGATGCCTTCGGGCATGCATTCATGGAGAGGAATCGGGAGAGATACTCCAGACAGAAATTAGAGAATGTGAGAGGAATTGAGACGTCCTTCCCCTGCTCACGCCCGGTGGCGGTAGAAGACTGCCTCGACGGTGAGCTGTCGAACGAGCAGCAGAGCGGGAACAAACCGCGGCTCCAAAGGGGACTTAGCACGGGAATTCCCCGAGTGAAGTGGGGGAAAGCCCGGTATCAGCATCAAGCAGCTGGTAATTGGCTCGTTAACTGTTGATCAGTGCAGGAGAGGTCATTGACGAGGCCGAGCTGAGAAGCCCGCACAAACTGCAGTCCAGAGGGGAATCCCTCTGCCCCAGCCAACGGGCGTTAATTAGCCTCGTTGAGGACGAGTTGTTATGTATAAAGCCAACCAGTAGCTCTACGTCACTCCAAGAAGGCAGATGGTGAGAGTGGTGGCAAGACAGAGCTATCTCAATGCAAGGGAGGGAAAAAAGAGCCTGACTTACTTTAATAAAGCACCTACATTGATGATCTGCGCCGTGTGGTTGTTATTGGGGTACTGGGATCTAACGACTCATACTCCCCCCCCCCCCCCACACACACACACAAATCACAAATCTCATTTAGACCAAGTCGTGGCAGGTGGGAATTGGGGGGAAGTTATCTGCGTACCGGATAGCCAGGACGGGCACTCGCTCACAAATATGATTGCTGTTTACAATATAAATGCATTAATGTAGCTATGTTACTCGACTATAATTGATTGAATAGAAAATTCTGGGTTATTTCTGGTGAAAATATGCTATCAAGCCTTGGTTCAGAAACCAATCCCCCATTTATAACATTGTTTCCTATGGGAAAATCAGTTCTGAGTTACAAAGTTTCGACTTAAGACATGGTTTTCAAAATCCAATTGTGTCGTAAGTCTCAGGACTGCCTGTATTTCCCACCCAAACAACTTTGAAAATTTTTTTTTTAAGGCTCAAAAGTAACATTTACTTTAGTTCTCTTTTGACATGTATAATGTATATTAATTCCTCAGTTTGGGGGGGTTTTTTTAGCTTTCTCTCTGTCATAGAAATAAGGCAAGAAAACATCGTTGTGGCCCTGAAAAAACTCCACTGAAATCAGTGGAGTTTCTCCAAATTACCTGTCATAACATTGTGAGGTAGGGTAGAAGCTGGCCTATCATATTCAACTGTTAAGACTAATGTAGCCAATTGGTAACACACAGGATCACAGTGCTCCATGACATTTCATACACACTCTTCAGAGGAAGGAGAAGAGGAAGAGTCAGATGAGAAGGCTAATTTAGGTTAACAGGAACACACTGTGCTCTGCTGAATGTATGCATTATAGGACAATGCTCAGTCTAATTAAATTAATTGGCTCCATAAAATTGTCACTAGGATTGCTACTAGTGATAGGCGAAATGGTTCAGACAAAATAAGAAGCAACTCAGATCTATGCTCAAAGTCCACAGCAGAGAATGCTTAACCTTTCTTTGAATGTCAGCCTTGTGTATCTTTGCATTTCCTGCTTCTCTCCAGGAGCAGAAAAAGAAAACTAATAAATAGAAAAACACTTTCATCAAAGCATTTCAAGGAGGTTTTTCAAACATCAAATTGGCAGTCTCAAACGATTCATGCAATGTAGGTAACTTCTTATCCCTATTTGACAGATGGCTGAACTGATTCAGAGAAGATAAGGGTGGAATCCCAACCCAAAAATAATCACTGGTGTTCCACCACCAACACGGTGTAATCAGAAATCTATTGAAGTGACTGTATAATGCCATATAACAAGTGTAATGCTTGACCCCCGTGAGGCCACAGCCACGGTCTAGACTAAAAGAACACAAATCCTAGTTCTACCCAAAGTTGTTTTTTCAGCCTTTGTGAAATAAGAAAGCATGAGAACTTCTGATTTTCTGCATGTTCCAGACCAGTTATGAAGCTCAAAGAAAATTCAGATAATAGAGTGTCTTACCAGAAGGTAATCTGTGATAATTAATGTCAAAAACCTACTTATTATTTTTTTCATATTGGATTAATATTCTAAAACAATACACTGTTGCACGAGACAGAATGGAAATCTTCTAGGGTTTGGGCTCCTGCTTATTCGACAGCATGGTCCAAACTGTTTCACTAATGAAGCTATAGCTCTATACTTCTGAAAATAACTTCTCATAGATGAGAATAAAGAGGGCACTGACAATTAATTCAGTAACAATTCCCCATACATTGTATGTGTTGATGGCAGAGTAACTATTAGTTGTAATGGATACCAAGGCATTATTACTTACACAGGATTGACAGACTCACGAAGACAAATACCAAGATGTAATCTGCATTCACTTCTCACGCCAAAACCCAGACTGATTACTTCTTGAAGCTACGTTTTTCAAAAGTAATCTGTTAATATGATCAGTTACTTTAACAGCCTTGCTTTCTAGACAGGAAGGTAGCATACAGGTAATAAAATACTTGTCCTACTGAACAGCAGGCCCTAAGTTCAGCGATGAATGAAGTTTTCATACCAGATTTAATTATTCCTACTTTAAAATATTATCTCCCCAGAAGAAAAACAAAATCTAATGTTCTATTTGTGCAAATCATTTTGCCAAGGAACATGCATCATAATCATTCAACTTTCACTAAAGTAATTGATTGTGGGGGTTTTCATCATGGCCATGTAAGAGATCCAGGAGATATTTCTTAACAGGAGTAAAGTAACTCCAGGGAGTGCAGTTATCATGATTAGCATCAGACAATTACTGTCTAGCTCTTGAAGGATAAGAGACCTTGAGTTGCATCACTTGCATCATAACACCAACAATAAGAGGGTTGATTATCACATTATACCTGCTTGCTCATCCTATTTTAGTGCTCTACTGTTTCAAATACAATGTGATAAAGGAAGAAAAGCAGCAATACGTACATAAAGGAAAAGAATGTACAATCATTTACACGTGTTTTGATTCAATTTAAAAGTAAATCTTTGAGGAAAAGCATGCAGAGCCTATTTTTATAAAGCTTCCACCGCTCCTTCCTCACTCTTCAGATTGGCAAAACACTTACATACGTGCTTCACTTTAATCACTTGAATAATCTCATCCTTTTCCAGTAAGTGCTGAATCCTGCAAGGAGCTGATCATTTTAACCCTATTACAGTGAAGAACAAGTTTATCACAAATTAACTTCCTCTTTTTGTCAAAGAGAAATCCCCTCTTTGACTTTAGTAGGAATTAAGCGCATGCATAAAATCAACCCTGTCTTTAAACACGATCCTGAATCAGGGGCCTATGCCTGAAACTTAGAACTACAAATTTAAAGAAAATAGAGAATACATAGAAGTACATATAGTATATTGGGGGGGGGACCCAAAAAACAAAAATCAAGAATATAGAACTAAAGCAAGAAAGGCATTACCAAAAAAATTATTCCTAAAAAATTAAGAAGTCTGTTACATGAAGGTATATTATTATTTACTGTCAACTAAAATTACAAGAGGGCCCTGGCAGCGTATTCTAAACTATACAGAACAGATTACCACTGTGCGACACAGCATGCGCCCCAAAAGTTTTGCAGTCTTTCAAAACTTTCACCTATGACTATTCTTCGCTCATGGGAACAAATCACAGAGCTTAATATTTACACAATTAAACACAATTGTACTTCCCTGAGTGAGCTGAAGAGGTTTTTCTTTGAAGGCCACTCTTGTGGTCTTTACTCAGGCAAGACTCACTTCAATGTTTTGGCATCCCATTTAATTTCAGCGAGAATTTTTTTTCAGAGTAGGATTTTCTGATTGGCCCTTAACTAGAGGCAGGCTGTACAGTGAAACACAATCTAATATAAACATGAGAATGAAAACATATGGTTTCAGTCATTATATTGACTGAAGATCCAACCTTAACAGATTTGGTGCATATTGCTATTTTGTTTGTGCGGAGGGTTTTTGCGTGGGGTTTTGGGGTTTTAGTAGATTGGTTGGTTGGTTGGTTGGTTGTTTTTTTTCTTAGAATTATTCTAGGCCAAGTAGAAGCAAAGTAAAAGAATAAAGGCAGAGGAATGAGTTTGATACAAATGAATGGGAAATACGTAGCTTTGGAAATAGAAGCTTAACATTTTTGTTTGCACTGAAATGTGTCATTGTTTTACGTACTGCAAGCTTTGAGATCACCAAAATGCTTTCTTTATACATTTATTAAATAATTACATTAACATAAAACTAGTATTGTCAAATGGTTAAAAAATTTGATCAAAATTAGTTGTGTGGTTAAACAAATTAGTCACAATAAATCACAATTTTAATCACAGATAAAAACTCAAAATTGTGCAAAATTATGCAGGTATTTTGCATGGTTGGGGGCAGGGTGTGTGCATGGGGAGAAATTTGTGAAGGTGTAGGAGGCATTGGGTGGGGGAGATGAAGCCTAGGGAGGAGGTCCCCATACACCCTGGCAGAACACAGGGTACAGGGGGTTAGGAGTCAGGGACAGCAGCAGGGCTGGAGGGGCTGTGCCTTGGGCGTGAGGGGCAGGGGCAGGGCAGACATACCACTGCTCCCCCCCCACCACAGGTGTACTCTTTTTAAACAAAATATGGTAACCGAACTGGAAAGCAGCCCAGCAGCATGTAGAGCAGTGCCCAACAAGTAAGTTTGGAGAGAGGAAGGGGTAGGGGGAGAGGGAAGGAGTAGAGGGGCAGATCCAGGCCCTCACAGTGAAGGAGGGAGTGAGGCATGGGCAGGGACGAAGGGGGCCCCAGAGCCAGGGTGGGTCATGGGACAGAGCTGTGGGTGGCTCATCCAGGGGGCATGGCTCCTCACTGCTGCACTCACCCCCAGGAGAAGTATGAGGGACTTGTGTCCCCCAGATTTGTGTGCAGGGTGGAGGTAGGCTGCTCGCTGCAAGCTGGGGCTCTTCACCCTGCTGCCTTTGCCCTGGGAGCTCTGTACTGCCCAAGTGCCCCCTGCCCACCCAATGGCAGGAGGCACAAAATGGCATTGCACAGCTCCCAAGGCATAGAGTGCAGAGCCCTATCCCACAGTGGGCAGCCTGCCTCTGCCCCACACACAATTTTTTGGGGGGGAGGGGGGAGGAGTACATGCCCCTCATGTGCACAGCAGCAGGGAGCTGTGCCCCCGCATACCCCTGGACCCCTAGGGTCCCACACACGGCTCCACCCCATGACCTGCCCCAACCCCAGGACCCCATTTACCTCAGCTCCCACCCCTGCCCCACTCCCTCTCTCACTGTGGCGGCCTGTCTCTGCCCCTCCACCCCTTCCCCTCCACAGACTTGCTGGGCAATGCTCTAGAAGCTGCCAGGCTGTGTTCCTGGCTGCAAGCACACTGTGCCTGCTTGTGTACGTCTGTGTGTGCATGCATTCTCTGCTGCCTTCCTGCTGCAGCAGCCCAGAGCCCACACCCAAGCTGCCCTGCAGTTCTCTGCATTGCCACCACTGCTCTGCTGAGCAGCCTGGAGATGGTGGTGATGGCAGTGCAGCCTGGGCATGGGCTCCAAATCCACATGTATGATAAACACATTTAAAAAAAATAACACAAGAACCAATTAACATGTTAATCATGCACATTAACAGTGATTGACAGCTCTACAAATAACATTCAGTTTAAAATCCAATACCTAGGTGTAAACAGCCCCATCCCTTGGAAATTCTGGAATTTAATTTTGCATCCTGGACTCTGATCTACTTAAAAGTTAGCAAATGCCTGGATAAAGTGTTCTGGTGGTACAAAATAATGTTAAGACTGTCTTGACTGGCCATCTGAGGAATGCTCATGTGCAAAGATTTCCCTCCCATGCAGCTTCTATCATAGTGCCTTCAACAGTCCTGTGTAAGCAATAATGCATTGGTATCCATTACAGACAATAGTTTCACTGCCAATAAATTATACATGGTACAAGGAATTGTTGTTGAATTAATTGTGGGTGCCCTCTTTATTCTCATCTATGAGAGGTTATTTTCAGAAGTCTAGATAAGAGTAAAGGCAATTATGATTAGGGTGGGCAATTATTTTGGCTGGTTATTTTAGTGAGTTTTGATAAGCTGTTGAGGGCCACATACATAAAATAAATGGTGAAGATGTCAACAAATTTTAACAGATTATAGATTTTAAAAACCATATACTAAAAATCGAACATCTACTATAAAATATTTTAATTTTATTTCAAAGTTATTTTTGTCTTTATTTACGTTTTCTTGACTAGTATATGTAGAGGCAATTCCATAATTGCTCAAAATAGTCTCTTTTCTAAGGGAACCAAAACCAGCCAGCAGGACACTTCACCCTACCTCTCACCCAACCATCCCCTCAGGTGCAGGTCATCTGGCCCAGCCAACTTAAACACATCTAAATACTCCCTCACCTTCACCCCTTTACCTTCACCTATTCAGGGCTGATTTTACGTGGATGACTGTCATCGCTGTATTCTCTGGGTCTCTGATCAGATGATGAGTTCATGCCTGGTTTCAAGAATACTGATGTGAAGTAAAAATTAAGGAACTCAGCCTTTTTGAGGGGATCAACTGTGGGCTCCCTCTTCATGTTCAGTAAGGGACCCAGAGTGGAGCCTGATTTCTTCTTGCTCCCTATGTACCTATAGGACTTTTTGTTGTCTTTTATTTCAGTTACCAGCTTTATCTCTTTGCATGCCTTGGCCTTCCTTGTCTCATACCCAGGTCATATGAATGTATTCTTCTCTGGATGCTGAACCATTTTTCCATTGACTCTGTGCTTCTTTTTTTCTTTTTGAGAAGTTCCCTGATGTCCCTGTTGAACTAGGCAGTTCTCTTGGCCTCTTTCCCTCCTTTCAATTGCGTGGGGATGGCCTCTTTTTGAACAGTAAGAATTGCCTCCTTAAGGAAGTGCCACAGTTCTTGAACTCTCAAGTCATCCAGTTACTGGTTGTGAAGGGCCTTTCCAACTAGACTCCTGAGTTTACCAAAGTTCACCTTTCTGAAGTCAAGGACTTCTGTTCTGTTGTTAGAATTCCTAGCCTTCTGGTGGATGGTGAATCTGATCAGCTCATGATCACTGTTGCCCAGAGTACCTCCAATTATCAGGTCACCTACTGTGTCTTCCCTTTTAGTCAGCACCAAGTTCAGAGCAGCTTTACCCCTAGTTGGCCCCTCCACAGTCTATGATAAGAACAGGTTATCTGAAGTTGCCAAGAAGTTAGTTGATCTTCTGGAACTGGCTGAATAGTCTTCCCAACAGATGTTAGGGTAGTTGAAGTCACCCATGACAATCAAGTCCCTGCATCAGTCATTTCCCTGTAGAATGCCTGGTAACTCTTCTCTTCTTGGTAAGGAGGCCTATAGTAGACTCCCACCATCAGGTCCCATTCTCCCAAGCCCCCTTGTATCTTGACCCAGAGGGTCTCAAGGGACTTCCCTGTGCAATCAAACATGACCTGCAGAGAGGAGTACCACTCTTTCACATAGAGGGGCACCTCTCCATCCTTCTCCAAGTCAAATTATATCCCGAGTTCTGTATAGAGGTGATGGCAAATTTGGAGGGAAACAGCAAGATTCATCAGGAAATAAAAAAACTTAGCAGGAAAAAGAGTGGAAAATTAGGAAGGAGGATTTTAGACAATAGAAAGCAAACAAGAAAGACAAGAGAGCAGCCAAAGAGACAGGTGACTAATCCCCTTGCTATTATTGTTCTCCCTCTGTTGATCAAAGGCTTGTAGCAATGTGGAAGTTTATGCTGCAGTTTCCTATTAATCATTAAATTGGCACATCAGGTTCAAAGGATTCATGGAGGTTTTCACAGCAAGTTAATTTGCTGTATATTGTGCTTTGTGCCTTGCAAGAGTTTAACACCTTTTCCAGTGCTGGCTAGAAGCAGTGGCTGGGGACATGTTTACAGTGCTTTTAAAACTAAAAGGCAGCCTTGCCACTCTCAGTGACCTTCAAACTGAGTAGAATTTCAAACTATAAAGACTGAATTTAATTCAGTACCCAGTATGCCATTAATGTTCCACATGCATGATCAATGAGCAGAACTGTGATTTCAAAAGAACTGAATATTCATGAGAGTAGAGTCCTAACCCTAATTTAAAGGTAAAAAAAAATGCCATTTTCTCTTTGACAAGAATATTTTGTTTTTTTTCCAAATGGTGGCAGAATAGTGATATACAGAAAACTCATTAGAAATGGTAAACCAAATGAAGAACCAGTATTCTTTGTGAGCTCCTTGAAAGCTTAGGATGTAACTGGTGAAACTCATGGGACTCTGGCCATAATGACAAAATGAGATATTTGTAAAACCACAGGCCACCTTGGGCACAAGCAAATTATATTTGTCATGCAATCGGCCCCTGAAAGAAAGCACTCTACATCTATACTGTGACACATGCATGACTGCAGATCACCTGAAAAGTGGCCAATCACATAACAAATTAACCCTCATCTAAGTGGAACTTGTGTTGCCTAGGGTCAATCTGTCAGAGCAACCTGGTGCTGTCTGCAGGAAGGCAGGAGGAAGGGAGCTGTAGATTGGTTGTTTTCCTGTCCTGAGCTGGACAGGAGGTGGGTGGATTGGACCCCCTGCCTTGTGCCCCACCCCCCAGCCGCACTCCTTCAGCTCAGGCCAGGGAAACCCCAACCCACTGCTCTCCTTCCCCCTCCCTTCTTGCAGACAGCACCGGAGCTGGGGGGGTGGGGATGGCGGGACTGCATCAACCCAGCCCCAATTACAGGACAGGCAGACAGACTCAATCCCCTCCTCCCAACCAACAGGTGAACATATGTTGGGTTGGACAGGGTGTTGCTCTAACTCATGACACATTATGGAAAGCACCATGAGTTAAGAGTGGAGATCTGTGCATCTGTCAGCACCTGTTATTATTGTAACCTTCACCCTTCTTTACTCACATTTTTGTGATCTTCCCACTTCTGTCTTGTCCTGCAGCTAGATTGTACAAGGTGTTGCTATGAATCAATATTAATAAAAATTAATCTTGTGGATAGACTAGCTTGGCTGATATGCAGGGAGCAAGCTGAAGACAAAGAAAAATGTTTACTAGTTTTGGGAACATACCCAAGTTCCCTATGTTTCTGTAGAGGTTGCAAATAGTACTAGAATATGTGGAATTCAAGGGTTGATTTGGGTCCCATGTAAGAAAGATTACTTGCATTATGAGGAAACAAAGAGAACCACAGCCTAATCACAACTTGTCTTCAAGCAACAGTTCATCCTATATTGATTTCACACACTGCTCTGTTACACTTAGGTCACTCTCTGTCCCAACCCAAAGAAAACGAGTCACGTAGGCCTACAACATACCGGAGACAAGAAGACAATGCTGTTGCAGTGAGACAACTACAATTAACTCATTTGGTCAACTCCTTTAGTTGATGCCAAACTCCTTAGGGACTTGTCTCCCTGAAGGGGACCACCAGGGAGCCTGATAAAGAAAAAATCCTCCATGATTAGAATGAAACACCACTAATATATCACTTTCCAATGGTGTTTCATTCTAATCATGGAAAAATGTGGATTTTGGATTACTTTTTTTAACCTAAAAATTGAGGATTTTTTCTTTATCAGAGAAAACTAGGCTCCCTGCTGATCAGCCAGTTTGGATGAAGCAGTGTGATTTTTCTCCCGTGCTCCTTCAGGGAGACAGGAGAGTTGATGCCTAAGGAGTTTGGCATCAACTAAAGGAGTTAACCAAATGTGTTATCTGTAGTTGTCTCACTGCAACAGCATTGTCTTGCTGTCTCCGGTATGTTGTATCCCTGCGTGACTCGTTTTCTTTGGGTTGGGACAGAGAGTGACCTAAGTGTAACAGAGCAGTGTGTGAAATCAATGTAGGATGAACTGTTGCTTGAAGACAAGTTGTGATTAGGCTGTGGTTCTCTTCTTTCTTCATAATGCATATATAATACTTATATATATGTCGTTTCATTTTAATCATGGAAAAATGGGGATTTGGGGTTCCTTTTTTTAATCCAAAAATTGAGGGGGGTTTTATTTACCACAGAAAAGTAGGATCCTAGCTGGCCACAGTCAATGTGAACTTCTCCTCCCCATTTCTCCCAGACCTGGAGAAAGGAGAAGGGGAAAGTGGGCATGGGAGACACTCCTTGCATATCAAGGACTTCAAGCTGACTGTTCTCTAATATGCTGGTTGAGCTTCCAATCCCACCACTGAGATGGAGAAGGCACATCAGTAATCCCCATTTATTCCCTAGAGACAGTTCAGTACACTATAGAACCAAAGGACTGGTACAATCTAATCAATATTCCATGCACAAAAGCAGGATTCCCTATTCCTATATTATCCCAAATAAATGTCTATTCAGCTTCTTGAAAATCTTCAGTGAAAGATATTCTACAGCATGCCTAGGCAACTTGTTCCAGGGAGACTAGCAATCTGTTCTTACAGTTAGGGAGTTTTCCCTGAGGTTTCACCTAAATCTGCTTTCCTGCAGTTAAAATTCATTGCTTTGTGTTCTGTGCTCTGTGGCAATGAAGAACAGCCTTTTCTGTCTTATTTCAGACTTTCAAATATTTGTAAACTGCTATCACATCCCCTACCTTTCCTCCATACTAAACATACCTTCAACCTTTCCTAAAATGGCTTGCATTCCAGTGGCTTTATCATATTTGTCACTTATTTCTGAGGCCACTCTAATTCCTTTAGAGTGTTTTACAAATCGATGCTCAATTCTGCACATAATATTCAAACTGAACCAGTACAAAGGAGAATCACTTCCTGTGTCTTGCATACAGTTCTTCTGTTAACAAAACTTAATCTGGCATTTGTTTTGTGTGTATATATGTTTATTGCAGCAGCACCAAACACTGAGTTTGTGATCCACCATAATACACAGATGTTTTCCAGTGGCACTGCTCCCAAACCAGTTACTGGAGCTGTGCAAAGCTTCGGTCCCTGATTCAATTCGGTGGAAATTCGTCCTGATTTGGTGGCCGAATCTCCAAATCTGAATCAAATCAGAGGACCTTTTAATCTCTCCAAATCGAATTGGAACCCTCTGAATCCCCCTACATCCTCCCAGCTCAGTGACTGGTGCCTCCTGGGTCTGGGGGGGCACCTGGGGTCCTCCTGCAGCCAATCACCGAGCCACGGGGGAATAGGGGTGGCCCCCAGCATGCTCGCTGGTGGAACCGGAAGTGGACCATAACTACTTCCAGTCCACTTCTGGGTTCACCACCAAGCATCCACAGGACCCCCCGTGCTCCTGTAGGACACTCCATGTGCCCCAGCATCACAGCGATCATGAGCCACGCCTGCTACCTCAAGGTATGTAGATGTAAAAAACTTTTACAGCTGTGTCTATATCCAAATCACTGATTCTCCAAATCAGCATTGAATCTTCAGATTCAGATTTGGCTGAATCAAATCAGGGACAATGATCCAAATCAATTAATCGAACCACCTGTCCCTGATTCAGGCTGAATCCAAATCGAATAGGGCCTGTTTCTCACACCACTACCAGTTATCTCATTCCATATTTGTCCATTGATTTCTAATCCCTACATATAGCACCTCTCATTTGTCTTTGCTGAAATTTACTTTCTTGCATGTCACCCATAAAATATCCGACTTACAATCTTAGCTATAATTTCTAAATTTGCAAAACTATATTCAAAGTTCACACTCATGTATTACTAGATTAAAAATCTTCATTTCCTATCAGGGAACTGAGTTCCAAAATTATATAGTCTTATACTACCATGGCTTTGTAAAAGAAAATATGGGCTTTAACTGCTTCCCAATAATGTTAATATCACTGAAAATTACAAATTTGTAAACTGCACACATATTCATACCAACTTTGTAAACTACATACATATTTATAACTTTTCTTCATGACATAATCAACATATAACATCAGGCAAATTTATCATTCCTTATCTGTGTTAAAATTATGTATAAAACACATTAATGACAACCATTCTATACTTTGTGCCTTAAATTACTATGTAATATTGCTGTGTATTGAAGAGTTGGCACAGTTCAGACCAGAGTTCCTGCATTTCAGCATTTCAGTGTTGAATGGAATTGAATAGTTCTTGGTGTATCTGTACCCATAGATAGATACATAGGCCTGTTTCTGAAGTAAAAATTGGAACTAGTTCCATTAAAATAAATGGCATGCATAAAAGGATAGTGACCTGGTTTGTAAGATACTTTAGGAACCTTGTGGTTTCAATATGGTATATTTATGAAATTAAAAATCATTAGCATGTGGTTAATAATTCCAGTAATTACTACAAAGATCTTGCTTGCTACCTGAACTCCCTCTCCCTCAATCATGACATGAATAGTCTAAAAAGAATGTTTTACAGAATACTGAAAATATATTTTTAAACTATTAGCTTTAACCTAAGATACATTTTTAACATCATCTAACATAGGCCTGGCCTGGGCTCCTGAGTCCCTGAGATCAAAGGCAACCCAAGGATTCTCCCAAATGCTCACTTCCAACCCTACGCTTACACTGAGGCCAAGTACAGACTTTTAGCAGTCTTAGTGATCGAAAACTGGTCTAAACCCATAAAAGAACAGAAGTTCATCACACACAGACTGGTCTAAAATGGTGGAACCTGGTCTAAGATAGACCCAGATCACTGTGCACTCACACTTAATTGATTTAAGTAAGACCGGTGTGTCAAACTTCAGTACCAGTTCCCTTTTCAATTGAAGTTAGGTTGCTGTCTGTCGGCATCCCAGGCTCTTTTGCACTCCCTCCTTGCCTCCCCAGTAGCCCCCCATTTGCAGGGAAGTGAGCTAACATTTGCCCCATGCTTGGCTGCCACGGCCAAGCATCCAGCAGGCCCCACCCCCAGCTCTCCCAGACTCAAGCCAGCACAGCCCCTCTCCCCAGTCCTGGCTCTTGCCTCCAGCCAGCTGCCAGCTGCAGCCAGGCGACAGGATGGCGTGGGCGGGGAATGGAAACATCTGCTGCATGGACCTGGCAGTCAATCAGAAGTGGCCTGACTGAGCTGAGCATTCTCCAGCAGCCCAGGGAGCCCATGGGGCCTCCTGGGAGGAATGCAAGAGTGACCCAACCCCCAACATGCTGGCCTCACCCATGCAACTAGCCTGCATGTTCCTGTCCTCTACCCCCACCAAAGGGCAAGCATGTTTTGTTCACTGCCAAACTAACCTACACTGCTTACAGAAACCCGTGTAGGTTTGATTGATTCTGCCTCAGGCTTTTTGAATGTCCGTACCTAGCCTGAATTTCATTTTCAGTCTATCTGTAGGTATTCTTGTTGTTCCACCTTTTCAATACAAACTTTTTTCTGGTTGCAATCTCATTTGTCTGGGTTTTTTTCCCTTCAAATGCCTCCAATCTCCCCTAACAAGCATCCTTTTAAAGAATAATTTTATTATCATTCAGCAAATGTCAACAGGGGTTTCCACGGCTGTAGGTAGTCCGCATATGGTTTATAATACTGCCTTTTAGATAGTGTCCCCCCCAACCTTTCTATACACAAAAAAAAAAGAAAAACCCTTCTCTTTCCTGTCAGTTTATCCTTTTTATGTAAATATCATGTTTCATTAGAGAAGATGCCAGGCATCCAGTTTCCTCAAAGGTTTAGTACTACAAGTGCATATTAATAAAAATCTTTCACAATTTTATTCTTTTGAAATCTCTTATGCTGTAAATGCAAAATGGAGGGTTAAGTTCTCTGATGTAGTGGTCTATGGTTAAAGCCAGTATAGGAACATAGCTCAAAGGGGTACAAGGCAAACATAACAGAGAGCACTGAATGTTTAGGTGGGATTTGTAGAGTAAGGAACAGCATGAATGCAGCTTCTCATTTCTCAGAATCGGGACAAGTGCACTCTACTGATATGCCTTTGTTATATAAGCTGCTTAAGGGGAGCTCTAATTTATTTTTATTTTCTTTATGCGTTTTCTATCAGTAAGTTTGCACATTTTCATTTAGCCTCAAATGAATAAGTTTAAAATATTTGAACTGCAGATAAAAAAAAAGAGTCGACATTCACAGTACACTTATTAGAATTCATTTTATTTTCTCATATGATAGATGTAACATGATAAAATAATGACCTCCTAGCTTCAGTATATTGAGGTAGTCATCGGACCAAAACTGTACAGGAATCCATTTTTTGGTCACACCAAAAATATCTGCCTTTGATTGCCAAAGGGAAAAAACTGGAAAGAAAAGTTATTTATGTTGGGAGCTAAGGCCTGAGAAAAGCATTTGTGAAGAATTAAACAATGTCCCTTGGGGGAACAGGTGAGAGGAGAAAACCTAGCCTTACAACACAGGAGCAAATGCCATTCAGATGTTTAAATGTTCTTGAGTTCTAGAAAAAGTGCTAGCCATGAGGGGCGATGCTGTAACAGTAATGGTGATCTGCATTTTTTTAATTCTAATGTATGGAAATTCAAGAGCCTTTATCCATTAATTGAAATAATTCAAAGGGCAGCATTTGTGAAGCATGCAATGATACACTGCAAAATGCTAGAAACTGGAAGCAAGTTATACTTCTGTGTTTTCAATACGTTTGCAAGCACTACATTATAACATATATTAAGATAAACCTACAAGTACTTGTGTGCTACAGTACTTAAGCTGTGAAGTACCACTGGGAGATCAATCAGCTAAGGGCACTCTCACACTAGGTGTTCAACAGTTGAGTTACAATCTGGGAGACAAGTAGCATCAGATGGATGGCACAAAACAGAGCGGCATGGTGAGGGTAGATGGGAAAGTAAATAAAACCAATAGAAAAACACTAGGGACAGACATTCAAAGAGCCTGAGGCTGAATTGATTCAATCTTTGCAGACCTGGCTAGGCTAAACCAGTTTGTAACTGTACACACACCCCCTCAGCCATTTTCAAACTGGTTTATGTGCACTGAACATCTGCTGTGTTACAGGTTTAAACCAGTTTCTGATCACTTAAACCCGTTTATGTGTAACATCTGTCCCTAGCCAAAAAGTATAATTAAGGAAAGCAACAAATCATGCAGGGGGAAAATGAGCATTTAAGTGCGTACTGGAAGACATTGTCACAGTATATATACACGAAGCAAAAATAGAACATCATGAAAGGTTTCGATAAAATTCCTATTTGTAAGAAATCCAAAATTCCTGACACACTAGACTTCTTTAAAAAAAAGTCATATCTGAGTTTTAATAATGTGAAACATCCCCTCTAGAATGAAAATATTAAGGTAGCCTTAACTAAAGGTGTCATTACAATCTTTACTTTTAACATTGCTGTTTATATTTAACTTATCCAACAATTCTGAAATATGAGCTAAAAGCAAACCTGAGATCGAAAGATTCATAGATGTTTGGGTCAGAAGGAACCTCAGTAGCTCATCGAGTCCAACCCCCTGTCATGGGCAGGAAAGAGTGCTGGGGTTATATGACCCCAGCCAGATGCATGTCTAGCCTCCTCTTAAAGACCCCCAAGGTAGGAGAGAGTACCATCTCCCTTGAAAGTCCAGTCCAGATTCTGGCAACCCTTACCATAAAGAAGTTCTTCCTGATATCCAACCTAAATCTGCTTTCTGTCAGTTTGTGGCCAGTTTTGGAGTTTCTAGTTACTCCAAGGGGTACCCTGGTAAACAGAGCATCTCCTATTCCTTGCTGCCCCCCTATAATAAATGTATAGGCAGCCACAAGATCACCTCTCAGTCTTCTCTTGCAGAGGCTGAAGAGATCCAGGTCCCTCAATCTCTTCTCATAGGGCTTTGCCTGCAGATCCCTAACCATAAGAGTGGCCCTCCTCTGAACCCTCTTGAGGTTCTCCATACCCCTCTTGAAGTACAGCACCCAAAACTGGACATAGTACTCCAACTGTGGCCTAACCAATGCAGCATAGAGGGGAAATATCAACTCCCTGGACCTGTTTGTGATGTACCTGCTAAGGCATGATAAAGTGTGGTTAGCTTAGTGATCACATTGTCACATTGACGACTCGTGTTTATCTTGGTGTCAAAAATGACTCCAAGATTCCTTTCCACTGCTGTGCTTTTGAGAAGGTCCTCCCAAGCCTGCAAGTATGTTGGTGATTCCTTCTCTCTAGGTGCAGCACTTTGCACATGTCTTCAGTTGAACTGCATCCTGTTCTGTTCTGCCCACTTTTCCAACCAGTTCAGATCTGCCTGGATTCATTCCCTACCCTCTAGTGTGTTAACTTTACCCCGTAATTTGGTATCACCTGTGAATTTGGACAGCGTGCTCTCCACACCCTCATCCAAGTTACTAATGAAGACATTGAACAGCACAGGTCCAAGGACCAAGCCTCTAGGAACTCCACTAGCCACATCTTTCTAGGTTGATACCAACCCATCCACCAACCCTTTCTGGGTGCATCCCCTAAGCCAATTCATCACCCACCTGACCATGTAATCATCTATGTCAGGGCCATTCAATTTATTCATGAGAATAGGATGAGATACCATATCAAAGGCCTTCTGAAAACCCAAGTAAATGACATCTACCTTGACCCCTGTGTCTAAGCATTTTGTGACCTGGTCATAAAAAGAAGAAAGATTAGTTAGGCAGATCTACCTGCCATGAATCTGTGATGGTTGCCCTTCAGCACTACTTTTCCCACTGGAGTCCCACAAATGTGATCCTTAATTTTTTCAAAGGTTTTCCCAAGGACAGAGGTGAAACTAACTGGTCTAAAGTTACCCAGATCCTCCATCTTCCCCTTTTTGAAAATAGGGACCATACTGGACCTTTTCCAGATCTCTGGGACCTAACCTGATACCATGAGTGCTCAAACAGCCACGCCAGTGGTTTCACTATGACAGTGGCCAATTCCTTCAGCTCCCTTGGATGAAGATCATCCAGGCCTGCTGACTTAAACACATGAAGCTCCTCCACGTGCCTCTTCACTGACTTGACACTAACAGTTGGTGGGCTGGTGTCTCTTTTGTGCTTGTCTATGATCCAATATATCTTATACCTGCAGAGCTCAAAAGGATCAGTAACATAAACAGAAGGAAAATTGGTGACACTTTATTTTACCATGTGCATGGTTATAGAATACACACAAGAAAAGATCCTCTGAATAAAAGCCGTGCCATTTTTACCTTATCTTCTCTTCCAACAGTTACTACATTTTAGAACTATAACAGTTGAATATTGGCAGTATTCTTCAGTAACCTTTTGTCCAAAGACAACAACAGAGTTGCAAAATGCAAAAACTGCATCTATGTCAGATAAGCAGTTTTGTGCTAGAACTCTGGCAATGGGGTTTGGCAATGTTGTTCCCAATGGTGACAAGCCACAGGTCATCCCGTGTAAAATGTATCAAAGCTGTTTAAAACACTTAGGCATGTTTTCCACCAGCTCAACTTCTTGAATGTTTGAAAAACACAAACCCAAAGGAGATGTGAGCGCAGCCAAAGTAAATTCAAGTTGATGCACAAGAGAAAAGAACAGGAATATTCACCCAACTACTTAAGTCTCTTATGATTTTAATTAATTCTATATTTCTAATTTTGAAGACATGTCTGATCATTAAAAATAGCTGAATGTTATCTATGGGTTACTGTCTTCTAGTCTTTTAGCAAAAAGTATAATTGGAAGTAGACTTTGCAGAGAAAATCTGGTTTCACAGCTGCTTATGCTTATGGATATATTTACCTTATGTCTCTGATGAAATCTGTAAATGCAGGTGCTGTTTGATTATCCCACACATTTAACATAATTCATATTGACTTGCAAATTTATAGATGTAATCAACACACAAGATATTCCATTTAGTTCTTGTTCTGTTTGTATATGAAAAGTATTTTGTTCAGTTTGCATTTTATTTCCTTTGCAAAGCAGGAGGATGAGAGAGACATGCACACAGTGACTGCAGTTTTCCTCTCCAGTATTCTATGAAGATTTAAAATAATGAATGGAAGAATAGGATGCAAGCCAGCTTGCTTTACTGGAAGCTATTTAGGAACTAGGTAACCCAGTAAAGATAATTTTTTGTATGTTAATTGTCATGTGTATACCTAAGCCTAGAGGGGTAGATCTGGGGTGAGGGGTGCAAAACTGAACTCCCCCCTTCCCCTTTGATTTCTGGTCCACCCAAAGTTTAAAACCAACTGCCTGGCAGCAGCAGCAGCATTTCTGTTTAGGAAGCAGTGAGGGAGTCAAGTGACTGCATGGCTTACTATAATCTATGTGATGCCTTCTAAAGTCCTCATGCTATATAGGTTTTGACAACCTTCTTTCCTTTTTATAGTCTTTAATGGTCCCACTCCAGAAGCCATCTTTACTTCTACTATCTGTTAACTACTCCTAGTAATCTAGATCCCATTTTATAGTCCTGTAGACTGTTCTTTAACTCAAGCTAGAAACAATAACTCAAGTGTGGAAATGTTAACTCAGGTGAACATTAGCTCAGGTGTAGAAATAACTTTCAGTGAAGCACTGGATGCACAGCCGAGATGCGCAAGAAGACATTTGTTTTATGAATCTGAAAAAGACATATATTTAACTAAAATGACTACAGGAATAATGAAACAACATCTTTTAATTAATTTTGCCTAATTTCTTGTGTTTCTATACATAGTATACAATTTAGAAAATTAATGCACATTCTACTTCTTTTCTTTTTGTTTCTTCAACCTTAAATTGAATATTTTAGCTCTAGGCCCCATCTTATTAGTGAAGCTTCTAGTTTCTTTTTTATCTGAAAAAAAAATGTGTGTTGTATGATGTGTGTTGCACCACATCATCTGCATCACCTTTCCAAAATCCTAGATCTGTTTATGCTTTGTTGTCTGAAGGTCTTGTTACACATCTGCGTGTCACACAGATGCTGATAGGCTTAGTGCTAGCTTGCAGTCACACCTTCAATTTGAGGAGGTGTGGCCCCATCAGTAGCTGGGTTATGTGGATCAAAGGATAATCCGGCCCTGGAGTGGCATATCTTTAAGCCACATAAACAGTGCTTTAAGTCACTTAAAGATGCAGCCAATCCAGGGATTAAGAACCCCAGGAGTGACCCAAAATGAACATAAAAAAATTGCCTGGTGAGTGCTGGGGGGAGTAAAAACAGCATAGCTGTGTGGCTGCAGTGAGTGGTTGAGCTTCTCCAGTCCAGAGGCTGTGCTATGAATGTGTGCAAACATTTGCTAGGCCCTGTTAATCATTTCTAGGTTGAGTTAACCCTTTGCTGATCTAAAGTTACTTTACTTTGGATGCCATTTTTAGGGTGACCTAACCTCTGTGAACACTTGCATACCAGGGTTTTTAGATGGCCCTAAACTTGGCTAGGGCAATCTAAATCTAATGCTTGTATAGTCCCTCATTGACCAGGACTCTATCACTTCCTTAGCTTCTCCTATAATTCCCCATAGTATTGGTTTACACAGAAGTGGCAAAGGGCCTAGATTTACCCTGTGTAGAAAGTACTCGGTGTTCCCCTGCAGGCCTATCTGTGATCACCTCAGTCTATGCTGCAGAACCACTGCAGTTCTGCAGCACTGGGCGGCTTAACATGAATTTCACGTGCACTGTTGCTCACTCCAGGGAGTCACCATGGAAATGAGAACAGAAGGAACTTAAAAGGGACATGTACTTGTTTTTACAGATTGCTATGTATTTATGTGCTCACTAAATATATCTACTTAAAATATAGACTTCATTAATCAACTCTGGAGAATGATAACTTCATTTCTGATCTTATGCTTTCTAGGTTTTTGCATTATGGGTGACATGGGAACTACGAAAGCTCATATTTTTGTTTATGTGCTTAACATTTTAGAAGTAGACAAGGAAAGCAAAGGTTTTACTAGGATTTAAACCTTGCTACTTTAATGTGTGTAAATCTGTGAGCACAAGATAATGCCAGATGATAGCTTTATCTGAGGAACAGGAAAATAATACAAGAGTCTTTTCTGTGACAATTACACAAGCAGTTGCATACATTTAATATTCATGATGCATCCAAATAGGAATTGAGAAGGGTCATGAAGATAATACTTTTATCAACATTTGTATCCTCAGGAGTCGTGTTAGTGAGTCATGCATCGAAGTGCTAAATGCTCTTGGCTTTTCAAGGCAGAGACTGCTTTTTCACTACATGCTTAAGCAGCAGCCAGTGAGGCCCAGATGCTCAATATAGGGTCTATAGGCATTCTAGCAATAATAAATAAGCCAGTTTGTAAATAAACACTATTTAATAAGACTAATTAATGACACAGGAGAAAAGTACTTTTCTTTGATACAGTTAAATACTCAATATGTAAAACCAGCTTTAATATGGCAGGAAAATTGACCAAGACAATCCATGTAAGTAAAAAAGTAGAGAAACAGAAAAAAATATGGAAGTGGCTATCACCTTAGACCATGTAACAGAAAAAATGGCACAGCTAGAGAGGTTGATGGGGAGGGAGAGAAAACTTAAAACCCTGAGGGGAATTGCTGAAACAAACAAAAAACGGAAATCTGAAAATAAAATGTAAGAATAAATGTATCATTGGGGAAAATATTTGAGTCTTTGAGGGACTTGAAATCTGTGGTCATTGTTTTCTCAGGGAAAAATCCTGTCCCATCACATTGATGCACAAATCCTAGAAAATCTGCACAAGTTAATAAAAGGGTAGAATTTGGTGCATTTGTAGCAACTTAACTCAAGCATTTATCTCCATGGGAAATTTGCTGAAAAGGGAAGCTTTACTAGCAATCTATATTTAAATAAATGATTACACTATGATGTGATGGGGACGACGAGCCAATATTTCTTGTTTTACAACAAAAAGCAAAGCACATTACTTACACACATTATTTGAATTCAGATTATACGAGAAAAGACTATTGCTGGGTGAAGCCTCCCTATCTTTTTAGCATCAAGGTTTGTTCCCCAAACTGTTGATTAAATATTAGCATTAAAATTTCTGGTATCAATAGCATTATAGACGAGAGCCCAGTTCAGCACAGCATGTAGCAGGGTACAAAGAGAATGGAACAAAGCAGCCTCATGGAAAGGAAACTGTATACAAGCGTATCTTAGGTTACATATATGCTCAAGTACTGTCCTAAATGGAGCCAAAGTTAGCAGGGATTGGGACAGGAAAAAAATATCATTCATGCTACCAATGCCCCAAATAAGATACCATCCAGTTTGTTTCATTTCTGCACTTCATGTCACTATATCAAGCACCTTCTGCCAGGGAAAAAGTATAATCAAAGGTCAGTCCAAGTTTTCAAAGACCAGGAATTTTACTCAAAAGTCCCAAGTGAGAAATGAATGTTTGGGCCTTATGTTACTTTTGCCAAATGGTACTTCTGACAGCAATACTAACAGCCACCACCAAGCACTGATACCACATAGTCAGGGACCGTGGTGACTTCTTTTATGTTAAAGACATTTAAGATTTAGGATATAATGTCTTTTGACACCCTGGGCCACTTCACCCCACTATAACTCTGAAGCTACTGGGATGTATTCAAACCATCCTCTTTTTTACAGACAAGCTAGAGAGATGGAAGTTTGGAGAGGAAAAAGAATCTATTTGTTGCCTGAGGCATGTTGAAGTTTGTTGTTCAGCTCAGTTAATTTAAACACTTAACTTTAAATGGTTCAGTTACTAGAACATGTTATTAAAAACATTTTGCTGCAGTTTTATTATATAGCTGTCAACACTTAAAATATGTCATAGCGACAATGTTTGAAATGGGTACAAGCATGGAAGCATTCTAGTGAATGTCTGTTACTCAAATGCTGGCACATTTCTATAGAAATATTGTTTGGGTCCTGGTGAATTTTTATACAAATACTTTTAATGGTAAGGGACTTGAAACTGTGATGCAGTTTTCAGGCTCTCCTTAAACATCTGGAGTCCTCGGAGACTAGAAAATCTACTTAATTCCATATTCTCCATCTACATTGTATCATTATCTAATTATATTCCACTGGGAAAGCATACAGCATATCAAACCCTATCATTAACACTGATAACAGGGGAGACCCTATAATGGTTCAGCATTCATGATCAGGTAGGATAAGTGCACTGCAGATCTGAAGCTTATCCCTACCTACATAAATTCTCCCACCTATTAGACCTTTTCTCTTGGTTTACTTCCAGAACTGTCCTTCTGTCAACTACAGTGTTTTCTTTTTTCTCATATTTCCTTATCTTTTTCACTTGCCACTCCAGTAAACATAGAGGAACCTGACAACAGAGGCCAAAATCTGGGCCCTTCAGCCAAACCACTGTATTATTATGAACAGAGTTAACTGAAAATGCAAATTTCCAGCAAATGTGAAATTTCAATTTTTCTACATTTGTTTTTGCCTCAAACAGGCCCCAAAATTTGAAATATCAAAACAGTTTCTGGATCAACTCATCCCACACACCTTTGATGCAGTAAAAGAGGAGACTATGGATTATCATGGGATACATAGTACAGCCAGGTAACCTGACCCATAGGACAGTATGGCAAGAGCAGGCACTGCAGGCTAATTTTAAGTTGACTCACAATGTAATGTTCTTATTTGGACTGGATACCCCCCCAAAAAACCCATCTTCAGAAGCCTACAGCAAAATAGTCATTTTCATAGAAAAAAAATGTCAATATTGTAGAAAATTCACATTTTAACCAGGGAGGAAGGGGGAAATAAAGCTGGACACTAGTGTGAAAGTAGCATATGAAAAGTAATCCGCCCATTATGAAAGATAGTTATAAAATAAGAAACATTCTCTGTTACAATACATTTAATCTTCTATTCAGGGTTTGTTGCTTCACATTCTCTGGAAGGCCACATTTCCTTTACCTGTATTTGCAGAGTGATTTTATTAAGATAGTCATTGTTTTGTCAATCATGCCTAAGCAACCTAATTACTTTCTCTGGTCTGGGAGAGCTGTGAATGCATTATACCTTGACTTTATTTGGAAAAAGGAATACTTAGGCTGGAGGAACTTTCTACCTAAGAAAATCATTAAGCACTGGACCACATTTCCTGGAGCAGGCTGTGGAATCTTGTTGTGGCTATAATTTTTTCAGAGCAGGTTAGACAAACGTTTGTCTGAGACAGGTTAGAGCACTGAGCAGGGATGGTTGGGCTAACGATCTCCTGAGATTCCTGCTAGCCCTATTTTTCTATGATCTTTTTAACTATTTGTGCTAACTATTGAGTCCATGGTGTTCTTGATTTTATGTTATGCACTATATATCAGTTCAAACCTTCTCTTTCTTATTTTCACTTTTCCTACAGTTTGATTAGTTAGTCATAGAGTGGTAACATTGGGACCCAGAAGATGGCTGGTGGCAGTACAATCTCTCATGATGTTCTAGCCTTTATAATTTACAGACCTTTGGGCAAAAGAAACTGAGGTTCCTATATGCAATTTCCTTTTGCTGATGACATGAACAGGGTCTCCTACAGGAATGACTTGATGGACAATATAAAATTACTAAAATGCCTAAAATGAATGGTGCTGATGCCTCCATTTGCATTATCCAGAGTGCAGGCCCCTTGGGTTTTGGAAAGTCATTGCAGAAGTCAGGTCATCAACAATACAAGGTACCAACAGTCCCTGCTCCATCAGGTGGGGGGCCTGTAGATGCCCACAATAGCCCTCAAAGCAGTTGCACAGATAAGCAAGTAAATAATAATCAAGGAAACCTTTGGCTCTGACTAGTTCAGCCCAAATTATTTCAGCAAGAAAATACCTCTCAAAGGAAAGTAAAAAAAACCCAAGAGAGATATTCATCTAAGGGCTACAAAAATTTCAGCAAAATCTCATTGCTGCTCGCTTTGCTCATTGCTGTTCCTGGGTCAGGACCTGGCTGGCGGGGCACTCCCAGAGAGTGGTGGTGGACGGGTCGTACTCAACCAGGAGAGATGTGAGCAGCGGGGTCCCCCAGGGCTCGGTCTTTGGCCCCGCGCTGTTCAACATCTTCATTGCTGACTTGGGGGAGGGGGTGGAAAGAGAGCTGTTCAAGTTTGCTGACGACATCAAACTGTGGGCTGAGGTGGGGACACCAGAAGAGAGGGGGAGGCTGCAGTGGGATCTGGGCAGACTGCAGGAGTGGGCGGACAGAAACAGGATGGGATTTAACGTGGACAAGTGCAGGGTGATGCATCTGGGGAGAGACAACCCCCAGC
>JAGPOW010003685.1:14419142-14429342 GCA_030014935.1 Caiman crocodilus
CCTGTGACCCTGGCACTCGTTTCCTGCCAATTGGCGGGGGGTCAGACTAGATGGCCTGCTCTAGGCCCCTTCTGACCCTAGGTACTAGGTACTATGATGCTTTGCAAATTAGTGACAATTTAACACTACAAAAATCATTGCTAGTTACCTGAACTTCCTTGACAGCAATGCATCTCTAGTGTAAGCAGTAGCATAACCAAGGGTGCATAAGCAGGGCATTAGCACCAGGTGCCAGTTTAAGAGGGGTGACAGAATTGCTGCCCACCACCACAGCATCCATGGCCTGGCAGCAAAAGCAGCCCTAGTGCTGTTGCCCCCACAGCAGCAGCAGCTGGGTGCAGACATACCATGTAAGAGCAATTCCTGAGGCAGGAAGACAATGCAATAGCTGCTGCAGCAAAGCCAGGGACTATTTTTTGAGTCTCCAGAATAGGTAAGATGCTCTCACCGCCCATGCACCTCTACCCCTCACGCTCCCACACATTTTGCCTAGGACACCCCTAGGTGTTAGCTATGAAGCAGCCATCAGTTCCTATGTGAAATTATTGCACAGTTTAGCAATCACACCATCAAGGCTTTTTTCCTGATATTCAGGTGAAATTTGCCATGCCATTGTCTCATTCTGTCATTTTCATGCAGCATTTTAGTTCTTTGGGGGAGGGTGGGGAACTCCTTCCACTGTGGGATTGGAGTTTAGTATGCGCTTACTCTGGATTGTCATTTTGGAGACCTTCTTTTGGGAGGAAGATAAATGTGGTTCGGAGCGGGGTGGAGATTACAGCCTAAAAGCTATTTAGCTAATGTATCTGAAATGTAACACAAAATCAGTTTTTAAATTGTTGAATCTTGCGTTTGTTAATGAGGAAAGATTATACCTGCATAATCTAATTCTTGTTAAAAGGTTTACTGCCAGAAAAAAGGGGCTAATTTCACAAAAGAAGATAAAGTAAGCCATTGAAGCCCGTAAGTGTGCTCCAAGACTCAATACAATTCCTCTAACACTGCAAAGTTTAACTGAAAATAAAGAAAAAATGTTTTGAATGGATTTTCTATTTAAAATGCAAGGCATGAATATAAAAAGTGATGCCTGGTTCTCACTTTCTGTATCCCTTCTTCAATCATCCGCATCTCATTTCTAATAAAAATATCTTCTTCAGCTCAGTGGTTGCAAAATTTTAATTTTGCCAGATCTGCTTCCCAGTGGAAAAGAAAAAAAAAATCAGTCATGTAAAACCTAAAGATAGACTAATCGTATTATTCTTTATTTACACATACACTGGATATTCAAGGGTCAAAAAATTCAGGGGTCAAAAAGAGGTCCACTAGGGGAGACCAGCAGGAATTGGGGGAGGCTCTGTTCCCCCAGGCACCATACTAGGCATAATGGCCACAAATTGTTAGAGAGTAGGTTCAGAACGGACATCAGGAGATGTTACTTTACAGTCAGGGCTGCCAGGCTCTGGAATGGGCTCCCAATGGAGGTGGTGCTCTCTCCTACCTTGGGGATCTTCAAGAGGAGGCTGGACAGATGTTTAGCTGGGGCGATATTACCCCAGCACCCTTTTGTGCCCAGGGCAGGGGGTTGGACCTGATGATCTGTTTAGGTCCCTTCTGACCCTAAGCACTATGATACTATGATACAATGAAAAAAACCTGCAGGGATAAAAAGCATGGAGCAGAAAACACAAAGGCAGCACATCCTGCAGCACAGAGAACACCGGACTGTGCAGTATATGGCACTGCAGACATGTTTGCCACTCCACATACTGCACAGCCAGGCTCATCTGGACATACCCATTGGGGTTAAAGGCTCCACACTACAATGAACAACTTGGTATATGCCATTTAGCTTTTGCTGCTCAGAAGAGAAAACAAGCAGCTTTAACCATTATATGTTGAAAATTCTCTAAGTAGAGACTAACAGAATTGGTGGCCCAGCCCCTCTCTTAGGAACTCGAATTTTATGGCCAAGTTGTGTTTCCTGGCTGCACTTTGTTTCCTCTATTTCATGTCCAAGGTGTTCCTCCCCATTAATTTTCCCTACAGTTGGGCAGTCTTGTAACAGTTATAGTTACCATGCAATTGATATGTGACTGACCTACAGACAAAAGTACGGTGATGACTGCCGTGAGCTAGTCTCAGATGGGCCACCTCAGTTTCATTGTAAGCTTTATTTGGCTTCAGGCCAAATAATCCAAAACAGGCCCATTCCAGGGGGTCATCCTAAATAACCCGCCTTTCGATTGTAAAATCATCTAATCATAATATATTGCATTTTTTTTCAGTAAAAGTTATTTTTTAGAGTAGAACACAATAACTACACACATATATTCTGGGTACTTAAATGTGGTGGCTCGAAACATAGAAAAAGCCACAAAAAGATACAGCACAGGGTGGGAAAGGAGTTAGAAGGAACAAACCCAAAGGAGACAAATACAGAAGTGCAGCTACCATGAGTGAGCCTACACTGCAGTTCTGATAGCAAGCACCTTGCCCAGTAGCATTTGTAGAACTGGACTCCAAACTAATGAAAATTGTTTTGTTTCAACTTGTGGTATTTCTAAGTCATACAAAGCGGGGGGGGAAGTCCAAATCCTCCATTTCATATTTTCCTAACACTGACAAAATTCTCTCTTTCAGTCCATCCTATCTGCTGTCACCTATACTATAGCAGTGTTATGAAAGGGCATCTACAGTTCTGATGGTTTGCATGCAGGGACTGACTGGTGAAGCCTTCAGCAGGACAATCCACAGAGGATTTAAAACAGACCCATTACTTTCCCTCCTGTGTATACTGCACATCCTGAGGAAAGCTACAGGCAGAGAAAATATTAGGGTTTTTTTCTGTTCTCTCTGCACAGATTAACAGAGAAATAGTACATTCAGATATAGAAAAAGAAGGTTTTCATGAAGCTCAGTAAGAATTAGAAGATCAGGTTTCTGGCCCTTGAACTCATTAAAATCTCACACTTGATTAAAATGGGGCTTAGACTTATAATGACTGGCTTGCACTCTGTAATGCACAGCTTTACCAATATGATCTTTCTTGATGTTTGGAGAGGTTAGACTTGAGGTCTAAGCTGCTGTTCTCTCTATCAGCATAAATTCTCACGCATTTACTGTGACTTTGCAGACTTTAAAACAGTCCCTGGCCTTGAGGAGAGTTTTAAGACTGAAAGAAAGTGCTCTAACAGACTTCACAGCCTAGTACAAAAGAGATCACATTGACACATACATAAACCTGTATTGACCCTGTTTATAAGAACTCAGTGAAATGATTTGCAGTCCAAGCTGATTAATTTACCAGACTTTTTACAGTTCCATCACAACACTCCACAATCAGTTTAAAATCCCTGAACTACCTGGGATGTCGGTAAATTAAGAGCAAACATTTCAAATAATGCTCTTCCCCAATCAGCAGAAAGCACATACTAATTTGTGAATGACTGATAAAAATATTTTAATGGTTTAGGCTGTACCACAGAGCCAAGGACTCCCGTTACTTTAGGTGGGGGGAGTTGCAGCAAGAATGTCCCCATGTGGGGAAAACAACATATTATAGACCAGCTATCAGGCCAAAACAGAAATCCCTGTGGATGGTTGGAGAGCCACCTGACAGGAAGGGGTGGGGCTTTAGAGGCATATAAGGCCAATGCCAGGGGACAATCAAGCAGTCTGGCCCTCTAGGCAGCAGGGAGAGGAGCTCCTGCACAGGATGGCTGCAGAGAGGGACTGACTGGCACCCAGGCTGTCCCTGAGACTTGTCGCTTGTGGATAATTATCCCCAGCATGGGGATAATTTTAGTTATGCAGTCAGAGGGCCTGCACTTTTGTTTTGATTCAGTACTAGAGGACTGGATGTGTCTGGGAGGGATGGAAAGGAAGCTACAGGGGTGCCTGAAGGGCATGTTAAGTTTTGAGCCCTGCCAAAGGCAGGGGTGCAAGGTACAGGCAAACTAAGGCCAAAGGGAGAGATGCAGGTGGCCTGAGGCCAAGAGAGCCAAAGTCTGAGCCCAGAAGGGGCAGTACAGGTAGCCAGGGGCCATCAAGAAGCTGAGACTGAAAGACTAGGCCAGAGCCAAAGGAACTAGGCTACCAGTCTACAGATAGAGTGATCTGTAGGCTAAGGCTAAGAAGGCTGAAACCTAAACAATGGAGTAACTGGTGAGAGAGACATTTGCAAGGCACAAGTGCGGCTGTAGGGAAGGAGGGCCTGAGAGAATGAGTACCGAGAGAGAGGCAGAGGGAGTGAGCACGCTAGACTCACCAGTCTCCATGAGAAATTTCCCCTTATTTCCTTTTAACCTCAAGGCATGGCAAGCAAGGAAGCAGAGTGAGATCCTGGGACACAGGAGTCAGGTCAGGCAGAATAGAGGCAGCCACTAGGGGCATTATAGCAGCCCTTAGGTGCCATCCTGTCACATGAGCCCTAAACTTTTAAAAATATATTCCTAAATTTACTTCAAAATATTACTTCCTAGAATATTTTTAACATTTTTCCCTCAGTGTCCACAGAGTAATATTAGCAGCTCTAGCAGAAGGCTCCAGTAATTGGCTTGACAATTAAAAACACAAATATCAAGCTGCTGAGAGAAGATTATCCAGGTCTGGTAATTTGCAGTTCTATTTAGCAAGACAGGATGCTTAAGGGCATTACACAAATAGCATAAAATGTGCAGAATAATGGCAGTGACATTTTCAGCCATCATTATTGTAAAAGGCAACCAAATACATATTGTCAACTAGCATACTGGATACTGCTTACATTTTAAAAGCATATAGTCAAAGAAACCATTTCAGAGTTGTTCCAAAAAATCTGATTTTTTCCACACCTTTCTCCACTGCAGCCAATTTAGAGCAATGAGCAAACCCTGCTTCTGTTAGTTCTTTATACTCAGCTGATATAGACTGTTCTGAATCACTTAGATCACAATGGAAACCAGTTAGAAAAATATATGGAAAGTCTATGGGCAGTCCTCCTTAGTTCTACTCGTGCATATCTACACCTGGACAGCAAGTTAGCATCTTCTAGGGTAATCCATATAATATTTAAGTGGATGGCAAAGCTGAAGAATGCCTGTTGCTCTGTCAACCCATACCCAGTTAAATCAAAATAGAAATTTCAAAATGTATTCAACTGTTTTCCTCTGCTAATAAAATGTGTGAGCTCATAATTATTTATTGATTGGCTCTAGAGCTAAATAGAGACTCTAATATGTTTTCCATTCATACAAATATTCTTTTGGGTTTCCTGGGCATCATTCAAATTAATAGAGCCTCTGGAAAAGGGGCAAGGCTTTTGCTCAAGGCTAATGCAGAAGTAACAATTCCATGAAGATTTGCAGGTCCCATATACACATATACAACTGCTAATAGAGCTTGTCCTCACAAGCAAATGACTTATAGAAAGAGAAAATGGCAAGAACTGGAAAAGTGAATACAATCCCTCTGCGAGAGCCAAGGATTTTTAGTTAAAATGTATATATGCACTTGTACATTCATAGATTATAAGGGCTGGAAGGGAACTTGCGAAATCATCAGGTCTTGCACCAGACAGGAAAGATAACTGGGGTCAGGTGACCCTGGCAAGGTGACCATCCAGTCTTCTCTTGTAGATTTCCAGGGTAGGAGATTGCACCATCTCTAAAGAGACCTTGTTCCACATTGTGGACACCCTAACTATGAAGAAGTTTCTCCTAGTGTTAAGCCTGTAATGGTCTTCCAAGAGTTTGTGGCCATTACTCCTGGTTTTCCCCAAGGATGCCTTGGTGAACAATTGTTCACTGAGCTCCCGCTGTATTCCCCTGATATAGCGGTAAGCTTCTACCAAGTCCCCTCTTAGCCTTCTTTTTTTTTAGACTGAAGAATCCCAGGTCCCTCAGCCTTTACTAGTATAGCTTGCCATGCAAGTCTCTGATCATATGGGTGGCTCTTCTCTGGACTCTCTCAAGTTTTCCATGTCCTTGTTGAAGTGTGGTGCCCAGAACTGGATGCAGTATTCCAGCTGTGGTTCCACCAATGCTGAGTAAAGCAGAAGAATAACTTCCTTGGTCAGTCTGGTGCCACCAAACCTGTAGGTATGTTGGGAATTGTTCATCTCCAGGTAGAGCACTTTACATTTCTCGAATCTGAACTTCATCTGGTTCTGATCTGCCCAACTTGCTAGCCTGTCTAGGTCCTCCTGTATCTGTAGCCTATCTTCAAGCATGACCACACTTCCCCATAACTTGGTGTCATCTATGAGCTTGGCCAGTGAGCTCTTCACCCCCACATCCAAATCATTGATAAAGATGTTGGAAAGCACTGGACCAACCACCAAACCCTGAGGGACACCACTGGCCACTTTGCCAGGATGACACAAATCCATTTATTAGAATTTTCTGGGTCCTACCCTGCAGCCAGCTTTGTATCCACCTGTCATACAGTTAATCCCACAATCCTCCATTTTTCCGATGAAAACATCATGGGATACCAGCTCAAAGGCTTTTTGGAAATCAAGGTATACAATGCTGACCTCTTCTCTTATCCAGGTGGTGAATTACCAGGTCGTAGAAGGAGATGATTGGTAAGAAAAGACCTTCCCGCAATGAAGCCATGCTGGTTGTTGTTCAGAATCCTACCTTCTGCAAACCTTTCGCATATAGACTCATTAATGAATTTTTCCAGGATTTTTGCTGGGATAGAAGTTAAGCTAATTGGCCTTTAGTTACCCAGGTCCTCTCTCCTCCCCTTCTTGATGACGGCCCTTGTGATGGACAGTGAACGTGACAGTTCTGTGGTTGCTGTCACCCAAGTTATCCTCTATGTTCAAGTCGGTCACCAGACCATCAACTTTGGCCAAGACTAAGTCTAGGAGAGTATTACCTCTGGTTGGCCCATGCACCACCTGAGTCAGGAAGAGCTCTTGGATGCAGGTCAGGAAGGAACACAACTGATCTAACTTGGACAAGCATTCCTCCCAAGAAATGTCTGGATAATTGAAGCCGCACATGGCAATTATGTCCTGTGCACTAATGGCTTCTGTCAGTTCTAGAGTGAACTCCAGATCGAGCTCCTCCTCCTGGTTTGGTGGTCTGTAGTATACACCTACAGTTAGGTCTCTCGCGGCAGGTCCCCTCCTGCTCCCCCGCAGTTTGACACAGAGGGTTTCAAGCCCTTCTCCTTTGGGGCTGATGTTAGCCTCCAAGAAGGTATACTGCTCCCTCACATAGAGAGCTACAACTCCACCTTTCTTCCCTACTCAGTCCCTTCTGTGCTGGGTATAACCCTCTATGGCTACATTTCAGTCATGTGAGGAGTCCCACCAGGTCTCCATAATCCCTACTAGTTCATAATGCCCACTGAAGAGTAGGAGGGCTACCTCCTCCTGCTTGTTCCCCATGCTCCTGGCATTAGTGTACAGGCACCTGAGTCCTCCAATTGAGACCCTCAGCTTCCTGTCACATTGAAGAACAACTATTCCCTCAGCTACTGCAAAAGTGGCTCTTCTGGTGTCCCAATCTACAGAGCTTTTTTGTATGTCAGTTCCTGGGCATGCTCCAGTCAGTGTTTCTCCATCCCCCAGCAATCTTAGTTTAAAGTCCTATCTAAAAAATCAGCCATTCTGGCTGAGACAAGGGACGTACCTCTCCATGTGAGGTGGATGCCATCCCTTCCAAGGAGTCCTCTCTCCCTGAAGTGTGCCATGGTTGAGGCCTTCTGAAGGCACCATCAGTTCGCACCTCTACAAAAACGGAACAATATTCATTTAAGTTGACTACATAATTTAGATGGAGCTTCATTGGAAAAAGGATTTGGTGAAAAATAACCTGTCTTGTTTTCATGCATTTTTGTTCTTCTAATTTTCTTTTTTATTCTTTACATCTCTTTAGAAAGAAACTGCAAACTGAAGGCCACATTCTGCTATCACTATTTTATATGTGGGCAATCAATGAGAATTTTACACAAAAAACGTGATTCAGGACATTATGGAACTGGGCTAGGACTTGAAAAACTGCTGAGTGATTGACTAGAATGCAAATCTCAACCTTGACTCTGATTTTACATTCACTGGTAGGCAGGGTAGCACCAAGGATATAAGCAAAGAGTAATTCCACTGAGGACAATTTGGAATTATATGAAATATTCTCAAGTAAATAATATATAGTCAATAAAGAAAATTAATACTCATTTTTTCAGCCCTCTAAAAAGAAATATATATTCTAACTGGGCACATCTACACATGCAGTCAATGTGATTTAATAAACTCTGGTGAAATCTGAACCAAAGTAAACTAAACCTGATGTCACTGGCTAAACATGCGCTTAAGTGCAGTAATTTAATCCACCATTGGATAGTACCTGTGTTTGATAGGACTATCTGACAGTACTGTAAATTAGTCTACACTGGCCTAATTGCTGTGCATGTGTGGATACTGATACTTTACTGTGCAGTAAATTAAGCTACTGTGCAGTAAAGCACATAGTAGACATGCCCCCTGAGTAGTGAATCCTTTCAGAGGAGTCCTACTGACATACCTCAAAGATTAATGCAAAAGGCCAAGAACAAACAAAAGAAGAACAAAACAGAAGGGGAAAAATCCCTTTGATCCCTGCCTCTGGGTCCAAACCAGATCTCAACTTCCCTAAAGTTCAGAAGTATAAAAAAAAGGTGATTTGGATCCAAGGTTATGGTTTTGGTCTCCATCTTAGGCCTCTACCTGAATAGAAAAAATATACATCTCACAGAATCATTGACAAAGATTTATGGCAGGGGAGAGGAGGGACCAGAAATGCTCCTGTAATTACTGCTGTGTGTGCAGACACTCATGCTGAACTCTGTGTTGGCAGATCACTGCTGATGTTTTAATAATACTTCTTGTGTGCTGGTGTTCATTTCCTTGCTTTGCCTCTATATTTGCTACATTGTAAAAGGGTTACATAGAAAGACATTTTAGTTTTCTAAATCATCCTGTGTTCCCTTTTCCTCTTAAGTAATAAAATGTTTTTTCTGGTGGGTTGACTGGAGACAGAACTCACAAGACTGAATGTGCAGAGCCAGGTCTTTAGCTGGTGTAAATCAGTGCAACTCCTTTCAAGTCAATAGAGCAACATTAATTTACACCATGTGAGGATCTAGACCCTAGCTCACATTTAATCTAAAGTAAATTTTACTGCTGAGGTCTCCCTGGATTAAAGAAAATCTCATTTCCTTTTCACTTTGCAATCTCATGCTCTTTAAAACTTCACTGCAATCTGAGGATGGGCTTCAGGTGGCATGCAGACCAGCTGCCCCGCAGTCCATTGACCAGTGGTATGGATCTTTCTGCCTACTCCATGCAGGGCAAACGCAGGCATTGCACAGCCACTGATATAGGAACCAGTCTATTGGGTCACTGCTGATTAAGGATTGTAGCTGCCTGTCTTACAAGCAGCAGTTAAGGAAGGAGTTGGGGAAAGGGTATCAGAAAATGAAAAAAAGGAAAAAGTGAAGGAACAACAGAAATTGTGAGACTAGCACAGACAAAGATGTGTAGAGATAGAGACAGTGGTGAGAGAGAAGAGTTAAAAGAATAAAAATTAAGCTGGAAAGACTTGGCCTTTGAAGAGAGCATTAGAGACCAGGAAAAGCAAATGAAAAAAACAATTTTCCCATATCGTGTCCATCTCTCATTGGGGGGGTGATAATTAAGAGGGAGATGGTAGAAAAGCTCTGGCTACTTCAATCAAACTGGGAGCGTAAGGTTTTTTGTTTGCTTATTAAACAATCAAAACAAACTGAATTGAGGCCTGTGTAAAGTTTCCAGGAATAAAGGAATGGAAACAATTTTTTGAAAGAAAAAGTGCTCAAGAGTACACAATAAGCTTGCCTCACTCCTACTGTGATTCCTGCCTTGACCTCCACTTGCTGGCTTTCCGTGGGGAACCATTTCTACGTGTTTCTAAATCACTACTGGAAAATTATTCTTTCAGTGGACACTTTAACTCACTAGAGCTTTGTCCAGGGTATGAAGTACCACTTCTTCTGCAATGTACTTGTAATCCTGGATTTCATATTATGTTTTCTTTGTGTCATGCAAGTGCTTGGACCACTTAGAGATTTTGAGACCGCTACATTTTTTAAGATGGGCATTCTTTCAGCTCAAGCTTTTGATTTGGAGATCTCCAGTGTAGTTCCCAATGCAGATGACTCACCCACATATATATTATCAAACAAACAAAA